>OY856412.1:182361743-182691743 GCA_963693085.1 Alisma plantago-aquatica
TATATATATATATATATATATATATATATATATATATATGAAAAGTCTTTCCATACTTGTTTATCAATGCTTTGGACTCTTACAAAAATCTCAAGGATTTGGAATTTGAGATTATCTAATATATATATATATATATATATATATATATATATATATATATATATATATATATATATATATATGCAAAGTCTTTCCATACTTGTTTATTAATGCTTTGGACTCTTACAAATATCTCAAGGATTTGGAATTCAAGATTCTTTGGATCTTCTTCCATACTCTCGTACTTCTAGTCTCAGATTTGGAAAAGTTTGATGCAATAAGGAAATCAATTAATACTTCTTCTTCCACTTAAAGAAATATGATAATGTAATTACTAACTCACATTGAATTGTATTTTCGTTTCAAACTTTAGATTTATCTTTCATTAACAATGAATTTTCTTAGTGTTAAAAGTTGAGTCCAACAGGGAGGGTTGGTTACTCTAAACTTTATGTGCAAGGAAACAAAGATAATACATTAATTGAGCATTCAATTAATTTACCAACTTGGAATCTCATAGAACTTGGTCTTTCCTCTTTAACAAGGGTTTAATCATTTAATATAACATCATGAATTTCTTAAATTGACTTAATATGAAATTTGATCTCATTTTCATGTATTAAGCATACATTTGCAAAATTTGAGGATCTTACATTCACCCCACCTTAAAAGGAATTTCTTCCCCAAAACTCAAACCTAATAGGGTTAAAATGAATGATTACTCATATTAGCCTCAAACACACTAGCAATCTTTCATGGATAGATTTCCTTTATCTATATTATCTTTAAATACTTTCAATGCTATGCAAATTTTTTATTTTACTAAGGTTGGAACCCAAATTCAATTCCAAGGTATTTACACATCCTCAATCATTGCATGATATTATCACTTAGTGATTACATTTCCAGTTGTGATTTCAATTTCACTTGATAATTAACCTTTTCACCTATGTTTGTAAGATATTATTCATTTATTTTTTGTTTAAGGGGGAGGTAAAACTCTTATACCCTAAATTTCCATATATTTCAACCTTAGTGTTTCATCTTCACATGATACGTTTATGTATTGTATGTGGCTAACCAGTCTCTCTCACATAAAATAAAATACAAAGAATATTTGGCTACAATTCAAATAGAAAACTCATCCTATTCCAATTTTAGAGATGGCGTACTCACACATTAACTTTTATTTCAACTTTTTTAGCCATCCCTAACAATGACTCCAAACCAAGAATACATTTTATTTCCACAAATCTTCTTAAGTCTCATGAACCCAAGGGGTTGTGATTTTCCAAACTCTTGAGTTTATGCACAACATACCTTAACATTCTATTTCAAAAATTATTCCATAAATTTTGGTATTCTTTGTATCAACATCTCATGCATCATTAGACTTAGCCATTCCCATAAGGTCTTTAGGGGTATAGGTACCTTCAAAGTGATCTCCTTTTTTACCCCATGGGTCTTATGTACTTATGGAGTACCTGACACATTGACCCTTGGTCCTTATGTATTTATGTAGGTGGACATTCTCTTTACTTCATGGGCCTTAAGTACACATCACAGGCTTTCTCCTGATCCCACGGGCCTTATGTACCTAGGGTATGATCACCTCCTGACGCTTTGGTTGTTATGTACCTTTAAGGAACCACGCTTGACCCTAGGGTTGACTTAGAGCTATACCCTCCTCATGGTTTATTGAGATGCCATTACTTCATTTCATGCATTATTTCCTTGGTTTTTCTGACTTGACCCCTTGGGCCTTAGGCAAATAGAAAGTGGCTTTTCCTAAGCTCTTCCCTACATAGGGCTAATATGAGGATCAACACTTCCCTTCATAGGGCAAACATAAGGCTCAACTTCTTCCATCATAGAGATAATGTAAGGATCTTCCTTGTATAGGGATACTTTGATATTAACTCGAGCTTCTTCCCTATATAGGGCTATTTCGTTCCACTTCCATGTATAGGGATAATTGTGATGTTACATATTTATATTATCATAGTGTTTGCCCGTGCATTGTTTTCAGGTAAGGGTCACCAAATGTCATATTGATCCTAGCTTTCATGACTTACAGGAAAAAAAACCTAAGGCTTAGATATGCCCCCACACCATACTATTAATGTATGTTTTCAACATCATATTTTCAAATTGGAATTTCTCCAACCAAGTACTCACATGATAATATATGATGGACCTTCACCTATTATCCTTAGGTTAATTATTCCTTATATTATCTGGATGGTTAGCGTTAGATCCTTTGAGGACGTCCAATGTTTTCTTAATTCTCAAATAAGGTTGGTCAACTCACCCTTCAAGGGAGGTTCCTAATTTAGGGTTCTTTCTTGACATGCAGTAGGATGTTAGGCTTTCTAGCCATGACTTGACTCCACAGATATAGGGTTATGCCTTCCCAATAAGTCCTTTCCCATTCTTGGGTGACCCACCCAAGGTTAGGACACCACGAATACATGTGAATTGAGGGTCTGATGTTTATCCTTATGTAACCATTGATTACCTATGTTTCATGTATCTCCAAAACTCTTTACATGTATCATGCATGCATTACTCCATGTACTTGCATGCATGGAAAACTAGGGTATCCAATTTGTGGTATGTAAATTGTGTCGCCCAACCCATTTGTGTTGTCTCTTTCCTTGGGTCCTCCTTAGGGTTTGTTTGGGTAGGATTATTATTTCACCCACACTATTCCCATTACCTAGGATTAGGGTTTAAGGTTAGGGTTAAGGTTAGGGACTACACCTAGCACCTTAGGGTTATAGATATCCCTTGACCAACTTACAATTTTCCTGAAACAACCCTAGCTCCACCTAGGGTTTACCCTAGTAAGGAAAATACCATAAAACCTTTCTCCTAACTATATCATATTTCAATCAATTAATGTACATTAATTGACAGAGGATACCTTTATCCTACTATTATTCGGGACCCTAACTTGAAATGAGGAGGAAAGTGCCTTTTAGGGTTTATTAAGCAAAGAGATGATAAGTGGACAAAATTAGAGATGAGGAGTTGTAACATCCCAGGATTTGAGGCCTCGGATAATGATCTTAAAAGGGATGATTGGACTACCCATATCACCAAGGTGCACCTCCTTTTCTGGGAACCCATCACTAAGAACTCCATAGTTAAGCGTGCTCAGATTGGAGTAGTACTAGGATGGGTGACCTGTCAAGAAGTTGATCCTGGCATGTGCGTGAGTGAGGACAAAGCACATAGTTAAGGCTAGTGGTGGTCTGTGGGGACATTCGTCATTCCTAAAACCTTACTAGAGCTTGGGCAGTGGGCCCAGGTGTTACAAATGGTATCAGAGCCAAAACCCCTCCAGTAGGTGGGGCCCACATAGGCATGGCATGCTAGTCTTGAGTCGTGCAGTACAGGCATGTAGGAAAGGGTTGTCCATGGTTGACGTAGCCACCCTTGCGCTGGTATTTTGTGATCGGGAGTTGGGTGTCCATGGGCCATTGTGGGTCCGCACTGAAATGGGGTCAGATTATGAGGCCATATAGTTGAGCCTTGATGAGGACGTGAAGAGTCTAAGTGGGTGAGACTGTAACATCCTAGGATTTGAGGCCTCGGATAATGATCTTAAAAGGAATGATTGGACTACCCATATCACCAAGGTGCACCTCCTTTTCCGGGATCCCATCACTAAGAACTCCATAGTTAAGTGTGCTTAGCTTGGAGTAGTACTTGGATGGGTGACCTGTCAGGAAGTTGATCCTAGCATGCACGTGAGTGAGGATAAAGCGTGCAGTTAAGGCTAGTGGTGGTCTATGGGGACAGTCGTCATTCCTGAAACCTTGATAGAGCTTAGGCAGTGGGCCCAGGCCCAGGTGTTACAGGATCTCAGAGGAAACTTTATTTTAGGCAAATCCTATATTCATACTAGGAAGGTATCTCATTGTCTAAGAAAGTCCTTGTATACCAAGTTAATGGTATAGAGGAAAATATCACCAGCCCACAACGTTGTGATCCTTTCTAGAAACCATTACCCTTAGTTATGCCCTAATAATTTCGCTTATATTTCTATGGATTATTTGAAATTATCAACAACTAAATGTTATATGATAAATCTAGGTTATGATACCAATTGAAACAACCCCCACTTTTGAGTGTCCCCTAATTAAGAAATGGACTTAAAGTCGAGAGTTATTACCTAAAATTCTAGGATCCAGATCTAGAAAATAATAAATATAGCAAATAATTTCCATTAACTTCACAAATATTATTTACAATATGTACATGATACTCCTCTAAGGGGTGACATGAGTTTTCATGAGAAAATTAATACTTATGGAAAGAAGTATCTAACTAGTGGCGGTCTGTGGGGACAGTCATCATTCCTGAAACCTTGCTAGAGCTTCGGTAGTGGGCCCAGGTGTTACAGGAGCTCAGAGGAAAGTTTATTTCAGGAAAATCCTATATTCATACCAGGAAGGTATCTCATTGCCTAAGAGAGTCCTTGTATACCAACTTAATGGTGCAAAGGAAAATATCACCATCCCACAAAGTTGTGATCCTTTATAGAAACCATTACCCTTAGTTATGTCGTAATAATTTTGCTTATATTTCTATGGATTATTTGAAATTTTCAACAACTAAATGTTATATGATAAATCTAGGTTCTGATACCAATTGAAGCAACCCCCACTTTTGAGTGTCCCCTAATTAAGAAATGAACTTAAAGTCGAGAGTCATTACCTAAAATTCTAGGATCTAGATTTAGAAATAATAAATAATAGCAAATAATTTCCATTAACTTCACAAATATTATTTACAATATGTACATGATACTCCTCTAAGGGGTGACGTGAGTTTTTTACATGAGAAAATTAATACTTATAGAAAGAAGTATCTAACTAATCCACATGTACTTAACTTTAATGTCTTTAATTGATTTCATCTAATTCACTAAGTCTTCGTGTCTTCATATATGAAGGTTTCCTAAAATGGTGACAATTAAAGTATAGATCATTATATATTGATACAATGTGTACTTGGTGCGACCAAAATGTGTGTATATAATATAACAACTTATATTCTCAACCATAAAATAGTTCTACATATAAACTAGTATTTTCATTAAGATAATCTAACTCGTGTTTTCCAAACTACCATGGGTTTAATTACCTTTCTCTATCCATCATTGGACTTAGGAGAACTACCCCTTGGTAGGTCTAGCCATGGGTTCAAAGTATCATTGGTTTCATTATATGATACTCATATTGGAATTATAATGAACATGAAGTGAATAAACATCCATCAATTTATTTTCATCAACTTTAAGAAACCTCGACAAACTTCAAAATCCAATAATTGTGTTTATTCATAAATAATTGTGTTCTTTGTCATGCAGTAGTCATGCAATTATATTTCAAGTCTACTTTAAGTATATGTAGATTCCAACAAGCAAGAAAAGGTGGATTCAAGCAATCAACATTCAATCTGCATGTGTGTATATTCTGAAGTGTCACCAATTCTATTATTCAGACTAAACCCTACTTAGGTCTCAACCTAGGGTTTAGAGTTGTCTAGGGTTTAGATAACAAATAAGGCACAAACCCCTAATTTTGTCACATCATGATTTATAAGGGTTATAAACCCTAACTTGACATTAGGTGAAAACTTAGTTAACAAGTTAAGCATTTCATGTAATTAATAGAAACTATATTAGATTATGCAAATCAAGATCATGGCAAAGTAGATTATGTTCTAAACCCTAACTATCACATATATGACTTAGAATCTTAATCATGATCATTATTACATTAAGGACTTAGATTCTCATCTGATTGAACATATTAGGTTATTGTGTGTATTTAGATCAAATTTTTGTTCATTGAAGTCATGGAAAAATATACACATCGGTTTCAAAACCTGAATTCATCATATGTATGATTATTGACCTAGAAACCCTAATTACTCATAATCAAGATCATCATCATCCCAGGTTCTCATTATATTCAGCAACATCATATTATATCTTAAGCTAAATGAATTAACTGATATAGGCATGTTATTCCTTGAATCTAGGCTTTATATATGTTAATCATCCTATATACATGTATTAGCTACACTTTTGGAACAGTGAATATAAATAGACTGAAAGTATTTTATTCATATTCTCCTCCTTTTCTTGATCAATCTGATAAATGGTTTTGCTATATTTTGACCTACCAATTAATTTCTAAATTAAATCCTAATATAAGGGATTATTATGGAATACACCTCAATAAGAAGGCCACGTGAAGACTTTTCATTGGGCCAAGATATGAATTCTGGGGAGCGGTCCATGGCAATGATTTCTAAATGAACCTTCCATAAGGGGTTCGGTTCATATGGTTGGGTTGTCAACTGATTTCTAGAACCCGACTGCCCTTCCTTGTCCTTGTTCTCCCGACTATGCTCCTACACATGATGCCCGACAGGGAGACAAGGCACCTCTATCCAAGCCCACTCCAACAAGGAATATGCGCAGCTAGTACCGCTTGCCTTTTCTCCCTTGACTCCACCCTCACCACCATTGTGTCCACCAAGTAGGCTCCGAACTTATGATCTTCTTCCTCCTCTGGACTTACACCAGTGGTAAGACTTAGCATCCTGACTCACTAGTTCCAGAGGGTAAGGAAGTGTTTCTACAACAACTACCCATTGACACATGTTAGGAAAGGATTTAGTTTGCCACCACTCTCTTCGACTCCCCCTATAACTGCCACTACCTTGGTGGCATATAGGCCACCCAGGCTCTAGGAATTTGGGCCCTTTTCCTTGTCTAGACTACACTAGCGAAAGGACACCCAAATGAACAGCATGTTATTGTGGTGCTTGATGAAGACCTTTAGCAACAAAGTAGATAGAGTACAAGTTGACCACATATGGGCACTACAACATCACCAATGGGTCTAAATAGAAGGGAGTAGGGTTGCTGCTAATTCTAGATGGTCTGTGGTCAGTTATAGGCCTTAGATATGCTCATCATCACCACCTGCTTTCTTACAACTAGACGACTACCTTTTTCCTCTAAGAGCTAGTGCATACCATCACAAAGCCAAGGCAATCCACAACTATGAAAAAATTCTAGGGAAGCCGTCAAGCCTTGCCCCCTTTCTGCTTGCAATCCGTAAAATAGGACACAGGTATTTGAGAGGGAGTATGGAATAGAACGGTATAATATTGTGCTCCAGATCAAAATAGAAGGCTAGCATCGTATGAGACATCTTCTTCCACAAAGAAACATTTCACAAGTCTCATCATCTCCAGATTTCGTTTCTGATTATAATCGACACAACTTGCCCATTCGAATTTTCCTTTCTAGGTGTATACAAACATACAACTTGACCAACAAAAAGGATTATAACAATATTTAAAGACACTAGTCACTTTCCCTCCATTAGTCTTTCTCTCTTTAACAGTTGTGATATATATATATATATATATATATATATATATATACATATATATATATATATATATATATATATATATTTATGTGTGTACTAACGCATGTGTGTGTATTTGCATAGTCTTTACATACTTGTTGATTAATGATTTAGACTATTAGGAAAGTCTTAAAGAATTGGAATTCTAGGTTCTCTGGATTTTTTATCATACTCTCTTACTTCCCATGCAATATCAAATTTAGTAAAGTTTGATACAAAAAGGAAATCAATTTAATAGTTTTACTCTAATTTAAGAAATCTCATATTGTAATTACCAACTCTCAATTAATTCTATTATCCTTTCAAATTTTAGATTTATCTTTCCTTAACAATGATCTTACATTTTGTTAAAAGTTGAATCCAACAAGGAGGTTTGATTACTCTAAACTTTATGTGTAAGGAAACAAGGATAATACATTAATTAATTATTCATTAATTTATCAACTTGGAATGCTCTATAACGTGGGCATTCCTCTTCAATAAGGATTTAATCATTTAATATGATATCATGAATTTCTTTAATTGACTTAGTATGAAATTCAATCCCACTTTCTTGAATTAAACATAAATTTTCAAAAGTTAATGATCTTAAAAAACACTAGAGGTGAAGGTAGGGATGGTTCCTGGATTGGTTGGTGGAGATGGTCTAGGTTTCATGAGGTGTATCAGGGCTTTAGAGATGTGTTGTGGCAATAGACTCAGGTTCCTTTGGGAGTTTTTAGTATAAAGCATTACACAATGCCAGCTATGTCTTATTAGTAATGCAAGGAGAAGGTGAGTCATTTGTCGGTGAAATTGTGAGGAAAGGTGTAGTGTGAAGAGAGAACGGAAAAAAAGCTTCGTTGCACAAAAATAGTCATGTGTGCAAGTGAGGAAGTAGAACAGTAATATGGAACCCAACCACCCGATCTAGTATCCTCCCATGGCAAACAATTAAAAGCTTACTATGGTTAAACATGTGTGACAATGAATTAAATCAGTAAATTACATTAAACTTTCATTTTTCCTTCTGAACCACCTTTATGAGTGTATCTAATATCCAACCAATGCCAAAATGGATAGGTAACCTAATTCTAGTGTAAGGGTCACAGTTATAACCTTATATTTGCATTTTGAAATCAGTTGTATGACATTTCTTATCTAATACATAAATTACTTAATTAGGGTATTTATCTCAATTAATAAGCTCATTAAAATGTGTCATTTTATGTTCTCTTCAATTTTCTCATCCTAAACTCCTATGGATATCCCAGAGTACTACCAATGTAATATTATCCACTAATTCCCATTATTTGATTTATTATAATCATTTCATTTTAAGATTTCTTATATGTAATAATGGACTGACATGCTTATAGGATCCCAACTAGTTTCTTACATGTTCTAAAATAGTCAAAAAAATGGTCCTAAAATATTTTATTGAAAAGGGAACAAGAAAAGGGGAAAAGAGAGATTGGTACCTAGACATGGGGAAGTTACAACATACCACCCCTTAAAAGGATTCTGATTCCTAAATATCAAGCAAAGAGGAAGGGATTAGTCTGTAACATCTCATCTTTAAGCTCCTTGTGGTTTCTTCAAGAAACATGATACTTCCAAAGAATTATTACCAGTTTAGTCTCTTTTTTCTTCTATGGTTTCACTCTAGAGTCTAATATTTTCACTGGGAGATCTTCGTAATATGTATCCTCTTTCAACTCTATAGGCTCAATAGACAGCACATGAGAGGGATCTTTCATGTATTTCTTCATAAATGACACATGGAACTCATTATGAATCTTGTCATAGGTGGGAGGAATGGCTAGGTTATATGCACACTCCTCAACCTATTCATGTACTTAGATGGTCCCAAAGATCAAGGGCTTAGCTTGCCATTGACCTTTGACCTTGAAATGGGTTGAACTGGCTTTATCTTCGAGAACACCCTGAGAAACTCCCACCCGATCTCTTCTTGTCAAAATACACATTTTGTTGATCCTGAATAGCCTTTACCCTTTTCTTATTTAGACATATCTTGTCAGTCATCATTTGCATATCATCATTGTTCATTAGAGTATGTTCTCCCACATCATCTCAGTGTAGTGGAGAATGACAAGGTCTACCATAGAGTTCTTCAAAATGTAGCATATCAGTGCTAGCTTAGTATTTATTGTTGTAAGCAAACTCAACTAACGTAAGGTACTTACCTTCCTCCTTGATCACATAAGAATGAGACAAATCCTCCATAATTTGTATTTTATACTATGACTATCCATCAGTATGTCAATGGTAAGCTATGTTGATACATAGATCAGAGCCCATCTCATCCTAAACTATTTCCACAAACATGATGTGAACTTCAGATAATGATCAGAAATTGTCTCCTTAGGAAGTCCATGAAGGTGAACAATCCAATCCACATATAATTGTGTCATAATGGGAACCTTATATGTGGTCTTGAAGGGGAAAATTCGAGCTGCATTGGTTAGGTAATAAACAAAAACCCATATTACATCATACCCATGCTTTGACTAAGGGAATCCTATAATGAATTCCATAGTGATTTTCTCCCACTTCCACCCGATATCTCAAATGGATGGATAAGACCACCTGGTAGCTTATTTTATATCTTCACTTACTAACATGTTAAGCACTTTTCAACATATGTGGTGATATATTTTTTCATGTTCTTATACTAGAAGTCCAATTGCAAGTTCTTGTACATCTTTTTTTACCACAATGAAGTGTGTACTTGGACCAATAGGCTTCACTCAGAACACTCTGCCCCATATCAGTAGTATCAAGTATACATAGTTATGAAAAAAAAGGATAACACCATCTACTCCAAAAGGATACTCTAGTTGTGATTTCTTAGTCAGCAACTTTATCTCATCAAGCTTAGGATTGTCCAACTGTGCAGAAACAATGTTAGAAATTCGAATTGGAGTGACAGAATAATTGGTCATATGCAATTTTAGCTTCTCCATGGAAGGACTTGCATCAACTTCTGATAGATCAGGTTTCCATCTCAACACTTGCTCCAAACTCCTCCATAAGAAATGGTAGATAGAAGCACAAACAACATCTATCTTTGTACTCATGGTATCAGCAACAACATTGGATTTCTTAGGGTGATATGTGGTGGTGAAGTCATAATCCTTGAGATACTCCATCCATCACCTCTAGAATAGGTTAAGATCCTTTTGTATCATCAGATAGTGTAAGCTTTTATTGTCATAGAATACTTTAAGTTGTACCCCATACAAGTAGTGTCACCATATCTTCATAGAATCAACTATGGTAGCTAGCTCTTATTCATATGTAGTCCAATTCCCTTCATTAGGTTTTAACTGTCATGATGCATAGGTGATCACTCATCCTTCTTTCATGAGGTCGCATCCCAACTCTCTCACCCTCGATGTTAATGGAAAGCATAGGAGAAAATGTAAACACTTCTCCAACTCCAAGAAACTCTTCTCACACTTAGGATTCTGGATGAACTTTGCATCCTTGTGTGTCATCTTTGTCATTAACATAAAAAAATCTTAGAAATTCTTCCCAAACCTCTGTAAGTAGCCCATAAGGCATAGAAATTTAAATATATTAGAGGGGTTCTTCAGGGATTACCAATTCATCAAAGATTCAATCTTGACATGATTAACAACAATGTGACTCATGGAGATTGCGTGGCCAAGAAACATGACATCCTTGAGCCAGAACTTACACTTTGACCACTTTGCATTGAGTTGTTTTTCCCATAGAGATTTAAGAACAATCCATATATGCTCACGGTGATTGTCCATAGACTGATAATAGATGAGCATGTTATAGATGAGCACCACCATGAAGTTGTGGATGTAGGAGTGGAAGGCTTAGTTCATTTAATCCATGAAAATGGTTGGGGCAATGGTTAAGCCAAAAGGAATAACCAAAACTCATAATGCCCACATCAACTGCAAAAGGTTGCCTTGGGTACATCATCATCCTTCAAAGGAACTTTGTACTAACTTCTACATAGGTCCACCTTCAAGAAGATTGTGGTAGACTTCAACGGCCAAAATTAGACATTGATTAACAGTAGAGGATAATGGTTCTTGATTGCCACTTGATTCACCATATGATAATCCAGGAATTTGGTACTAGCTTCTACATAGGTCCACCTTCAAGAAGATTGTGGCAGACTTCAACATCCAAAATTAGTCATTGATTAACAGTAGATGATAATGGTTCTTGATTGTCACTTGATTCACCATATGATAATCCATACACATCCACATCGAACAATCTTTCTTCTTCACAAATAGAATTGGCATTGCCCATGGAGAGCTAGTACAAACCCCATGTCTAGGTGTTCATCTACTTGCTTCTTCATTTTTGCAAGCTTTGCAGGTGCCATGCAATAAGGTATCTTATATATAGGAGTGATGCCTAGTATGAGGTCAAAAGAACACTCAAATTCTCAATTAGGAGGAAGTCCAGGCATCTCTTTATGAAAGACATCGGGGAACTCTCAGACCACATCAATGTCATTCAGCACAAGTAGTGTAGGGTTGAGAACAATTGATGCTAGATAGGCTCTACCTCCATGATATATGAGTTTCTCACCTTGAGTTCTAATATAATGAACTGTCAATTATCCCACTTTCTACCTTTTTATAGGGTTTCTCACCATTAGGGTGTAGGAAACTGACCTTCTTCTCTCCACACAATAGAGCCACATCAAACTTCTTCAGCCATCCCATTCCCAAGATAATGTCAAAGTCCCTCATGTTGAGGAGGATGAAGTCTAACTCAAACAAATTTCCATGTATACATAATCTACGGGTGGGATTTTTGGATAAGTAGAATACATCTGACCACTAGGAGTTTGAACTTCTAAGATATGGTCAATAGAAACATATTTGAGATCGAACCTTTGAAGGTATTAAATGATTCTGAATCAAATAGGGCTTTAGGATTCCAAATTAAATGCACAGTACCTTCAATAAATTCATTATTATCAAGGTTGTCCATAGTGTCCATGGAAAATATGTGTCTTGGACGCCCTCAATAGGTGGTGACGTACTTATTGATTTTTGTTGTTATTTCTTGGGGATTGTTTTAGAAATTGTTGTAGCTGGTGAGGGGCTCATGACGGAGTTGGGGCTAGGTCCTTCTAAATTTGAGGGAAGTGGGATCTGATATACCTAGACTAGCCACACTCATGGCATATAAATTGTTTACCATCAGGTCAAATTGTAGGATGCATGGTAGGGCACCCTCTAGGAGGAAGGTGATGTAGGAAGCTGCTTCACTTATCATGGTGATCATCACTAAAGCTCTTCCAATTGTTTGGACTATACATCAAGGATTGAAAACTAGGGTACAATCCATAGTGAGTGCCTTATCCACCATCTACTAAAAAGGTGAGGGGAAGCTATGGGACTAAGTCCCACCCTACATGGTAACTCAGTCCCTCCAAAAAGGTGTAGCACAATGGTCCTCTCTTAGTCCTACAACCTAGCACTCTAGCAATAGGAATCTCAAGACATTGGAAACACTCAGAGACCCCTTCTTCAATATAAAATTTTACCTCCTTCCTTGGAGTGGTGGAGTAGACATACTTCTCGTGGAATAGTTCTAGAAACTATTCCTAGGTCATACCATATGTGTTGTGTGTGCGGGAAACACCTACCTACCAAACATGTGTCTGTCCATCCAAGACATATGTTGAAAAGAGTACCTTCAAGTAAGGAAGGCACTCCATGCCCTCGAAGGTATGTTCTATGGTCAAAACCCAAGTGTCATCCTTCTCCATCATCTCGATCTCTTAGTTTGTCCTTGAATTAGGGCGGCTTCATGTTGATGAGCTTCGTTAGGGAGTACACATTAGGAATTTTAGTTCTAGGGGTGGATTTGACTTGCCCAATTATCATAGAACTCATAAGAAGGTATGTGAAGGACAACTCTTGCTCGTGTGTAAAACTAGGTGGATGAGGAATCTCTAAAATAGGAGAGGCATGGTGATAACATGTTGGGCCTTGGGGGTGATCTATGAGCCTAGAGTCGTCAGGTAGATCCATAGGTGGCATCCCAAACTATTGGTTTGTTGGTGTAGGATACCCATTATTTCCATTGAGGGATTGGGAAGTATAACCATTCAGACCCACAAACATATTGGTTCTCTTGAAAAAGGATAGACAGATGTTACAAGCCTAACAAAAAGGTTCTGAGCCACTAGACTACTGACTTCTACACTCTGATATCAATCTATAAGAATTGGGACCCACAAGGGACATTCTATGCCTTGATTTTGAAAATAATTAAGAAAAACTCCATACCTGGTTTTGGATCAAGTCCAATGACTACTCTTGCTTAGTGATTTGCACTCTTCACAAAATGCACATTGACAACTGGCAATGACCTAGTGCAGCACCACAGACGGTGGTGGTTGTTGTCCTCCTAGCATGGCAGCAACAGCCTCAACACCTCTACATAGTCCACATGGACCACCTAGAACTCCTCATCGTGCTTCCTAAAGACAACGGGAAGTAGTTGTCCCTTTGAATGTCAATGTGCTAGCATTGACTTGCTCTCCCTTGTCATCTCTCCCTTGTTGTCTCTCTCTTTTATAGGTAAGACTTGCTAGGGCTCTCAACCACAACTATGATAAGATAACACTTAGATCAATTGGGAGTTGAAGAGATGGATTTTAATGAAATAAATGAGTCAGTTCACATTTGAACCAATCAGTTCGTATGTGAATTGGTTGATTCAACACTTGAATCAGTCGGTTCACATGTGAATCAGTCGATTCAACAATTGAATTGTTTGGCTCATTATATTTCTATTTACAAACATATTAGCTTTCAATGTGATGATTAATGCACAACATGATGTCAACATAAATCCTTAATCTAGTCATACGGGTTTCTCAATCAGTCGGTTCACATATAAATTAGTCAACTCAATAATTGAAGCGATCAATTCACATTTGAACTGGTCGGTTCACAAACTAAACCAGTCGATTCACATCTGAATTGACCAGCTCACATTCCAGTTGATCCAATGTACAACTAATGTTGTTTAATTTAAATACCTAAACACTTTAGTAATCAAGTTAAACCTTATTCATAAGTAAACTCCTATTCTAGGTGCATCTTATGTGTGTAACCCTATAGGTAATTACATTGGTAGTGAATGTCCATAACCTATTTATGACATCGCAAACAATGAGCGGTATCTAGAAACATGTCATTGCTACCCAAATAATTGAAAAATTGAAGAACAACTTCAACCTACAGTCTATGGTCAGTGTTATAGTGATTGTATAGCTTCTTTGTCTCTGATATCTAGATTGAACTTGGGGCATGGAATTGTCATCCTCTCAACATTCAATCCATATTCCTTGAACTAGAGCATACTATATGAGATGCATGTGAGCTCACATATCACCTATTGAGTCACATGAGTATGGTCATACATTTCTTAGTCTTGTTTATCAATTGGCTAAGATATCAATCTCCTATAGGAGGGACAAATCCAATCTACATCACTCACACTCAGTCCCCATGTGTCACAATGCACTCGAGTATCACCTTTAAGGCAACCCTTATTCAAGGTTACGTTGTATGATGTCAAAATACATTGAACGACATGTGATGAGTGTAGTGACTTCAGGTCTAAGAAGTAGAATCACCACTATCACTATGAGAGTTGATTCTGACTACCATTCCATGGTTTTCATGTGTCATTCTCAAGGTGGGTATGTCTGATACACTATTCTCCAACATGTACCTATGTCTTTGGTTTGATATCACATATCATGACTAATGAGATTATATCATCAAACAACACACACTCTAGTCTTACGTATTATTGTTGTCTATTTTGCTTCCACCGTAACATCTGACTAGGGACATAAGAAGAATGTGTGTACTCTTATCATACATATGATCCCCTTGTTAAGGTCCTCAACCTAAATTCATGTGTCATCAAGTAACATCATTCTTTAGATGACTATTATATTTCAATCATCATCTCATGATTGAGACAAACATAATAGACAGAATTACCTTTATAACTCTTAAATCAAGTATATGATACCCTACTACAATCATCATTATGATTGGCTCTATGGGCACACATACCAATAGACTCCCACTTGAAATTAGATTCAATCACTTATGAATCATATTCCAAGTGATATTTAACATGTCCATCATGTTTATGTTGTGATGGACTTTTATATAAGGTTAGCAATGTTTGCTTCAAGTCAGTATTTTGCAAGTTTTCACATCTCCTTATTATACGACTTCTCACATGAGATGGAATTGTTGTAGTATGCTATCTAAGATTCCTTGCCTATCCAGTAGTTCCATTGTTGTCACAGTATTTCTATTGTGTCATAAATGGTAGGAACCTCCCACAAGTTCATCTAAATAAACTTCTTGATCCATATAGTAAATTTGTTGTTTTCAAAACAACAAGGTACTCAGCTTCTATTGTAGAATTAACAATTGTCTCTTGCTTAGAACTTTTTTATCTCATAGTTCTATTTTAAGTTCAAACACAAATTTAGATTGTGAACATAAATTTTATTTGTCATTTTGGAATCTTGCATTGGTGTAACCCATTACACCCAACACTTCCTCATTACCATAATCAGGGAACTAATCCTTTAGTGCTTCTCAAGTGCTTAAGGATGTTCCTTATGGTAGTCTACTGAACTTCACTAGGATATGACTGATATCCACCTATCATGTATAGTATATATGAGATAATGAGATGATTACATAATATAGTGAATGCAATTGGCATCTTACACATGTGTTTTCGTTCTTTACAAGAACTGAGACACTAGGCTCCTGAGAAACTAATTCCATGGAACATGGGCAAATTTTCTCTCATTGAGTCTTACATGTTGAACCCCTTTAGCATCTTTCCAATTTATGTACGGTTACTTAGATCAAGAAGCTTTCATGATCTATATCTATAGATCTTAATTCCTAAGATATAGGGTGCTTTGCCTAAACCCTTCACAGAGAAGGTATTTCCATCTAGGTTTTAACATTTACAGGATAAGGACATCATACCACATCACTATGTGAAATATAAATTTGCTCCCACTGACATCTTGTAATCACATATCTCATTTCAATTTGACTAAAGTCAAACTCTTTGACTATCTTGTCAAACAAAGATTCCAACTCTGAGATGCTTGCTTCAATCCACATATTGACCTTTGTAGCATACAGAATTTATTTGTAATTATTGGATTTATAAAACCTTCAGGTTGTGTCAAGTACACACCCTCTGTAATATTCCTATTAAGTAATGTAGTTATAACATCCATTTGTCAAATATTATTGTCATACTAAGTTGTAGTTGCAAGCATGATCCTTATGGATTCAACCATGGCAACTGGTGAAAGTATTTCATTAAGTTCAACAATTTGAACTTGCTTCATGTGGATCCATCAAGGTCATACCCTGTTGGTGTAGGTGGTGTCCATCTTTTATGCAATGGCTTCAATTCATTTCTCATACTATGGTCCCTCAATAGTTTTTAGGTAGGTTGTTGGCTCATTGTCTATGACCAGCTCATCACCTTCTTGGGTTATAAGGTATCATAATCTTTCAAACTCAAGGTGTGTTCTACTAGATCGACAAGGTTCTTGTGTTACATAAGGAACTCGAGATCTTAAACTTTGTGAGTTCTACTTTCCTCCCACTAATTCATTTGGAAATAAATTCCCTTTTAGGAATGCAACCATCCTGGCAACAAACACGTTTGTTGTTGGATTGGAATATAAAAGTAGTATTCAAAAAACTAACATTTATGTGATTTGTTGACGAAGACTTTCAAGAAACTATTTTCTTATATAATCTTTCATTCCTAATTCTTATAAAGTACATATCGGGACACTTCCCATGCCATATCTCATATGGTGTCTTTTGAACCATTTTAGACGATACAATGTTTAGTGTAAAGCATGTGCTCAAAAAGGAAATTGGAAGATCATCTAGATTTATTGATGATCGTGCCATGATTAACATGATGTGATTCCTTCTTGTTGATACATAATTATGTTTCAAGTGGAATTCATTGTCATATGTTATCACAGTCTCCCAAAAAAATCCTCAAACTCTTGGCTCAAAGTATTTTCCATATTGATCATATTGAAGTTCTTTAAGACTTGTATCAAGCTTGTTATGTACTTCATTCATGATCTTCTCAAACATTTCAAGAGATTCATATGTGTATTTCATTGAATACAAACTACCATATCTACTGAGATCATCAGTAAATATAATGATGTATTATTAACCACCTCTACCATTTATTCTAAAATGTGTATATACATCAGTATGTATGAGCCCTAATAGAATACTCGATCACCCACTACATATAGTGAAAGGTGCTTTTTCCATATTACCCAATAAATAATACTCTCATGTCTCTATTGATTCATTAACCAAGAGAGTCTAAACAACCATATTTATGGGTTCTTGAAATGCACTTCTCATTTATGTGCTTTGATGACAATGTTATAGGTATTGTTTGAGTCATTGAGTCATTCAATATATGAGACATTAGGGAAGTTCCATACAAGATCTTATCTTTTTAAAACAAAGCATCAATTATTCATAATATTCTTGTCCATACAAGATACATGATTTTTTTTCATTAATGTCAGGTACTTAGTAGCAATTGTTTAATTTTATTACATTCCCATGAATTACATATTCCAACTGTAGTGGTAGAAACTCTTGATCCGCATAGTTCTAGATTACTTATTCTTAGGTCCTAAAGTGGAGATCTTTATCTCGTTCTTCTTCCTGAGTTCCTATAGACAAAGAGGGTAGTTCCTTAAGTGAAAAGGATAGATTCCTTTTTCACCTACCCTTCTCCTTATTTTGAGTGAAGATCACTTGGACTTCATCTTAGCCTCATAAGTATTCTTGGTCTTGCCTTTGTCCTTGGATTCTATTTTTTTATCATCATCATAGGTTTATCCTTCTTCATTTGAGCTTTGGCATCTATCAACATGTCAAGCAATTCCTCCAACAGTTTATCCAAGTTACTCAAGTGATAGCATATCATAACTAGCTATATGATTGAGGCAATGATTGTAGAATCATATATGTTTCCAGCTCTTGACTTAAAGGAAATTTCAATATATATATGTTTCACAAGCCCAATCATATTGAGCACATGGAGTTCTATTGGATCTCCCTCTATCAGTTTGCACTCAAGTAGCACTTTGGAGACATTATACCTTTCTTGATTTACATGATTCTCAAGATGTGTTTCCATCTCCTGAATGTACATGCTTTCATGTTGTTTGTGAAACTCATAGTTCATATAGTCTAGCATGAAGTTTTTAATGTTTGTAGCATTATTGGCATGCTTCAAGTAAGCATCCATTTCAGCCTTAGGCGCATTTGGAGTGGGTTCCTCTGGCATTGGTGTTTCAAGGACGTAGAGGTTATGCTCATGATTACGAATGTTTCTTAGAGTCCAGAACCAGTTATTGAAGTTATTCCTATTTATCTTGTCCTTCTTGAGGAACGTTCACTATGAAAATGTGTTTGTCTTTTCCACTATTTTCTACAAAAAATTACAATTTTATCAAAACAATCTCGATTTGATTTTATATTTTTGGCAATATTAATAGGGCTTTTAATTAATTATCACTCTCAGTCATTTTGTTCAAATTGATATCCCTCACTACTAATTCAAAAGGTTGTAGTGTACAACCTTCCAGTGAGCCAAGATCCATATTTCATCAAATGTATGATTAGCTTTGGTTGATCGCCCCCAACTTGGCTATTTAGGTAGAAAACTTTTGCCAATTTCATCTCATACAACTCTTTGATAGATGGTGTGTACAACTCCTTGTCACAATCCATCGTTATTCTTCTAGGCACTTAGTCTCATTAAGGCCACCTATTTAAGCCTAACCTAAAAGCCAACATGTTGGAATATGCACCATGCTTTGGCAGAACCTGCATATCTATCATCACAATTCTAGGAGATAGATGGCGCACCATTATTTGGTGTAACCTATGCTTGGTCGATCAAGCTTTTCATGTGTGATTCTTATGGATAGCCTCTAAGACTTTATATCTATTTAAATATTTTATATATACAAATATATACATATCCAATCACCACATACTTATAGTATGTATCATATACACCCTATATCTACAAACAAACAATGCAATCACAAACATATGAGCATTGTTTATCACCATACTAATGAAATTCTTTAGGTACACAAAGAATTTCTACCACCTCGGGTCATACATCTCATGTAGCAACCTATACTGGAAAACTTGTGTTGGCTCGGTCGGTCGTCTAAACCCATCATTTCAATCGGTTGGCCTTTATGTCAGTCAGTTGGCTTCCTGGCTCTAGAAGATGGATAGACTCCTCTAGTCAATTGGTTGGGCCTCTAGTTGATTGGTTGTCTCCTCCTATTTTTTCCCAACTCAAGACTCTAGTTGGTCAGCTCAACTCATGTAGAATATCTTCCCTTTCCAAAATAGAAATTAAAACTATCCTATTCCATATTACATTGTAAAAAGGAAAACCTCGAGTTACTTATGAGGGGGTATAGGAATAAGAGAATTAACTTACATTTGTAAATGAGGGGAGAGGCTCGGTATGTAAACCACATAGTAATAAGAAAGAAAATCAAATAACCATGTGCACACATCAACATGGGTTTTGACCATAACCAGGCATGCATCCACCTTCAAAATGCTTTTAGGGTGATGCATATAGATTTCATATATATCATGTATATATGTAATATGTATTGGGATTGTATGTGGTATTTAATTAGATATGAATATTAATCATTTTAATATTTTCATCATATGTAATAAAATAAATATGATCATATTGATTTAGATCTCTGATACATTGTAAATTGATGTGGCATTGATATCACTGTTGAGGAATAGGGACGGTAGAGAAGGTAGTAGAAAATTTAAAAAAATGTCCATATGCCTTTACTAGCAGGCCATGTCAACAACGTTGTATCTAAGAAAAGGGTAGTAAGAGGTATACATGGTCCTGGAGCAAGTCCAATGACTACTCTTCCTTAGTGATTTACACTTTTCGCAAGACGCACATGGACAACTGGTGACAACCTCTAAGTGAAGCATCACAAACGGTGCTAGTTTTTGTCCTCCTAGCATGGCGACAACAGCCTCCACACCTCTAAGTAGCCTATGGGACCACTGGGAAGTCCTCATCGCGCTTCCCAAAGCCAATAGAAAGGAGTTGTCCCTTTGAACGTCAATGTTCTAGCGTTGACTTTCTCTCCCTTGTTGTCTCTCCCTTGCTATCTCTCCCTTTATGGGTAAGACTTGCTAGGGATCTCTAGTTACCAAAACTATAAGAGGAAAACATTTGTCAAAGCTTATTATTGTGTCTTCTAAAAGCCTTGACTACACCCTCTATTTATAGGATTGTCATGGGCAAGGTTCCTAGATCAATCAGGAGTCACAGAGACAGATTTTTACAAATTTTTGGTTGTTGTGAATCATGAATCGGTCGGTTCACATTTGAATTGGTTAGTTCGTATGTAAATCGGTCAATTCAACACTTGAATTGGTTGACTGATATGTGAATCGATCAATTCAACACTTGAATCGGCCAGTTCACACGTGAGTCAGTCAATTCAACACTTGAATCGGTTGGTTCATTATATTTCCTATTTGCTAATATATTGTCTTGCAATGTGACTCGACATCAATCCTTGATCCAGTCATGCTAATCACTCAACTGGTCAATTCATATTTGAACTAGTTGGTTAAAAGATTAAATCGTTCGATTCACATCTGAACCGGTCGGTTCACAAATTGTACTAGTCGATTCATGTTCCCATTCAGCCAATGTACAACCAATGTTGTTTATATTGAATTCCTAAACACTTTAATAATCAAGTTAAATCGTATTCATGAGTAAACTCCTATTCCATGTGCATCCTATGTGTGTGACCCTATAGGTCCCAAATTACATTGGCAATGAATGTCCATAATCAATTTATGACGTCACAAGCAATGAGCAGTATCTAACAACACATCATTTCTACCCAACTAATTGGAAAGTTGGAGAACAATTTCAACTTACAATATGTGATCATTGTTATAATGATTGTATAGTTGCTTTATCTCTGATATCCATATTGAACTCGAGGCATAGAATTGGCATCCTCTCAACATTCAATCCATGTTCCTTGAACTAGAGTAAACTGCATGAGATGCATGTGAGCTCACAACTCACATATTGAGTCAAATGAGTATGGCCATACACTTCTTAGTCTCTCTTATCAAGTGGTCAGGATATCGATCTCTTGTAGGAGGGACAAATCCTATCTATATCACTTGCACTCAGTCCCCATGTGTCACAATGCACCCGAGCATCACCTTTATAGAAATCCTTATTCAAGGTCATGTTGGATGATATCAAAACACATCGAATGACATGTCATGAGTGTAGTGACTTCAGGTTTGAGAACCACTATCACTATGAGAGATGATTTGACTACCATCCCATGGTCTCCATGTATCATTCTCAAGGTGGGTTTGTCCAATACATTGTTCTCCAACATGTACCTATATGTTTGGTTTGATACCACATATCATGACTGATGAGATTTTATCATCAACCAACACACACTCTAGGCGTGTGTATTATTGTTGTCTATTTTGCTTCCATAGTAACATCTAACTAGGGACATAACAAGAATGTATGTACCCTTATCATACATATGATCTCATTGCTTAGGTCCTCAACCTAAAGACATATATCATCCAGTAACATCTTTATTTAGACATCTATTATCTTTGTGTCATCATTTCATGAATGAGACAAACATAATAAATGGAATTACCTTTATAATAATCAAATCAAGTATATGATATTCTATTACAATCATCATATGATTGTCTTATGGGCACACTTACCAAAATAAATCATATTAATTTCTAAGAAGATACTTTTAGATAAAATCATCTTTCCATAATGATCACTCAAAATTTCAAATTTATACACTATTTTTGCTCGCCAAAAACCCTGTTAATTTTTTTTTTAAAATTTTTTGGAAGTATAAAATAGAAAAGTAAATAAATCAAAAGGGTAAAGGGTGAATAGAATATCAAATCTCACGCAGGGGAAGGGGAAGAAAGGAAAAAAGAAGGTATAGTAGTATAACAGGCAGACGTCTATACAAAAAAATATGGAAAATCAACAGCAAAACCAACAGATTTAGCAATCTTCAAGAACTCAAGTTGCACAAAATTGAACTTCACTTAACACCAAAAAGAACTCAAGCGGCACAAAATTTGAACTTAAGACGTAATATTTCTCCAAATAACTGAGCTTGCTCGAGTAACCTCCTCATGCACTCTCCACTTTCTCTCCATCTGGATGTGATACAAAATAACAACAGCACAAATACTTGCCTTCTTACAACTGACATTTCTTAAATCCTCCCAATTATTGGGAATCAAACGAATGAAACCTTCATTGAGAGTATAAGACCATATCTCCTTATTATACTAAAAAGAGAAAGAAAGATTGTAGGAATCCTCATAATCCTTACAGTAGAGAAAATGCATAGAAGCCAGCTGAATGCCTCTGTATCTAGAGTAATCAGAACTTGGAAGTCTATTCAAGACTGCTTTCCAC
The DNA here is from genome assembly GCA_963693085.1 of Alisma plantago-aquatica. Lineage (NCBI taxonomy): Eukaryota > Viridiplantae > Streptophyta > Magnoliopsida > Alismatales > Alismataceae > Alisma > Alisma plantago-aquatica. The sequence goes on from OY856412.1 coordinate 182,384,915, forward strand.
ACATGGGTGATAAATTTTTTTGGAGATTTAACCTTCCACATCTAGGCAAAGAAGACATCTTCCTCCTCCTTGCTTCTGATAGCATCCCACATGTCCTTGAGCTTTAGATTAACTTTACCATCAATGGTAATAGAGCCATGTCCAGAAATAACAGCTCATTGGTAATAATAGCATGAAGAATGACATATGAACACCTGCTAGAAGGAATATTCCAAGCCCCATTGCTAATAATACTACTAAGACTAGTAGAACTACTCAAGCCTGATCAGATAGGAATAGACTTATCCACCACATCAAGAAGAAACTCACCCTTACCCAAGGATCCTTTCAAAGGTTTAAGAAAGACCCTGACCCAATGTTAAAGCTTACCACAGATATAAGATTATTCCTAACACAAAGAATGTTATTAAAATCCATGAAAAAATTGTAAACTCTTCTATGTTCTAGAAGGAATGTTTCTTGAGAGACTTCTCATTGATCCACTTGACCCATAGCATGTCTTTCTTTGATGCAATGTTCCCAGCATTCAACATTAAGCAAGCTTTAGCCACCTCCTTAGTTTCCTTAGATCGATCCCACCTTCTTTCATGGGTAAAGTAACTTGTTTCCATTTAACCAAATGTAAGCTGTTCTTATTTTTAGCGGTGTCCCAAAGAAACTCTCTACAAATTCTGTCAAATTCATCAAGGATAGAGAAGGGAATAGGAAATGAGAAAATCCAATTTAGATGAATCGAGGATAGATTCGACTTGATAAGTTCACATCTACCAGCAAGAGAGAGAGTTTTATATTTCTAAGATTCTAACTTCCTCTTGACTCTATCAATCAGACTAGCATAGAGATATTTGGTCAACTTCCTGGTAAATATTGGAAGCCCAAGGTATTTTGCAAGTCCAATATTTTCTTTAAAATTCAGAATGTCTAGAACAGACTTGCCAACTCTTTGCTCAAAAAATAGAACTTTTTTCAAGGTTGATAGTCAAACCCAAAATCCTAGCAAAGTTAGAAAATACATCTTTTAGATTGTGAGCTTCAACTTTGTATGCCTTCATAAATACCATCAAGTCATCTACAAAAGCAAGATGAGAGATGCATCTTCTTAGAAGCCTTGGTGTGATTCTCTTATTCTTGATTTCTTTCTTCATAATCTCTTATAAGCCTTGCATAACTATAACAGAGGTAAGGAGCAATAGGGTCTCCTTGCCTAATGCCTCTTGAGGGAGAAAAAGAATAAGAAGACTGACCATTAATAAAAATCTAATAAGAAATGGAATAAAAGAAATTTTTGATCCACTTAATCCAAATAGAAGGGAATCCCATTTTGTAAAGCAGGGAGAAAAGAAAATTCCAATTAATAGAATCATATGCCTTTGATATATCAGTCTGAACACATAGCTTAGGAGAAGAAGGGGACCCTTTCTTGAAATCATTGAGAATCTTATTTGTAACTAGGATGGCATCTCTAATATTTATCCTTTTCACAAACTCACACTAACTTTGATCAATGATCGAATTAAGAAGAGGTTGTAATCTATTAGTAAGGATCTTAGAAATGATCTTGTAGAACACATGACACAAAGATATCGGTCTCCAATTAGAAATAAGATTAGTATCTCCATTTTTGGTAGAAGACAAATAAAAGTTTTATTAGCTTCCTTCAAAAATTACCATTAGAAAAGAATTCCTACACAACATCAAAACATCATTGCCAATAAAGTTTGAAGAGTGTTTATAGAAGTAACTGTTAAATCCATCAGGGCCAAGAGACTTGTCACCATTGAGGCTGTTGACTACCTCATCCACGTCATGCCTAGTAATAGGGACAATAAGAGACATTTCCTATTTAGCAATGAGAACATTTCCTGACCATTCAACTTCCTAGACATTTACATGGTTGCTATCACCTTTAAAAATATCAGAATAAAAATCAACAATATCATCCTTAATAGAATCAGGATCAGAAGTAATAGACTCATTAACATTGGGAATAAGAATTTTATTTTGATGCCTTCTAGTTTTGAGAGAAGAGTAGAAAATTTTAGAATTATAATTGCCCTCCTGCAGCCATTGCACGTGAGACTTCTATCTCAACAAAGATTCCTCTTCCTAAGAACTGATATCAGCAACTTTCCTACTACACTTAGCAATATTTCTCAGGGTCACATCTAGAGGAGACTAGTCTGCCTTGGATTGATCATAATCACCATTAGTTCTATCAGTCCTGGCTCTTTCAAAAATGTCTCCAATAGAGATTTTGTTCCAAGAAACAAGATTTTTTTAAGTGATTCAATTTCCTATAAAGGAGATAAATAGAAAACCCTTCAACATCAAAGCTCCATGCTCTTTAACAACATATTCAAAATCATCATGATTCACCCAAGCATTAATGAATCTAAATGGGGTTTTAACTCTTCTCAACTCACCTATAGGGAGATTAATTCTCCAATGTCACTGACACTGTTAGAAATAACGTCACCATTGAAATCTAGGATAGACAACTGAACATATCATTATAAATGATTTTATCAATCTTTGAAGTAATGAAATGCTCACCATCTTGATGATTGTCCCAAGTAAAATAAGGATCGTTCAAGTCAAGTTTAGTAAGACCACAACTGATCATGTAGTTGTTGAAATCAAACATAGATTTATTTGAAAGAGGTTGTTTCCCAATCTTTTGATGATGCTTTCTTACTACATTAAAATCACCCAAAAGAACCCAAGGGCTATTCATACTTATCCAGATATCCTCAATGCTATCCCACAAACTCACTCTTTCAGAATCACCATTGTGGTCGTAGATTGCAGTGACAATGAACACCAAATCACAAGATTTAACCTCAAGATGAATTTTTTGATCAGATTCATTGATATTATAAACCAAGCAATCTTTCCAAAGGACAAGCACCCTGCTAAGAACATGAGAGTCATGACTAGACACCCATCTATACTCAAAAAAATATTTTTCCATAAACTGAGCAACTCCTTTTCTTCTCAACTTAGTATCCACAAGAATAACAATCTCACTCTTGGAACATCGAACTTCATCAAGAACACCTTTAATCTTATTACTTATTCCCCTTACATTTCAAGATGAGATGGATAGTGGTGTAATCATTTGGACACATGGGCTATTGAGATGACAGCCTCAGCACCAGAATCTTCATTAGTAATTTCCAACACTCCAAAACTACTATGTATGGGAGAAAATATTGAGTTAGTTACATAATGGGAAATACCCACATTCACAGGAGAATTTTGATAAGGATTTGATACATTCACTTTAGAAAGAAATTTTAGAGGAGATTTTGATTTCTGAGCAACTTCCTTGAATCCTTCTTCAATTGATACAATAGAACTATCAACTTCCTAAAAAACTAAAATAGGAGTGGAGGGATTTGATCTCGGGCCCTCACTAATCCAAACAGATTGTTGACTCATCATATTCGCATTATGGTCTGACAACACTTTGTACACAGAATTATCCTTTTCAATAGGAAAACCATTTTGTACTGAGGAATTAACATATGATACATCTTCAATACGAGTGCTTGCTTCATTTGATAATACTTCAGTAGGAGCTAGTGATTGAGAAACTATAGCGGAATCAAATTGGGCCATACTCACAATGTTATTAGGAGTTGAGGGAGCCTGCTTAGTTACACAAAATGAATGAACTTTAGAATATTTACTATGGAAATTCTCATTAACAATAGGAACAGTAGAAACTTTCTGATTTAGAATTCAGATAGTCAATGAGGCTTTATCTTTCCAAACTTGCTTAGGACCTTCAGGAGGAGCTACAACAGTTTTTGGAGGATTGTACAAAGAATCATCATGTCTGAAGAATCCACAATATTGACATTTATAAGGCACCCACTCATACGACAAGTCAATGGTGTGAGTGAATCCTTCATCTTTAAGTAGTTTGATGTGATTTGGAAATTGGAAGTCGGAAGAAAAAAAACATTACTTGAATTCTTGTGAACTCCATTCTAGAACAAGTTTTTGTTGGTTTCTCAGAGCAAATAGGAATACCAATCATTGAACCAATTCTCCCAAAAATTCTAGGATCCCAAAGCTCTATTTGGAGAAGATAAAGTCAAACCCAGATAAGAAGTTCTCTAATCTTCTTCTTCACAAAGCTATTGTCATGGAACCATTCTTACCCCAATCCCAAGCCCATTGCCTAGACAGTAGTAAAAGGATTGAAGTGCCCATCCCTGAGTGGCCCGATAGGATCTCACACACTGGCATATACAATAAGAAATAATAACTCAAAATAGGATCTTTAAAGAACAAACTAACCCAGTTATGTGATTTTACAGTTTTATCCTTGACATCAAAGTACATCGAGTGGGGAAGTGATCTAGTCAGTGGTCCATTTGTTTTTCCTAAAATCAAGAAAATTGAGACACAATCATGCAATTACATAGTACGCTATCAAAAACAACTAAAAAAGTTTATAGAAAAAGAGTATACTTGGTAGGACTTATATTCAAAAGTATAATAAGCAATCAAATACAATATTTATTCGACAAGATGTTTATTTTGAACGATGTAATTTTTATTACGAGTTCCCATTATATTGTAATTGAGAAGCATGCTTATATATTTTGGGTTGCTCCATCACCCCAATGTGATGGGGGAGGCCACCAGGCTCCTTCTCTCCATATGAGGTAGGAGGCCAATGTACAAGTTCCGCTTCTGAATGAGCAGTTCTCTTACACTTAATATCAACATAATCAACATCATTATCATCATCAATATATAGGCAATCATAATGGGAAATACCATTTATGTTCTCATGTTTTCTCAAAATATAATATCGGAAAAATGGAAGACTAATCAATAGGGAACAAAATCTCAAATAAGTATACATCCAAGTATACAATCAAGAGATACATAAAAGGTATCTTCAATACAACCAAGGAGGAGATATAATAGCATACCTTTCACTGAAGATTTTAGAGTACATATCTCAATAGTAATAGGTCAACCCTTTGAGTCAGATCCTAAATCGAAAATATTTGGATCAGGGGTCAAGACCATGATATTCAGAAGATCATGTTTCAATATTCGAGATTAGGGTTACACTTTTCTATGTCAGTCCTTAGGGTTGGGTCATCCACTTATAATCAACCAACATTTCAATGTATCCAACACTATTTAAGTGACAAGAATATATCAAGTGGGAATGACCTACATAGGTATTTTAGGAACATATGCTAACCCTAATTTTATGATCATTATCCAAGTCATATTTCAAATCTTTAGGTCAACATGATGAATTGGCATCATTGGTGTTCAAAACTAGATCAAGTTTTGATCGATATAATGAATAAAATTAGATACCAAGTATTAGGTCAAAAGATCAAGCGTTTTATAAGATTTAGATCCATCATCATTATATTAAGGTTAATCCTTATTTTAAGGTGTATGATTCACATTCTAGGGTAGATGAGTTAGAAGATTAGATCTAAACTCATATTTAGTCAAGTTTGGTTTCAAGATGATCATTAGAGTCAGAATTAGGATTTCTCAAAGATTAAACATCATTATTGAGCCATATGACAAAATAAATGAGAAAGAGTTTAAGATCTAGGGATACTAGTGAAATATATTAGGAATTAGGCTCCACATGTATTTTTAATGAATTTATTGGTTTTTATGATAAATATTGACTATTGATACGTAATTTTTGGAGCTAGGATGCATTTATTATGATTAAAATAAGATCTGGGAATTTATTGCAATTTCGAGCAGAGATGGATATAATTACCTTAATTACAAAAAAGGATGGTTGTTTGATTCACAATGGAGGGTCAAGATCGTTCGACGTAGGTGAGGCTGCTTGCTAGCTTAGAGATCTGGTTCAACTTTGGTTCGGGGGTGGGGGTTCAATCTTCAATTAACAGTTTCAATTGCGGCTTGGCGGGTTCAGCTTAGACCAAGCGATTTCCCTCCTTGAACCATGGTTCGGGGATTCTATTTCTCCTTCACTCAGCACCCCCTTGTAAGCTTGGAAATTAGGCGGAGGGAGGCTCACCGGGGTAAGGGGTAAAGGGAGCAGGAGGCTCTAGAGCTGGCAAGAGAGGTATCGTTCATGCTTGCCTACATCTCGTGGATTAAATGTGAGTCTCAGATGGTGGGAAAGTGTCATGAGGATGAGACGCCCAAACGGGCTATGCGACAGTGGTGCATGAATAAAAGAAGGTAGGGAGGAGAAATGGGGGTGTTAGAGGATAATACATCGAGCAATAGTGAGTTTTCTAGCAATGTACAGTGGTGGAGAGCATGAGGGACGCCTTTTAGAGTGTTGGGGCTAGGGTTTGAACTGGATAGGACCTGGGTCGAGGACCATGGCCGTCGAAGTGAGAAGGGAGGTGAGGAACTCATTTTGGAGGCTAAAGATATAAATAATAGTGGTCAAAGTTGGGTCCATTCAAGTCAAATTTGTGAGGGGATCATTTTGGCTCAGTTAGAAATTCGAACCATGGTCAAGAATGACGGATTGCTTGTTTTGGTTGCATTAACACCTCCCTACAATCAATGGGAGGTTGAAGATGACTCCCTGGCCATGTGATCTAGACCTGATCCATGAGAGGGTGCATCCAAGGGCTGAGATCACCCCTGATCGCTTGCCATGGATCAGTGGCGTGGAAAAGCCAATAAAAAGTGCAATAAAAGGGGGTTTTCAACATAATAACTTCAACAATTCATAGAAAATTGTAAGAATGTCCAATTGTGATGAAATTTGGACCATAGGTTCACGTTAAAGTGTAGAATATTTAGAAAAAGTTTGAGAACAATTTGGTGAATTTTGATGAACGAATTTACTTCATTAGACAAAGTGATGATTGAAACTAATTTGTGGTGTTATAATGTGTATAAAATTCACATTGGTCACCATATTTCGTAGTCGAGTGTCAATAATGATTTAGGAGCCAAGAAAAATAATTTAAGTTCATGAGTGAATAGAAGGAATATGAAATTGTAATTAGTACACAATAATGCTAAATTTCACTTTGTCACAACTATCTCCATGTTTCCATCTCGTGAGAATTAGAGGCTTGTTCTTGATGAACCAACTTATAGATAGAGCATGGTCAAGATCTTGAGACTCAAAAAACCTCACTAGAAACACTCCATTTCCACAGTTCAAAATATCCAAAGAACCCTCTAATTTCCAAATAAGCTTGAGAAAGTTAAGAAGGGTCGGAATATGTGGTACAAAATCAATGACATATCCAACTAATGTATTACTCCACTTAGCAACATTCTCCTTTGCTTCAGAATTAGGGTATAGAAGTTTAAATTCCACCAGAGAAATCTTGGTGTGATTCAGAGGCAATGGAGTAGTAGATTTGGCCAAAGAAGAGTAGTTTGTTCATCCTTCCAATTGTTTCAAAGAAGTCGCATTAGCATCTATCACTATCCTTGGAAGCTCCTGAGTATATTTCATGTTTTGTGGTTGAATTGGAGCCCAAGATCTAGCATTCTCTGGCCGGCGATGTAGTGTCGCCCCAGCAGACGCCTACAAATGTGATAGTAACAATTTATACACTAGTTGTGCATGCATTAATAATAAAGACTAAATATCACCCAAAATAGGGTCATAACACCATAGCATCATGGCCTAGAAAGCAAGGGTGGAAACGCACGCCCCGGTCAGAATATGTGCACCCATTATAAGTATATTTTTACATAAGTACACTACATTTGATATTTAAGCAAAACATTTAGCATGATAATATAGAGGCAAGACTAGAATTTTGGTCATTGTCATGGCAATTATAAAAAGCATGGCAGGAGGGTTCAAACTAGTGGGATGAGTAGTCTTACCAAAGTAGGATTGTCCCTCCCCCTCCTCACACTATAACTTCTCATATGGATCTTGTCTCTAAGGTCCGTGCCTCAAAACTTGTGTTTGCACAAGGGGGTTCAACCCCCATTGGCCTTGCTTGGGTAAACTCAATCACATAGAGAAGCTTCTTAATGCCATGAGAAAATGAGGACACAATTGTGAGCGGAAGCAAGACCTAAACTAAATTTCATAGCACTACAACTAACATATGATACACATACTTGCACCCAACCTCGTTGGGATGCTCCTCGGGTTGCAACAGACCTAACAACCCTGAATGAGATCTTGTTGTTTCTAGTACAGGGTGTTATATCCTCCATGGATGGACACATATGGGAGAAGGAAATTTTAGTGATGGTAATGCAACAATACACTAGTGGTCTGGCCGAGGCATAAAATCATACAAGAATCATTGATTTAGAGTTACAATTATTCGTGAATCCCAAATAATGTTAGGAACAATCAACATTCCTTGATAGGAATGATGTCGTGGTAGAGCAAATTATGAACAAGAGGTTTACCAATGCTCAAGAAAGCATCAGTATTAGGGGCCTCCTATCATTGACATGGAAAAGTGGGAAGGATGGTGGCATTCATTGTCAAGGCATTTTGGTATATTACAGGGTGAAATTAGTGCATGGAGAAGAGGAGGAGAGTATGAGGATGGTACTTCTTAGTTAATTTGAATACAGGTGCTTCATATCACCACTTCTTCTCATTCCTTTCTAGAGATGATTAAGGTACCTAGACTAGTAGTGAGACGAAGTTAATTGAGTGGGCAAAATATCAGGGGTGAAGGTGAGGATGGTTCCTAGATTGATTGGCGGTGGCGGGTAAAGGTTTTCTGAGGTGTATCAAGGCTTTAGAGATGTCTTGGGTCAGTAGACTCAAGTTTCTTTTGGAATTTTGAGTACAAATAATTATACAGATCCGACTATGATTCATTTGAAACATAGGAGAAGGCAAGTTGTTTTCTAGTGAAATCGCTAGGAACAATTTCATGTGGAGAGAGAATGACAAAAAAGCTTCACTGCACAAAAATAGTTATGCACACATGAGGAAGTTAGAGGAAGAAGTTGGAGTCCACATGCATGATCCAGTAGACCCATGTGACAAATAATTAAAATTTTATTGTGGTTGAATGTGTGTGACATTGAATTATATTAGTAAATTTATATAACTTAGGTATTTCCTTCTAGACAACTTTTAAGGATGTGTTTAATATTGAATTAATTTCAAATTTGACAGGTAGCCTAATTTGAGTATAAGGAACACAATTTTGGACTTACATTTACATTCTGAAATCACTTTTATTAAATATATTCTCTAATATATTAATTACTTAATTAGACTATTTTGCTAAAATGAGTATGTGTGTTCTGTCAGATTCGGTCACCCTAAACTCTTAGGGATATCTTGAGTATAATACTAGAGTCCAACCTATTTATTGTGTTGATTATCCTCTAATTCCCATGATTTTATTTATTATGATTATTTAATTTTAATATTTCATGCACATGGGATAATAATGGACAAATAGGGTTATTAGATCCCAACTAATTTGTAACATATTCTGAAATATGCAGAAAGAGTCTTAAAAATTTATTGAAAAAGGAACCAAAAGGGGAAAAAGGAAGATTGGTACCTTGGCATGGGGATGTTACAAAAAGCGACTCTAGTGTTGTTGATGTTACCTAATCCAACCAGATGTTCCTACTAAAATCATCTATATGACATGGATGAAACAGAAATGCACATCTAATTATTCAACATTGAGCACCCTTATCTAGAATTAGATGACACAACAACATTTCCTACTAGGTGTAATGAGTCTATGGTGTCTGACGTTACTATCCCAACCTTGATACAACACCTCCACTTTCCTCTCAATGGACCAAGTGACATAAACTTTGCATTATCGAGCCACCCTCCTTAATAGTGTTTTTCATCCTACGACTTTGACTTTAGGGCACAAAATGCACATCTAGTCAATACAAAGGTCTCATAGTGTCATCTTGGGAGAGAGCAAAAGACACAAGGACAACAAGTAAATATGTAATACATGTCCTACAGACATTATTAGTTTTTCATCAATAACATGACCATTATAGCATACCTCATCATGCGCATAGTACCTCATTACTCAACACCAGAATCAGATTCAAAATTTTCTACTCCACAACCATCTTAATAGACAACATTGTATTAAGACCCATACTCTGTCAATTGGGTGCAATGGCCAAGTCATGGAGTTCGATGAGAAGTGTTAGTGTGCTTACTTCCTCTCCATCTTGAGTCATATGGTTTCTTGTGGACAAGCATTTTCTACATCTTGAGATGGTGTGTGTGTGGCACATTTCTTAATCCACTCAAGACTTTGTTATTTATATACAATTCAAGTTATTTTTTAGTATTAAATGTAGTTCTGGGCATATAGCTAGCGCATTTTCACTTAACTACTTTACAAATTTAGATTGTTGTATTTTCCTTTAAAATTCATATCCATTGTCCTACAACTGCGGCATTGGCTTTGTTACTAAACTCCACCTATTCTAAGTAAAAACTAATAAAATAATTAAATTGTTAGAAATCATTGACTAGAAACCAGGTGTTGTATCTTGTAACTATAAGCAGCATGTTCCCTATATAGGATAGCAAGTATACATGGAACCTATATGGATCAATCTTGGTATTCCTCTGACCAAGTAAATGGAACATAGCTAGAAAATTCCCTTTATATTTACTTTATTACTATTTAGGTGTAGTGAAGCCAAGGGAGAACCCTACATGTAAATCACCAAAATGAATATTTCACACTCACCTCTCTCTTATATACTTTTTCCATAATTCATCCACTAAATATATCAAAAAAAATCAAAAATAATATCAACCCAATAGATCACGGTGACACCATTCACATCTCTTCTGTTTACTTCATCCATACCTCACGTGGTATATTATGGGTATATCATCAAGGTAAATCAAAAAATGTGGAATTGACCAAAAAAGCAATCTCTTTAATAAATTCGCAACAAGAAAGGATATAGAAGAAAAAGAAGTACAAGTCATGAGTTAGAGATAAAATAAGACTCAATTTTTCATCCATACCTCACTTCACTCTATGATACAAACTTTGATACAAGTGGGACTACATGTGACCCAAAAAGTAGAAAGAAGGATTTGGTTGACAAGATGGAACTTTTAATTAGGAGACAAGCTATAGAAGGAATATTTAATTATTGATGATGAACTTTGTGAATGGATATTCATACTACATTTTCTCCCCTCCGTGTTGTTCCTTATTTTATGTTCTTTTTGTCCATCTATTTCCATTCTTACATCGTTACCATGTGTATCAATTAGTACTACTACTAGGATGTGGTATTAGCCTCAATACCTTTTTTTTGTATATTTGTCTATTTCATTAATTTTGTAAACATTTTAATTCTACATTTTTATTGCCCTTCTATGTTATTGTATGCGTGCTTGGGTATTCAACATTATGACCAAGTAAGAATGACTAAGGACGTCAATAGTTCTTTATTAACTCCTAGATGTGGTTTTGATATGTTGTTTCTTGGTGGATGAGTAAAGATCTCACAAATATAATGAAAGTGAGAAGGAAATGGCATTTGCCCATTAATGTGATCCTTCCAATTGAAATAATGTAGAAGACTTAATTTTCCTATTATTTGATTTAAATAATAATTTTTTCATGTAAAGAGATAGATAATAGGGTAGTGAAGGTGAAACCTAATAGTCAAATGTATTTGTAAATTTGGGAGTTTTTTATTTTACTTCATTCCTTTTATAGCTACTATCAGTTTAATTAACCAATCCAATTAAACATCTTTATAAATCACCAAATTCTCAGTCTAATTGATAATCCAATTCATTATAAAAATCTACCTCATGGTTTGGACCCGCACTATACTATGATAAGGCATATCTTCTTGTAGAAACGTTACAATTGCTTTCTTTTGAGGTTAAATATAGGATTTTAATCTACTTAATTTGGTATATGATAAGAGAATCACATATAAAATTGGTAGACAATATCCATAGTTGTAAAATTTTATGTTGAGTAGGAATAGATTTCCCTCAATGCACTGATTTCTTATTTATTGAGAATTAGATCATAATGTCATATTCCAAACAAAATCAGCTTTTTGTTACATATACAAAATTTAAATATCAATCACATCCTTCCCCTTTTCCATTATCATCTCAATTTTGTAATGATAATCCCCTTAGTACCTAATCCAACTTCCATATACATAGCTCATTAGAACACTTCTCAGTTGCAATTTACCATATTCATCCTATGACTCTATTCTTTCTAGTTATTTCTATAAGAAACAATAACTAATGGTGGAGTTGGATACTTGTGTGACACACATCAAATTATTATTAGAAGGATGGTTGGTTAACTGGGTATTGTATCATGGTGAATGACACAATGATGGATTGGTGGGGGAAATGATATAGATATGTGCATGAACCTCATGGACGTGTAAGTAAAGGTCATAGGGGTAGGCATAAATCTCATCTGAAGTTTAAGGTAAAAGGAAGTTATAACATTGACTTATTCGTAGATTGTCCTCCTAAGAAATTCCATCTATGTGAGTCCTTCCCTATAATAGTGCATTCTACTCCATCTATTTCTTTCATCAAACCAATCAATGTCCTACTTCTAACTTAACTGATATGTGGTTTACCTTTCAATCTAGTGGAAGAGAGTATAGTTCAAGAGGTGAATGGAGATGACAAATGATGTTTATATGCTATAGTAAATTGATGAAAATGGGTGACCTTATTGAATATTCTTTGTAGTTAAGCTGATTAGTTTTTAGAAAAATACTACTTGAGGTGATTTTGTCAAAAAATAAAATATGGTATCTATTATCCAATATCTCAAGTATTGGGCCATAAATGAGATCAGGTATTTTGATTGAAATACCCATAAATGACATTTTACGAAGAAATAGTATTCTTGCCTATTTCGATGATCCTCGATACAGAAGAAATAGTTCGGGAATCATACGGGATGCTTACCTAGCCAACGCTTAGATCCGGCTCTACCCAAACTTTTTTGGTTCACCCCAACATTACCTACTTGTCTATAATATTAAAAAAAAGAATTTTCTTCATTAATAAATTATTAAAATGAAAATGAAATTAATAAATTCTTTTAAAATAAAATAAATAAGATTTTTTTTCAAAAATTTACATAATAACATATTTTACATAATTATATAAATATAATATACATGAATTCCAAAGATTTTTGGCAAATCCAAAGAGGGTTTTCCTGTACGTTCATCGGAGAATATTTCTAGATCCCAATATACCCAATGCTCATTGGTCATTGCGGTGTATTCTCATAAGACCTATATCTATAGCTGTAGCAGCGGGAGCGTGGTTTACTAATATACCCATTTGGCCACTATTAGTACATAAAAAAAGAAAATAAATAAGAATAATCAATAGATTTTCAAATAAATAGAAATTAAGTGATATGCCCCACCAATTCCATAATTTCTTTTATGGAGATTTTCAAATATTGATTGCTAGTTTGTTGTTGTTAATAATAATTTCTTTATATGGTTTGACTTGTATTCTCTAAATGATTATATACCCACAAATATTTCTAGCAAGAATGTATAGATAAGTTTTCAGTTTTTTTAATAATTCATGTGATATAAAGTATAACACATTTATGTAAAGGGACATTCTATGATATGACATCGTTGTGGAAATACACTAGTCCTTGAATCATTTCAAAAGTAGATGTGGAATCTAAATTAACCACTTCCTTAAACACTTCCGTGGATATACACTAGGCCTTATATTATTCTAAGGCAAATGTGGAATCCAAACTTACGAATTCCTTGAACAAATACTAAAATCCATTGTTCACACCTTCTACACGTAAATTACTACCTAGTGGTCATTCTTAGAGTGCCCATAAAAGTTTGGGTTGAAAAAGAGAACACGATAGCCAGTGTGGAAAATCATCTTGAAGCCCAAGAAAACATGGGGTTTCATTGTGCTATTGGACTAAAAGTTCTAACCTTTTTGGTGACTTAGACCCTAACAAACAACATGACGAACCCTAATTACACAATATCCACAAATATTGGGATGTGACTACTATAGTTCAAGAGCACCTATAGTGTGTTCCCTCCAATTGCCTCAATGTGGACATAGTCAAATCCTTGACCAACAATTCTTGCATTGTTATGTTCTTCAAATAAAATGATCAGTCTCGTACAAGTGTTAATTCTTATACTAATATGGTATGTAGAGCCAACTCATCAATGATGTATACCAACATTTAAAATAACAAACAAGCATGTTATCTTGCAACCTCATAATGAAACACCAAGACCACTACAAAAACTTGCTAAACTCGTATGTCAAATTCAATGAGTAGTTTCCAATTATAACTTAGAATACTACACATATTAATGTAAAATATTTTGATAGAAACTATATGGACTTAGTTGAACAAGAACAAAAGGATCTAATCCACGTTGATATCATAGAATTATCACCTTTGGTGATGAATTATTACGTAGCATATGGGTAGGACAAACAAAACCCTCCTATCTCTTCTACAATTTACTGATAAAGAAACATATGACCAACGTCAAACATACATGCATTGGGTTTATATAGATTAGATAAGTTTCACATATCTCATTATAAAAAAACCAACTATACATAGTGAAATTAGACTGGAGCTTCATTTGAACTAATATTGTGCTTATGTTGTGACCGTCCTAGCTACAAAGAACTATATAAATTGATTTTTCTTATTACACTTCAAATCTATCATATGGTCCATACAAACATTAGAACGTAACTAAATAATATAAAATGACCTAAAACATAAACTCTAGAGAAAGTTCATATGAGTTCCTTCCTTCTATACAAAATATGGCATTATATGAGCTCGATGACTACCTTAATATCTACATTAATGATATGTACAATAATCAAAAACCAATAACTCTGCACAATATTGTCAAAGAGGAATGTAACAATTTTAGAAGAATGCACTTTCTAGTTGATGATTCAAGCTCACATAATCATGAACTATACATAATATATTTACTCACTTAATTTTCCATCTCATCATTTCTAACAAGAGAACACTCTAATAGTCAATATTGCATATCGCATAAAATATTAGTCTTAAAAAAAGTATTATATTTGGAATTCACTATATCTCCCACTATCTGCATGCAATACATCATCAATTCTAGCTAGCACATTGTATGCCAAGCTCTCTAAAACTCTTGAGTAACTTTCAAGTATTGCTTGGCCCACATTCTGCAAAATATCATATGAAACAAAATTAACACAATATTAGGGAGAATATTTGAATATTTGAAAGTATTGTACTAAAATGTTAGTAATGAAGTCAAGGTTACTTTGAGTTGAAAATATAGATTGGGTGAATTTAGAAATATGAAATTTACTAAAACGCCTTGATTGTACATATTATTTAGTGTAAGTTTTATTATCATGGCTTTCCTTCCTCACTATTTCTTCTCCTACTATTATCTACTAAATCCATCTGACTTGAAGATCATTCTCTCCCCCTTCCCACCACTAAGAGTGCATTTAAGCACCCATAAATGTTTCACCCCTCCTCTTCATTCCATTCCCTACCACTTTTACCTCCTCTACTAAGTCTATCTCTCGTCCCCTCCTTCCTCTGACACCATCATCCTTTTGAACTATTGTTTTCCTAGTATCTCCATGATTTGATTTAAAGGTAGTGTTTTAATCCCTTCTCACATATTTTTTAGCCTTCCATGACTTATTTCCATATGAATCTTTCAGTTCCATGTCTCATTCTTTGCCCATTCATTCCTTTCTGCAAATATAATTGTTTCATGTATAGAAAAATACAACTATGGATGGTCATTTGATAAGGGGTGTAGGGGAGACTTAGGAGAATAAGATCATAAGGATGAAGGGTTTATGTATGAATGAAGAAGATCCACCTCAAAGTGCACTAGATACATGACACAAGAACATTGGTGTAAAATGATAACGGGGGCATGGAAGCAATGCTAAATATGGGAGGAACATGCTTCCCAATGAAATATATTCTTAGCATACCATTAAGGTTATCATATAATTCCATTCCTAATTTTCACAAAAGATTATTAGAGATGGAGAAGATCCTTGTGTTCAGGAAAAGGAGGGATTGATTCGGTATTATAGAAAAAAAAATTGTTTGATTTTCCAAAGATATTTACTTTCTTCAAATCTTGTTACCTGCATATGATATCTATAAAAGTAACATCTAAACTCATAAGGATAAACCTTCTAGATAATGACCAGGTGGAAATTTTTTTTTAATATTGGACATTACATTCTAGTCCTTAATTATCTTATGTGTTCTTGTTCATCTACTATAATGACTAATAAGAAATTAATTAGGTATTATTTTCCAACTATGTGAGAGAATGAAATCCTACCAAGTGTTTTCAAAACTTTTTTCCAATACTTAGTTTATTGGTGTAGCTGCATAGTATATTTAGATTTGAGAAGGCACTTGTCTCCAACAAGTGTTGCTGGGAGAGACTGATAACAAGACAGATAACATGAGATCTCAACTTTAAACATTAAATCATGTTGATGATATGTATTTTAAGTAAACATGAAGTGAATTGATATTTAGTGACTACTTCACAGTAGGAAGTTGATTATAAACCTGTATAATTGGCTCTCTAATTGGTAGAAACCTACGCTAATTGGTTGTGCCACTAATTTTGTGTAAAATATGATAAAATTCTCTATATGAAGTATTGAAGCAAGTTGAAAAATAAGCATCAAATGGGAAGTCGACATCTAATGAAATCGTAATGGCATATATTATGGGGAACAATAATGGCGTGTATTGGGCTAGTCCCCATCAAAATAGAGGATTTTTTAAATGATGGGATAATAAAGTGGTCGATCTAGTTGTTTGTGTAAGGTGGGTTGAAAAAGGACTAGAACTTTTGGCATGATAAATAAATAAGCAGATGTATGAAATGTTAACTTACCCTGATATGATAATAAACTTCAGCATTTGGTTATGGTCTCAAGTCCTACATATACCCTATTGACAGGGAAACTTTGAAGTGAGTTGGTGATAATTCTTTTCCTCTAGAGAGGGAAGGTGAAGAAAAAGGTTCTTCACAAAGTAAACATGGTCCTCAAGTAGGGAAGTTGTGTTTTGAAGGAGAAACTATGAGAACTTGTACTTGGGACCTGTTTGCTAAGCCTACCTGACCAATTGTGAGGATGAATATCATTTAAGGTGCAATGATTGTAGTTTAACAAAACACTAGATTACATCATTTTCCACTAAAATTGATGTAATGTACAAAATAATAAGAATTGTATTAAATTATTCAAAAACTAATATATGTTGGTCAAGAACAGGAGAGTTGACATTGTTGGTACATGCATCTAAACTTACTCTTTATCGTCTCTTATCCAATTTTCTTTACCCTCCTGGTCCTCTCCCCAACCACCCTGCTTTCCTTCTTGTTGAAGAGTGGCCGGGACAGAGGAGGAAAAGGGCAATGGGGATGGGAGAGATTAAGAAAAATAAGAGGTAGAGCATTTGCGTGTTGGGCCGGTTGCATTAATGCCAACGGCAAGCCAAGGGCGGTGATTTGTCGAGGGAATGGGTGGCTGAAATAGAAGGGGAAGAAGAGAAGATGAAGAGGAAGAAGACAAAGGACTAATAGTATTTGGGATCTCTAACGGGTTTTAAAAAGCCACATGTTAGTCATTGCCATCAAGGCCATTTAGAAGAGTGAAAACCTTCTCCTGATCGCTGACAGTGTAGCCGATTGCATGGAGTTGGTTACCCATGTTTTTTTAGTTTTCTGATGTAATCGGGAAGGGTGTCAGTACCCTTAGCAAAGGTCCGCAGTTGAGCTTTGAGCTCGAACTCTCGAGATTGCGAAGCTTCAGAGAACTTTTTGGTTAGGGTGGTTCAGACCTCATGGGAGGTGGTGCACCCAATGATATCTGCCATGACTTCCTCAATCAGAGAACGTGATATCTACCCTTTCAGAATTCGATCGGTGCGAGTCCACGCCTTGTGGCGGTGGTTGGCATCAGGTAGACCGTTGGCGTCTGGGATGAGAAGAGGGGGAGGTGCTTCGCGGCCATCTAGGAAGCCTTCCAGACAGCAAGACTCAGCGAGGTTTTTAACCTGGGATTCCCACAGGAGGAAGTTGCTGAGGTTGAGTTTGATGGAGAGGAAATTGGTGATGTTGAGGCCGACAGGATATGGATAGATGGGTTGGAGGAGGAAGCTTCAGGTGCTGCCATTGAGTTTCTGAAAAAAGAGAGAAAGGACTTTTGGGAACGCGGCAGAATTGGGCAGGGTTGTTTATTGGAGGAAGGAGAAGAGTTTTAGGGTTTGAAGAAGGCCGAAGAGGGCTTAGTGTGGCTCTGATACCTTATTAAGTTGGATAATATGATTAAGGAAAACAAGTGCACTCGTTACTTTTCTATATCAAGGATACAGGTATATATACATAATTTGACAGACTATGGTACTGTCTTACAGATGGGTATTCAGCAGTCTTTGGGTATATCAACCGTTTGGAATTAACAACAGTCTTGAGAAGAGAGAATGATGGTTATTGCATGGGCGGTGGCTGAAGTAAATGCCTTGGTTCGGGTGTGAGAGCATCTTGACACATCTAACAAAACTTAAAGTGTAGACTGTACATTATGGTGTTTGTGGGGTAATTTGGGCAGCAAGAGGTCACCCCTAGTTAAGTTAAATAAGATACTAACTTTTGGGTCAAGACATTTAACTGTAGTAGTTTTGGAGTAAGTTTAGCCGAATCCCTTCAGATTTTACTTTGCTGAAAAATTAGTTTATGAAGTAAGCATGTCAAGTTAGGTCTGATTTTCATTATCATATAGAACGCATACCGTATTGTACTGGATTTTGCTTGTGTCAAGAGTAGTCTGGGACATCTCGGGATACCTCTGTTTGAGACAGAACAGAAGGGTGTCAGCTCTTGATGAAAGAGTCACATTTTTGTCTGCATCCGTCATCTTTACCCAAGAGGACTTAGTGCTTTGTGTAGCTGCTTTTTGTTTCCATACATACATTGCTGCTTCTAACCGGTCAGCCACGTCAAGAGCTTCATGCTCTGACTTCATATCTAGATGATTAAGGAGGTAATCAGGGGAGAATGGGTCTGCTGTAGACATGTATTTGTAGACCGTATCGCCTATACTTGATCTTGCACACTGATTCAGAATAATGGTTTTATGAGAAAGTCTACCAACGACAAATATTACCAGGAAATGCATGAGTTCAAAGGCTTTAGAGTAGCGTTTAGGAAATCGATACCTGACCTTAGGCAACGAAGCAATGAATGATTCTGGAATCTCCATCTCTGTAAGAATGCCAGTATTGATTGCTCTGGCTGCTTTGTGAATTTGATCTGCACATTTTCTTTTCTGTTGCAGCCTCTTTCTTGTCCTTTCTGAGAGACCGCCACGAGGAACACATGGCACAGGTAACCACCATTTTTCCTCGTTACGTGGTCTCATTCCGCCAACTTTCTGGGACACCTTTTGTCCTTCAACGTACCAGAACTCCTGGTCATAGAAGCTGTCCAAGATGTCCTGGGGACAATGCATTGGAATGTTAGTCTAATGCAACCTCGAAACAAATTAATACAAGAAGTTATCATAAACATTGGGAAGTTAGAATACGTTCATACAACAAGCATAACGTCAAGCTTCCGAAGTGCAGGGAGATTCATTGTAATATCTGGTCTAGGATTGCTTTCCATCACCTGAGACTGAAACTTTTGTCAGAAGCTAGAGCGTGTTGCCTCTTTTCTTACTTAATCAGAGAATACTGTTTAGAATTTTCTATCTCGTTAAGAAAAGAAAGCAGCTAACCTGTATCACGGTCCCATCTGGCTGTGTTAGCGAGATGGGAGTGATTTCAACCATGTAATTGCACACCGAGAGCAGGCAGTCGATCTCTTTCTTCCACATTAACTTTTTTTCTGGTGAGAGAGGTTCTAGTCTCTTGAATTGCCCAAAAATTGTTGCTGCAGAAAAAAAAGATAAAGTTGAAAATCTGTTTAGTGTTAATTCGTGTGCTTCACATTTTGTAAACTAACCGTATAGATTCGTGATAGCATTTGAAATTGCCAATGCTGTGCACACGCCCTTTTTACCACCTGACATGTCTTCGCCAAGCAATAGCTTTGATAATCTTTCTTTCATCATATCGAGATCTGAACCCAAGAACCAACATCAACAACTGAAGAGAACATCTTGGTTTTCTGTAGTGGAGTTAGATTACTAGCTAGACAAACCCGAATTCAGGAACTCTATGAGAACCAAACCTGCTCGATATGCCTCTTCATCATCCACAGCCTCGGGTTGATGTTTCATCCTCTGCAGCCTGTTTGAGACAGCTGTTGTACGTTCCATGATCTTCGTCATGGGCCATTGCAGCGGCGAGAGGTCTCCCTGGTTGCTGATGGTGTCGAAGGAGTCTGAATAGGACGAGAGTTCCGACCCTGTTCTGCTGAAGGGGTACGATTCCACGCTCATCGTCGAACAATCCTGGTCCGTGCCTGACCGAAAATGTCTTCTGTCAGCTGGGTGGTGATTGTTGTCCATGTCTTTCATAGATCTGTAAAGTCCCTGTTCTTTCTTTCTCCTGCCAAAGTTTCCAGACTTAAGACTATAAGACGATTTTGTAACCAGTCATCGATGCAGAAACTACTTTGTGATTTCGCTGTGAGGAAGAAGAGACTTGTATGGGCTCAAATACAATTCCTTACCTCTAGGACAGGGAAGCAATTCAAACCTTGCAGTAGAAGTTCTCTTGTTACAAAAGCTTTCCCTCTTGCGGTTGCAAGAACATTGCGAAGCACATAGCAATTCTATACTAAAGAAACGTTTATCTGGTTTGGTTTAGTATTGCACTGTCCTCAACGGTAATAGGAGCCAGTGAAATTGATTGAGAGTTTAAAGTAGTATAGTTAAGGATGAGAGTTTAGGTGCGCGCATGAATTTTCAAATGCGCCATTGCCGACCGAAACAGAGATTTTCCATTCCCGTGGCGTTTTTAATAGGAGGTTAGTCAAAATTAACATTGACTCTCTTCATTACAGGGGTTGTGCCTCTCATGTTCTCTATATCCTTTAGGAAGAAGAAACAGATGGAGCGCACGTCTATTTTGTTGTGGTGCGGGACGGCCAGGAAGAATACGTTATGGGTTAGAATTTATAAGTACTAGACATATGCTAAGCCCGTCTTGTTCATCTGTACCCTCCCTGTGTAAGCAATTGAAAGGCTATTTTCTTCATCTGCTCTTTCATTGCAAGCAGATGAAAAGAATAAATTTGCTACTTTATCATAAAATTGAACGAAACTACTACTGCTGTTCAGGTCATATTGATGATGATTCTTTTTCGGAGGGTTCAAGGTTTCCATGGGTTACTCCTTGTTCTTTTGCTTATGACCGTTTTGACCTTATTGGTTGTCGGAACATGTCCTTGCCAATCAAGCCTTCCTTCTAAATCACGATATCTTTCAATATGATGCTTTTATCGTGACCATTATATAATTATTAGTATACTTTTCTCTGTCTCACAAATAACTTCTTGTTGTCGGTGGTTCTTGTCTCATCCTAGAATGTTACTTCTCTTGCAATTTTATGAAAGTGGGAGATACATGGAATTTACTCATGTGATGATGAGCTAGCTGTATGCTTCAAGCAAGTCAATTGTTATTAACAAGAAGGAACAAGACTTGTACATTGAACGATAAGTTCCAGACAAGAAACTAACCTCCTCAATGCAACGAAACCTAAGCATAACGATCTAATAAGAAGAATATAGAGTTGTAAATAAATTAATAATAAATGAAAACTCTATGGTGGATGATTAATAAGTATGATAATAAAGAAAGAAATCTGACAAAGACAAAGAAGATATGTAAAAAGGAAAACAAAGAATGATGATATTATAAAATTCTCAAGTGAGCATAAAATTTCAGATAACTTAATAAAAGATGCATAAGAATTTTAAATCCGAATAAACCATAAAGATTTTATGAAATAAAAGATTAAGAAGAGATTTCATGAGAAACAAGTTCGGCTATATGCATGTCCATTCAAGAGGGGAGAGATCAAGACTATATTTAGGGAGTCTACTGCTTTTAGCTGATCATTACCCCCTGAAGGTGCCCGAAAACTAAATGTCAACGCAGCAGTGTTAACGAGCAGGAGTAAGGCAGCTACAAGCTACGTATTGATGGACTACGCAAGCTGTGGGCTACGTGGAGGGATCTCTCCACGTATAGGGTTGCATTTAAGCTAAATCTATTGTGTCGCATTTAAGCTAAATCTATTGTGTCGCATTGGGTTTCCAAATGAAATATACCAACAATGTGTGAATAAATACAGATAAAAATAGCTCTCTTTTAAATATGAATAATCTTTCATGCATGGCACCACAAAACCAAATTGAACCAGGGCATGTAAGGCATGGCATGGTGAAGCAGGGTGGGAAACTACATGTGTGTTATACTATTTTGATAAAACCCAATAGACCAACAGTTCTAGTCAACCTTAAATTCCCATGACATATAGGCCCATGGGGCCTTGGTATCCACTCACCTTCAAGTGACCTCTCTTATTTTGCAAGAATGTAGTATGTGACTAAAAGTGAAAGAGATGTTTTATAATACCTATAAAACCAAGGCAAGTGGGAGCATATTTGATATGTTTCTTTCGTAATATGAAAATTCATGACCCAATCTTACAAACTATTATATTTTTGCACCCACATGCAGTAGATATGGTAAACATATATCATTGGACTAGCACGTTAATATTGCATCTATAGAGGAAAATTGCTTGAGTTCAAATTTGGAATAAAGGAACATCAACATTAACGATATGACACGGAATTGGGAATAGATAAGACTCCTCAGCCTTAATTCCTTGATGACATTTAAAGAAATTTTTAAATAGAAGTCATCATCAATATTAAGCATTGATTAGGAGTGAGACCTGATCACCCAAACATTGGATAGAAGAAATTGTTATTGATGCATTCTTGACCACCCATGTGAATCATAATTGTTTAAGCATTGTCTCAGCGGCTAGGGACCCATGGGGAGTATGGGCCTTCCACCTACTAAAATTGGCATTTGGGTGCCTAGGCGAGCGTCGAATACCACATGGAATGTCGCTAGGGGTTCCTGGGCTACCTAGGTTGCCTATATAGGTTTGTTCAGATATTAAAAAGTGTATGTGTCATGTTAGTATCATATTTGACATGTATATATGATTTTATATTTTAGTAGGCTTCTGCTTCACTATAACATGCTTTTATTTAGGATGTAGAACACTAAATACATACATTAAGTGCCTTATTTATGTGTAATATATTGTATATCATATACTATTACTATGTAGAAATTAAAAGAAAATGCACCCAGGCGCCTGCCTAGGCGATCTAGGAAGCCTAGGAACCTAACCAATTTAGACCACTGTATGGATACCTTGAAAATCATGATGTGAATCAAACTGGTTTTAAAATGAGAACCACACATGTGAACCCAAAATAAGGTGCTAATGGACCCTATCAATAGATATAATGGAAATATGGATAAACAAAAATCATAAGGTACCCAACTATGAACTGATGAAAGAAACAAAAAAAAACATGAAGGTATGAACATAAGGATAAGAAGAGGTGTGTCCCAACAAGGTCCACTAGCACCTAGGGAAGAAGGATGGATCCACGCATCACAAGAGGGAACCACCTATAATAGGAAAATGATCGTATCTACCACCCCTCAGAAGATTCATTTTAGTGAAATCTAGCCTACCCATCAAGTTCCATCTTAAGCCATTCTCAAAAGGCCCATAACCCCATAATTCCTTGGTGGAGAGGGCATCAGCAAAGAGAGCAAGATCTAGAGAATGACCCCATAGAGGATAAAGTAGATAAGGGGACCAAGGGAAATGCGGGCTTCTCACTGATAGCCCCGCCCTCTCCCCTGATCCAAGAAGATGTCACCCATGGGAGCCAAAGATCATTAGGGCAATTTTCAAAGCACTAGAACATGAAGTCTTGTTTTCCATGCCTATAGTTTACTTACATATATTTGTAATCTTGTTCATATATATCAAGTATAGAAACATAATATGTTTCAATACACTATATTTAGCTCAATGAAAACTAGTAAATATTATACATTTGAAGTTTATAAATTGAATGTACAACTATTATTTTCTATGTGTTTTTTGCATATGCATGTAGTATATTAACGGTCCTACCATGCATATGCATGTAGTATATTAACAGTCCTTCCATTTGCATGGTGTACCATACCTGAAACTAGGTATATGTATGTATGAAACCCTAGTTCCATACTTCTAGTGAGAATAGGTTTAGTGCCAAATAGTTAACACAATATTGTTCAAATGTGCACTAAACCCCAATATATTAATCTTATAAACCCAAAATATATGTTTAGCGGGTTTTTAGGTTCTATACTTAACCCTGAGACTAATATGTATCTCTCACATAGATAAATAATGTGACACAAGATTTCCAAAATGATCAAATTTAATGACTAATAATCCTTTATCCTCTTTAAACGTTATGAAAAACTTGTTAAGTAAATTATAAACAAAATTGTTTCTTTGTCTCTCCTATACTATAATGAGTAAAACATGAGAAGGGACACCATTGCTAAAGTGAACTCAGATCACCTCTGACCCAAACACTCCCTACATGTATGAAGGAAAGGAGGTATTCTTGTTTCTTAAATGTGAAATATCAAGCAATATCAATCATAGAAAGGAATATAGAACTATACATTATTTTAATGACAACTTTGTTTCTAACCAACATGGGTGACATGAGATAAGGGAAAATTCAAAATATAAATTTATACAGTAGAACTAATTGCATATGTAAACCTAGAAATCATAAGCTAACCTTGAAGTTTTTTTACCCTAGGTTGTTTTGGGAACAACACCCATCTATGAGAAGAAAGATAGAGCATGTGTTAGTAAAAATGATGTTATGTGCATTGAATAGTGAATTATTGGGTGACAAAGGATTAATTGCAAAATTGTTCTTATTGAAGAGGATATTTCACAATATGGAAAATAGAAAATAATATAAAAATTAAGTCAAAAGGGATGATGAGGCATCCTCAAAGAAAGATAACCAACAAAAATTATTGTATCATTCAAAGTGATGCAAAACAAAAGTAAATAATAAATAATAGCATGTAGACTATATGACAAGACTAAAACCATGTAAAAGTAGGGACAGATCACCATCACGTTGTGATCGATGGAAAGGAGGAACCAACACCTAAATCCCAAGTACATGCATATAAAGTAGGTTGACACACATGGGGATATGTAGAAACACCTAAACCCAAACTATATGCTTGTGCATGTACCAACCGATTCCCGTGATGACCTTAAACCTTATATTAGCCTCCTTGTTTATCCCAAACCCTTCTCTTATGAGTTATTAAAAAACTATAGTTCCAAATTGTACTTAATGTCATCTTAACCCTAATTTATGTGATTACGATGAATTTGAATGAACAAAGCAACTAAAAAACTTATTTTTGGGTAACTAACTAAGGATGCATGTAGCATGAATGGTAAACCATAATTTAATTGATTGAATGAATGGCTAAGCGTAATGTTACTTGAAATTATTATGAGGATTTAGTGTTTGATTATGTGTTTTTTAGTGTGGACTTGATTTGAGTTTGGTTGAATGCATTCTTTTGGATCAACTAAACAGAATAATGCATGTGGTATGCATTTCATCATATTTATGTTGAGTATGGTAACTTCGTGTTCTTTCATGTGTATACATTATTTGAGAATTAAATGGGGTTAGTTATTCTTGATTTTGTATTTTGAGCACTTTAACATAAGTTGTTAAACTTGACCTTATCAAATTATTTGAGTTATTGGCGAAGCCATCTGAGTTGATATATGCGTTTTCAATAGTTAATTTGTATACTTGGCCAAAGTTTAGAAAGAAATCATCTGAGTTGAGATGAAATAGATCGGTTCAAGGTGAATAAGTCAGCCAGAGTTGAGTCAACATTGGTAAAGTTCCTTGGGGCCTTACTGAGGTCCATTGTTTCTTAGTATTAGCAAGATACTACATATATTTATTTAGTATGTCAATGTCATATAAATTTTATTGACTAGGTTGACAAGGAAAGAGTATTTGCATAAAATTTTGCAAGAACAGCTTATACACATTGAAATATAAGCTGACAATAGCTCAAATGTTATCTTTGTTATATAATGGAAAAGGTTTCATAGTCTTTGTTGATGCATTAATGAGAGATTTAGGATGTGTTCTTGCGTAAGATGGTAAGGTTGTTTCCTATGCTTCTAGGAAGTTGAATAAGCATGAGGACAATTACCCTACACATAACTTAGAGTTGGTTGCAGTTGTGTTATCTCTCAAGATTAGATGACATTTCTCTATGATGAATCGTACAAAGTGTCCATATATCAATAGATTCATAAGTTGTATCTCCCATAAGAAGGATTTGATTTGTGACCATGTATATTGCTCGGTTTGATTAAGGATTATAATTGCATGATTAATTATAGTCCAAGTAAGGCTAATGTGTGGCAGATGAATTTAGTCATAAGTCATCTTCTTCATCAACAAATGAGGTGTATAATGTTGCTTGTAAGAAAAGGGAGATGTTGTTAAGACTAAGGGAGTTGGATTTTTTTAGAATGCAACATACAAGGGAGAACTTATAGAATATTTGTAGGTCAAGTTGAGATTAGGATAGCAAGGTCTACAGTAATGACCTTGAAATTTAGAGAATTAAGCAGAAGAGGCAAGATGAGAGAAGGGTTCCACTTCTTAGGATACGGTATTCAATGCTTAAAGGGAAGTTTGTGTACACATGATCATGCATATCTAGGGCGTATTATTCTACAAGATGCACACACATCTATGCATGTTATGCATCTAGAAAGGACGAAATGTATTAGAATCTTAGAGGGTTGAATTAGTGGGCAAGCATAAAGAAGGATGTAGTTGAGTATGTGGTTAGATGTAGGATCTATTAGTAGGAGAATAATGAACATAAAAGGCCATTAGGAATGTTATAACCCTTGCCAATTTCATAATGTAAATGAGATTATGTGGCCATGGAATTTTTAGTTGATCTTCCCCGTACGTCTAGGGGACGTGATTCCATTTGGGTTGTCATGGATAAGTTGAGCAAATCACCTCATTTCCTGCATGTGAAGACTGCATATTAAGTTTACCTATTAATGTAGATATACAAAGATGAGATAGTCAAGCATGAGAATCTTGTATCCATCATGTTAGATCATGAACTATTGTTTAGTTCATGTCTTTGGTACAAGATACATGATGCCATGGGAACTAAGTTGAAATTCAGTATATCGCTCCATCCTTAGACATGTAGATAGTCTAAAATAACAATATAGACAATAGAAGATATGCTTAGAGAGTGTGTATTGAAATTTTTAAGTATTTGGGATGCGCTCATGAGTCTGATTAAATTTGCCTCCAACAAAAATTCCCATTTAAGATTAGGTATGTCACCATGAAGAACTTTATGGTAGAAAGTGAAAAATCCCTCATATGTTGGTAAAATGCATGTAAGGAATAGTTTTTGGGGCTACACATAGTACAGAAGACTACTAAGAAGATCACGGTGATCAGACTTTGCTTGAAGGTTGCCCTGGACATGTAAAAGAGTTTATACCAATAGAGTTTTGGATAGTTGATTGTGTTTTATTGAAGGTATCACCATAGAAGGAAATACTCAGTTTAGGAAGGATGGTAATTTGATCCCTAGGTATGTGAGGCCTACTCTATATTAGAGAGAGTTGAAATCGTCACCTAGATATTATAATTTCCACTAGAGTTGCAATAGTTTCATGACATCTTCCATGTGTCTATGTTGAGAAAGTATCATCCTAAAAAAGTAAGTTTTAGGTATGACAGAGGTACATATAGCTTATAGTGCCACTTATGAGGAAGGTTCACTACAAATAAAGGATGATGGGAAGGTTCAAAGGCTAAGAAAGATAGATATACATATGGTGAAGGTGTTATGGAGACACCACAGAGTCAAGGAAGCTACATGGGAGCTTGAGGATGAGATGACGAGATCTCACCCTAAGTGTTTCAAAATTCTGAGAATGGAACTTTTTAAGGTATAGAGGATTTGTAAAAACCCAAACCCAGGTTAACTTTAAATCCTAAATTTATTATCTTGCTTGGCCTCATCCCTTCTCAAATGACTTAATTGTAAATGTTAATTCATATATGAAAATAAAGTCAAAATGCATCCCTAATTTCTGTGATTAAGATGAATCTAAATGCAGTAAGTAACTAGAAACCTTAACTTTGGGTAGTGAACTAATGGATGCATGTACACAAATTGTAAACCTAAATTTTCTTAATTAAATAAATGATTAATTGTAATGTCACTTGAATTGAAGAGTATTGAGAACTTAGTTTTTTATCATGTGGTTTGAATGTGTACTTAACCCAAGTTGAGATTATTGCATTCTTTTGGCTCAGGAGAAGAAAATAACATATACAACATGCATCTAATGCTATTTATGTTGAATGTGTGTTTCATTATATGAATTGAGAATTAATTGGGTTAAGTATACTTGATTTTTGAGTTGTAATACTTGAACTAAGTTTTTGAACTTGACCTTACAAACTTGTCCAAGATGGTGGAAAAAATGGCCAAGTTTTTGTATATGGTAAGAAAAATTGATGTTGTGAACTTGACTAGAGTTGAGAAGGAAAGATGAGTTGAGGTGAAATAGGTCAATAAGGTGAAAAAAATTATCCAGAGTTGAGTCAACTCAAGGAAATTTGATCCACCTTATTAGAGTTCATTAGAGCATTAACTCAAACAAATTCAAGCCAAATTGGTCAAGATGTCATGATTGTTTGCTTGTCTCTTCTTAAATTTAGTACTTTTCTTGATGGTTGAAGTTTTTTCTAAAGAAATCAGACAATATTTAGTGAAATCACTTGACTATTTAGATCCAGACACAGACTTAATTGGTTGTCATTTTATGTTCTGCTTTGACTAGTGCTGACCCATCTAGCGATGAATTTGATCAACTTTCCTAAACTCGATCAAGTTATGTTTTGACTTGCTCGATATATTTATGTGGTCTCTCTCTAAGTTTCATCATTTCATACATCAAAACTTTGTTTTCTCACTGTTGGAGGATTGCTCTAGAAATTCTTGGGTTGTAGGTGGAAAGTTGGATCAAAGCTTAAGTTTTTCCTAAGAGATTTCAATTCAGAATTGTTGGATTCTTTGTTCTCAAGAAGTATCTATAGTTATTCTTGTTGGTTTGTTGTTTTTTCAATTTTTATCCTCTCTCCTTCTAGTTTATCTATATTTCAAGAATGAAGTTTTGACCCTTTCTCTTCTTCCTTCTTCCTCCAAATATCATTTTACATTGTTAGAACGACTTTTTACTAACTGAACTACCTCGATCTACACTTTGGGAGGAAATTCAATTAAGCTTTGTAAAATTTGTACACTTTCTACTCCTTTCTTTCTGATTGAAAGTGAGTAGGTATGAATGTTGAACTTAGCATGTACGAGTTCATTTTTTTCTTATTCATGCTAAAAGCATCCTTGATTGTTAAAAGGCTAACGTTTACTCTTTTATTTGAGAAATCAGAACTAGAATGTGTTTTTTATGTTTAATCTTGCTCAAAAACGTATTAGAATCCTTAGATTCATGATCATACTTATTGTTCATGCATGTATATGCTAGAGTTGCTCTAAATCTATGATAAAATGTTTAATATGAAGGATTCCAGCCATGTTTAGTGAATGTTAGATTTGGAGCTATGAAAAGGGTGACACTACAAAAAATTTGGCCTTTGTTGAAGAACATTTGTGAGGAACCAAAAATTGTGAATAATGATGTCTATTTGTGAGGGCTCATCCTTTGAACATGGGACCAAATCCCTCAACCGTGTTTTTAACATCGTTAGGCATTTTATGTGAACAATGGTCCCTCACAAATACATTACTCACTAATCACCCCCTCAAAAACTCCATGCCAAATGTTTCCCTCCATCTCACAATCCTTCCCTCCATTCTAAAACACTGATTCGTCAATCAAAATTCATGAAAAAATCACCCATTCCTGACTATGGGCGCCATATTTGCGGCGAAGTCCACCTCCTTTCCCCCTCAATTCCGTCGCAACTACCCACTGAACCCTCCCCCTCCCGATTCTCTCATCCGTTCCTCCGCACTCCTCCACCTTCAGAAAATGCCTCGACATTAAGTTTCTTCTCTCCTTGCCGCCATTGACGGTTGCTGCCCTCCGCATTGGGTCATCCTTGCCACCAATCGCCCTGCTCGGCCATTGGTCGTTGTTTCTACGCGGTCACCCTGCTGGATTGCTTCTTCGGCCATTGCTCATTGTTGCTACCGCGGACCAGCTTGGATAACCGGAATCCTCTCTAGGTTCGTATCTTTATCTCTTTTTATCATTTGGGAGAGAGCTAGCCCCCACTTCGACCTCTGATAGGTCATGAGATCCTAAGATTGGTTCTTCCTCCGATGGGCTTCCAGTTCATACCTCATGTGTCTGCCTCATCTCCCCCCAATGTGATCTGCATAGGATTAGTTGGGTTTACTTAGTAAAAATACTAACCATGTAGTATTCATATGAGTTATCTCCCCCTCCCCCTAAGGGTTAACGTTCACATGTATAAGAAACATATCACAATGTTGAAAAACTTTGACTATCCTCAGTTGCATGGAGATGATCATACAACAGTAATAGAGAGTATTCAGGGGCGTGTTAAATATTTGGAAGCGAGGAAATAGATCCTTGGGAGTAGCTACCATAACTAAATGGAAGGGAATCAAAGTTGTGATGTACATAAATTCCTAGGCTATGCATCTATAGTATAGCATCCTCATAATGATTTTCTATCATACAACTTGGTGTTTTGTCAATAAGGAAAGAAAAATTTACTGATGTGATTGAGTAGATATAGTATTTGATTGAATATTGTCTTTCTCAAATATGTACAATATCTATTAATTGTACAAACTCGAATTTATGTATAATACCTACCATGTAATCCAAGTCATACTTGATCAAATATTACTCATATATAATTGTTGAGGCTCAAGCTTGGTTCACAGCAATACACATGTGTGCATGTATGTTTAATTTTGCTACTCTGTTCTAGTCTATATGAACAAGTGTTCTCATGACACCCATATATATGGGTCAGAGCCAAAGTAGTTGATAATGAATGTATTAATAGTATTCCTAGTTTCTTTGAAGATAGTATGAAGGAAATAAGCAATACCTCCTTTAAATCTATTATATGTATCCTTTACTATATCTGGTGGTATAGAAATAAGGTGATTTTTTAGGAATGGTTAGTCAATGTGAGTGTGCTATAGTCTATTATCCATAATGAGATAAAAGTGCTTCTTTACTAAACGAGCCCTGTGTTCTTTTTTCTGGAATTGCTATGCTTGTGCTTATTTTCTAAAGATGAAGAAGGGTTCCATCTGATGTTACTGGTTTATTGATGTAGTGGTGATCAAGATGGCTGTATGTGTTCTATAATGTTGGAGTTTCCATACTAAGTTAAAAGTGCTTCTTTTCTAAGGGGGTTCCGTCTCCCTTTTTTGGAGTTTCCTACTTTTCCTTATGTTCAGAAGATGAAGTAGAGCTTCTATCTAGTGTTTTTTAGTCTATTGATCCAGTGATGATCAAGATGGTTGCTTGTAAACTGTTGTGCTGAAATGACCTTTCTTTTGAAGAGTAGTTGTAGAGGTGACATAGGATGTTTGTTTGTATATTCTTTTGTTGTTTCTTCTATATGATGGAATTTGTCTATTGATTTTTTTCCCTTCTTTTCTTCTTCTCTTTTCCCTCTGTGTAGTCTCCCCTCCTTCCCTTCTCTTCCTTGTAATTTTGAACTTTCTGTTCCTTTGCTCGGGTGTGGTTTTGGACCCACCCATATTATATCTAAATAATTGTACAAACTCAAATTTATGTATAATGTCCTACCATGTAATCGAAGACATACTTGATCAAATATTAGTCATACTAAATTGGATATTCCATTTAAGACCAGATACACATATAATTGTTGAGGCTCAAGCTTGGTTCAAAGCAATACACATGTGTGCATGTATGTTTAATTTTGCTACTCTACTCTAGTCTATATGAACAAGTGTTCTCATGACATCCATATATTGGTCAGAGCCAACTTGTAGGTAGATCATATAAACTAAAAGACCCCCTTATTTAAGAGTATAGAGTTAGTCAACTAAGCTCTAGTTATATTAGATTTCTTCTTGTAATAGGTGGATAGCAAGAAAGTTGGGCAACTAGTCCAAGGTCCTCGATAATCCACTTTCTTTAGGAAGTACTTAGCTACAAGACTATTGAGATTGTTTCGAGATCTGTTTTGGTGTATTATCTTTTGAATATTACATCTTTCTCTGACATAGTGATGTCATCAACCAGCAACTTGTATTTAGAGGCACATACTTGAGGATAACAGATACAAGTTGCTCGTCTTTTCACTGTTATATCACATCTGGTTTTTTAGAAACCATATCATTTTTTATAATGTTGAACCTACTACTAATGTGGTCTAGAACAGAGCCTTGTATAGATAGGTCTTTTATTTCTTGGGAGTTTTTTCTTTACTCCCCCCCCACTTGTACATATTTTAGTTTGGCAATATAGAGAGTGGCACGCTTACTGATCAAAAAAGAAAAAAAGTATTTGATATAGATGTTGGCATTCATCAACATCTGGTTATCATGGAGATTGTAAACCAAGAATCTAGAAATTCTATGTCCCGAATTCCAGTTTGAATGAATAAGATAGTTTCTGTCTTGTAAGGGTTTTGGTATGGGTTTTCTAGGTTCGAGTGAATAATCATAGCCCTCATCCATCTGATTACCTATTCACAC
This sequence comes from Alisma plantago-aquatica, assembly GCA_963693085.1. Lineage (NCBI taxonomy): Eukaryota > Viridiplantae > Streptophyta > Magnoliopsida > Alismatales > Alismataceae > Alisma > Alisma plantago-aquatica. The sequence goes on from OY856412.1 coordinate 182,417,871, forward strand.
ATTAGTATTGATTTCAGAGAGTATAATTTTCCTTAAATTTTGTATGATATATGGGAGTATTGATTTTTGAAGTAGGTAGTATTTATATATTCATTGAGGTATCGAAGGATTCATATATGTGAAATGGATAAAAAAAGGTCCATTGGGATTTCACTACTCCCATAAAAATGGATAAAAAAATTCCTAATCTCATCAACTATCTAGTAGACATGCTTAACTATATATAATAATCATGTTAGAGATTTAAAGGCTTACCAAAGTATTTATATACAGAGCTTATACACAGATCTGCGTAGCAACCAACCGTTGCCCCACAGCTCAAAAATGCATGCAAGCACTGCACATGCCCCACATGAAGATGTTGCATCCACACCCAGGCACCCTCATCCCAAATTGCATGTTGTTGTACCCCTCTTCCTCATGTCCATGCATTAGCTGGCATGTCTCACAGCACATGTGTGCTGCTAATGCACTACCAGCAACTGTTTATACAAACAAAACCCACACAGATACAGCTGTGACCACCAGTACTTGCACCATACAAGTCACAGCCATAACCTCCCCCTAACCAGGGTGTCCACTGTCCAGTCTTTTAGGTGTCACATATATCAATGACTTCACAGCTTACCAAAGTATTTATATGCTATAGATTCAAGATAGTGCCTCAAAAATCCCTTGAATTTCTTATTGAGCTTGCACTGCCTATTTTAACTGAATGATTAGAGATAATTTCTAAGAGAGTCGACCTTAATTGATATATCCTGAGAATATCATCTACCTCTTGTAGTATCATTTTTTCAAAGTTAATTTAATATCTACCTTGGAGAAGGAAAATTTAGGGTAGCTTGCAATAGATAGGGTTGGTTTACCCTTGGATTGATTATTACAATTTTTCCCAGAAAGAGTGCTAGTTACTCTTTGGATAAAAAGAGGGGGTTACTTGATGTTTTATCTTGGTGAGTTAATATAATAGTATACTCAAGTGGTTAATGAATCCTAGAGAAGAACTTCTCTAGGTAGTGGAGTTATGACATTTTAAGATAAAACAACTATACATCTATGTATCCTATTGTGTTTATTCATTCACTCTCCCCATTACATGTTTTGATTATAATTTAATATATTTTATTGATATATAAAGTTGTTCTCAATCTTAAGAATATCAATACATCCCCTTCTTGAACCTGTATCCTAATGGATTCTTGCATTAAAATTCAACCCATACTTCATATGTATAACAGATATCAAAGACAAATCCCAGGTCATCCCTTTGAACCTCAGTCAACCAAATATGCCACTATGGACTGATAGGAAGTTATTACATAGAAGCATGAAGATCTAAACAAAATTATGTAGACCAAATCACCACCCTATTAATCAATTGACTATGACAATATGACTCCAAGACTCGAGGTCAACCAGATCTGTGTATAAGCTCTAGTTGAACACTATACATTCAATAGAGATCAACCAATCATCACTTCTACCAAAAAACTAGTGGTTTGATATCAAGAAATCAACATGTCTAGTTACATATTTTTTCCAAGACACAATCCATAAGTTTCAACCATTATTGGACTTTACCAATGACCTTTGTTGGCCAGTACCTATTTGTTGGGTCACTAATTGTCGGGCTGGTCCATCAACAAGTGAATCATAGGTCCTCCAAATAGTCATATTGGTAATCCATTTGATCAAACAAGGAACCCATATAGGGCACGTTTGTTTTCCTGGATGTAGCCGTATTGGATTGTACATTATGCTCCAGCAAAGTAAAAATTATGTTTGGTTTATTGAACTGGAGAAATGGAGGGACTCCTGCATTTTTAGACAAGTAACGGATGTGGGATAGGCCTTTCCTTCTCAAATTGGCCGGACGCCAAGAATCCATCAAGGCCAACGTACTCTGTACCTGTTGCGGCATACAAAAAAAGGCCAAAATACCCGGCGCATCTCACAGAAGTACAGACAAACCAAAGTTAATATTTGATATTACAGGGATTAGTGAAATCAGAAAACCCATGTACTGGGATTCTCAACCTACTGCATTTCTGCAAATCCATCTACATATAGCAATCCAAACGTGCCCATAGTCATCATAAGAAATGTCATTCAACCATACATGGGCCATGAATATTACACTCCCAGATTGGTTGAGTGAAACCCTCATTCATTAGATTGGTATAGGAAACCAATCATAACAGACATATGAAAAAAATGAAGAAACAGGATAAATCAATCTACCATTTAGAGACTAGTCTACTTAGTAGACCACACACAAAACATTGGAGAGGTGCACAAGTCAACTGGCCATAGGCTCTGCACCCATCACAAAGGATACTTGAAATGATTCTAAAAGCATAATCACTTTGGCTTTGACACTTCATCTACAAACCCTATAAATAGACTAGCTCAATAGATAGAGGGGAGGATCTCTCATTATACGGTTGAAATAGAAACTTGAAGGACACAACATCAAATCAGAGTGATAAAGACTTCCTAGAAAAAAATATCCTATGATAAAAACAAACTAATAACTGAGAGATTCTCACATAAAACCACAGAGTTCTTATCATTTTTGGATATTCTTTCCTCACATATTATGTGTTCTTATTCGTCATCTAGTTTCCCAGTTGTAACTAATATCAAGAATAAGTATTCCATTTATTATCCATGGGAAGTAGAACCATGAAATCAGATATGCAGGTTCAGGTTATTCTACATATGAAATTATGAAGTAGGAGTTATTCTACAGATCATAATTTCCCAGATTCAGGTTCAGGTTATTCTACAGATCAAATTATGAAGTAGGAGTTATTCTATAGATTCAGGTTGGTGATGCACCAAAACCTAAAAATAGGAAAAGACTACAGATTCATGTATTTGATGGGTCCAACAAATAGTATAGGGGATAGATATAAAATATGAAGAACAAATTTACTCTAAATCAGTCCTATATCAGGTTACTCGATTATTTATATTTATATTTATATATATATATATATATATATATATAATCAAGGAATATAAATACCTAGATAGACTAAAAGGAATATAATCAATATACTATTTGAATTGCATATATATATATATATATATATATATATATATATATATATCTTGTAATGTGTGCTTAACTTATTATATATTTTCCTTCATGTAGATGGATTTTCTAATAGATCGGAGTTGGATGTATATTGGGAACAAAGTGCGAAGTGATGTATTCAAGGTAGGGTTACGAAAGTTCATTGAGTTTGCTCTTATCCATCAGAGACCAACTAGACAGGGGAAATTAATATGTCCTTGCAAGGTATGTTTGAACAGATACCTTAAAACAGCGGAGGAGGTATTCTCACATGTATTACAAAAAGGATTTGTGCATAGCTATGATGTTTGGACGTTTCATGGGGAGGTGATTGGTAGGAGCAATCCTGTTGTGGCACCAAACATGCCTAGCACCGACAACATGCATCAGATGCTAGGGGATTTGTTTGGTATGGGTGACACAACAAATGACCACTCTACTGAAGCTACAGAGGAACCTGCAAATGTAGATGCACAAAGATTTTACAAGCTACTAAAAGAGGTGGATCAATCACTCTATAGAGGTTATAAAAGTCATTCTAAGCTATCGTATTTGGTTGCCTTGCTATTCTGAAGGAGGAATCTGGATGGTCCAACGATTCTTTCACAAAGTTGTTACAGTTGATTATTTCCGGATTTCCAGAAGAAAATTGTCTATTCCCGGAGACGTACTATGAAGCAAATGCAATCGTGAAGGATTTACGACTTGATCATTCTACTATAGATGTATGTACAAATAATTGCATACTTTTTCGCAAAGATGCAGCTTCAAAAGAAAATTGTGATACTTGTGGTGCTTCAAGATGGAATGAAAAGCAATACAAAACAAAGGGAAAGAAGGTAGCTGCTAAGTTCATGTATCACTTCCCTTTGATACCTCGGTTAGAGAGGCTCTATATGTCTTCATCTATTGCTAAAGATATGATTTGGCCATCTGAAGGAAAAGGCAAGGATGGTCGTATTCATCATCCTTCAGACACACCAGAATGGTTGTCTATTGATGCCAGGTATCCAGACTTTGTTGTTGAACCACGCAATATTAGATTGGCATTAGCAATAGATGGATTTAATGCATTTGGCAATATGAGTGCATCACATAGCATCTGGCCTGTGTTGGTGACACCTCTCAGTCTTCCGCCTTGGCTTCTTATGAAAGAACAATTTATTATGATGTCCCTATCAATCCCAAGTCCACATATGGTTGGCAATGACCTTGATGTATACTTGGAGCCATTAATTGAGGAGCTGCAACTACTTTGGGAGCTTGGAGTCAAAGTTTATGATGCATATAGCAAAAGGAATTTCACTATGCGGGCAATGATTTTATGGACCATTAATGATTTTCCAGCATATGGTGACTTATCTGGTTGGATCACTAAAGGTAAGAAAGATTTGGGATGTCCTTGTTGTAATGTGGAGACTGTATCAAAATGGTTAAAGTTTGGGAAAAAGCAATGCTATGGTTTCCATCGATGTTTTCTTCCAATGAATCATCCATATAGACGTGATAGGAAAAATTTTGATGGTGAAAAAGATTTTGGACTTCCACCTAAGCCACTATCTGGAGAAGATATACTGAGGCAATTTGATGGATATGAAAATATCACATTTGGAAAAATGAATAAGCGCAAGAGGCTTGGAGATCAAATTCAACCATTACCTCCTGGTTGGAATAAGATAAGCATCTTTTTTCAGCTACCTTATTGGAAGTATTTATCTGTTAGACACAATCTGGATGTGATGCACATAGAAAAGAATGTGTGCGAGAATATTTTAAACACATTATTGGGTGATTCTAAGAAAAGTAAAGACAACTTAACTCATCAAGATATGAAGAAAATGCGCATTCAAAGAGATTTATGGCCAGTAGATGCAGGTGACCGTTATTACTTGCCTCCAGCATCTTACACCATGACTAATGCGCAGAAAGATAAGTTCCTATCTGTGTTAGAAAAGTTGAAAGTTCCTGATGGCTATTCTTCTAACATATCTAGGTGTGTTAGCAAATCTGATAGAAAACTTATTGGGCTGAAAAGTCATGATTGCCATGTTCTTATGCATCAACTTCTACTTGTTGCCTTGAGACATTGCATAAGCTTAGATGTGTACAAGCCTATTGCTAATTTGTGCTCATTTTTCAACAAGCTTTGCTCTAACATTATTGATGTGGAGGAATTCAAAGAATTGGAACAAGAAATTGCTGTCACTCTTTGCCAGTTGGAGAGAATCTTCCCTCCTTCTTTCTTCACCATCATGATGCATTTTCCCATTCATTTAGCTTATGAAGCCAGGCAAGCTGGATCTGTCTGAACTAGGTGGATGTACCCAATAGAGAGATACTTGAAGAAATTGAAGAAGTATATAAGAAACAAAGCTAAACCGGCTGGTTGTATTGCTAGTGGCTATTTAGCTTAAGAAAGTTTGACATTTTGTGCTAGGTACTTGCATAATTTTGAGACAAAACTCAACCGCACTCCTCATAATGTTGATGGATCTCCAATTAGAGTTGGAGTGTCAAGAAATTTCGACATCCACACTTTGGAACAAGCCCATCGTTATGTCCTTTTCGATAAAGAGGAATTAGATGTTTACAGAAGGTAAGATTTAATTACATCCTAAAATTCTTGCTGATATTTGTATATTTGTTGTACATTAATTTAGACACTTCTTATAAAGCAGTGAACACATGTGTATTCTTCAAGATATGAAACCCAACATTGCCCCACGGATATGAAACCAAGGTACTCTACAATTTATATGTTTTTCAAATGCTGAATATTCATATGTTGGTGTCTCATATTCTCCGCAATTTATTTGTTTTTCAAATGTAGCTACTACTTTTGTTACTGACATTTCTGCACTAATAACCTAATTTTTTTTCTTGTCAGTTGAAGGATGGCAGGAAGAAGAATCACTAGATCTAGTTGTAACAACACACCCAGTCAACCTATTGCTGTCCCTCCATCCACAATTGTAGAAAATTGTGAGGATGAACCTACTCTACTGTCCAACAATATTGAAAATGTTGTAACAGTTGAAGAAAATGTTGAGTATGAACAGGAGAATAGGAAGTATGGACGTGGGTCTGCAAGTGAGAAAAGCCTACTTCCTAAGCAAGGGGAGCCACGTCACCAGGTCCAATGGGATAATGAAGGAAATGCTATTGGGGAGAATGGTGCCAAATTGAATCGTTATTGTCATATGCTAGCAAGGAAACCACACATATGGCATCTAGACTTGAAGTGGAACGAACAACCACAACAAGCTTTTGCAGATAGAAAATCATTTATTGAGGTAATCTTTTTCATAAAAAGACCAACAAATTGTATGATTGTTATATCTAAAGTAATATTTTCTATGTTTTTAGAAATACTTCGATTTAGGCAGTCACCCTAATGCATGGAATCACATTGATGAACACATTAGCAAAGGGATATCAGTGTGGAGGTCACGTGTAAAGAAAGATTAGTATGAAAAGTACAAGATTGAACCAGAATTGATGATGAAGAAAGTTGAGAAAATGCTTCCATAGATATGGACCAGTTTAAAAATCTTGTTAAAGAATGGGGAACCGAGAAGTCTAAGGTACAATGGTTTCATATAACTTGCATGTATACCTATCTACTTTTTCTAATTATATGTTTCTTATGGTTTAGAAAATTTCTGAGATCAACAAGGCAAACAGAGCAAAAAAAGTGATGGATCATACCACAGGATCAAAGCCATGGAGTTTTTATCGGGCAGAAATGGTATTAATAATGGACACTTGTCTTTCTTAGTAGGAGTTGAACATATAACATGGACAATTATTATGTTATCTATCATGTGTAGGTCAGTGAAGATCAACCCGTTGTGCCTCTTAACAAATTTTTGGAAAAAGTTTACGACAAAAGCCCACAAGTGATTAGAAAATGGATATTTGGTTTCCTATGATGTCTACAAAGCTACATATGCTTAGATATCTCAATTTAAGCTTCCCTTTTATGATGCTTTCTAATTACAGCTTGAAATCATTGATATTGTGGAAAACCAACTGGCAAACCAAGAAGAAATAGATCCTAGAAGTGTTGATAAACTAACATGTGATGCTTATTTGCAAGTTTTAAATCCTTCCAAAAAGGCTAGGATCCGAGGTGTTGGAATTGGGCACAAAGAGATAGGACATAGGGGAAAAGTTGCCCATATAAGATATGAAATGCTTCTTGAGGAAAGCAATGCAAAGGATGTATGTTGGATTATAACTAAACTTGAACTATTAGTTACAACTAGTCTATTAGATTGATGTTTGTAATTTGTTTTCTATTTCAGGATAAACTTAAGGAACTTGAAGAAACAGTAAATGGATTGAAGAACTCCGTCTCCCAAATAATGACTTGGTATAATCAATCACAGGTAACTTAGATTCAGTTGTCTATGTCAATGTAATATATAATTTTTTTTGACATTGTTGATCTATTTGTTATAGGTTGGCGGTATTAATGTTGATTGTGTAGCTAAATACCCCAATCAGACTACTGCAAGTGTCTTACACATGCAAAGTGACACAAATAGGTCGGGTGTGGGTTCTTTTCACATACAAGACAATACAAGTAGTGGTGCAGATGTAGGCATGTTTCCCAGGCAAAATAATTCAAGCGGGGATGACTTAGGAAGACTTTCTAGACAAAGCAATTCAAGGGAGACTGGAGTTGGCATGCTTTCCATACAAGGCAATTCAAGGGAGAATGGAGTAGGCAGGCTTTCCAGACAAGGCAATGGACATCCACTAATCTTTCAGACACAGGTACCTCATAACAGCTATAGATTATTTTCAATATTCATACACATAAGAATATTAACATGTACACTTTATTAAAGGTTGCAGTTGAAAGTTGGTGCCCTACTTCTGGTAATAATCGAAAAAGTCATCCTCAAATTCATAGCACACCAAGCACATCTTCATCGGTGTCTTTCACACCAAGAACTCAGCATTTAAATCAGGTATTCAATACGTGCTTGATTAAACTTCTAGGGTATCCATCCATATATCTTGTACTTATACCAAATCTGATATATAAGGCCAAATCAAATATATAAGGCACGAATATACTTAATGGTTAATGCACATGTGGTTCTATATTTCCAGACACTTTGGGTATCATGGTTATCTCTATTAGTCTGATTGGTTAGGCCGGCTTTCTATTTTGATTTGGGGTATCTTTATTTGATTGTTCAGTAGGGGCACAACATCAACAACGTTAATTTCCTTAGCTTTCTATTTTTTTTGCTTCTCGCAGCTTCCACCGTGTTTCTTTAGTGTTATATATATTTATTTTCTCTGCCTCAGCCCTTATCTATTATTGTTGCTCTTTGCTACTATTTGTGTTGCTGGCAGCTGCTGCTGCTCGCAGGTACTCTCCCATCTGTTTTTCACCCATTGATGTTCCAACACATTTTAGAGTAACAACTGCAGTAGGAAATCAGATAGAACATACATGCAAGTGTAAATTTTGACTAAATAATGAAACAGTTGCAGATGGATGTGTATATATCGACTAAATAATGAAACAGTTAAACATTTCATATAATCTCTAACTACAGCATAGAGGTTGTATGTTTGAAAACTGAAACAGCTAAACATTCATGTAACATGACTACAACATAGAGGTTGTATGTTTGAGAAAACTCCACATACCTCCCAAGGACAAGAGCTAGAAGCATTGTGGTCCCAGAAGAGCTGTTAATCATGGAGTCATCTGCCAAAGAATGATCCACAAGAAGTAAGGCTTTTTTGACTGAGCATTGAACTTCTTCTACGAACAATTCATCAGCTTCAGAATCTTATAGCATGCTTCTTGAGGTAGGTTGCAGCGTCTGGTCCTCCATGACCATCAAACACCTTAATAAGAAAAACAAATTTAGGAAACAATTAGTAGTAGAAGCTTGTGGATAGCCAGATGAAACTGGATACCAATACCACCCTATTAGGTAATCCATTTGAATGTTGACATGGATACTCACCCCATAGAAAGCAGTGGGAGTGGGACAACAGATCCGCATCAGAGAGATGGTCCAGGATAATATCCAGTGTGTTGGATTCTCCTTGCTTTTCTTGAGTCTGAGCCTGGCATTGGAGTTAACAGAATAGCATATCAGGTCAGTTTAAGAAAAATGAACCAAATTACTCTTGCTTTGCCTAGTGTGTTTAGAAGTGAGTGGGAAACAGTCACAGGTTCAGAATTAGAAAACCAGGCGTTGTTTTAATCTGTATCAGCTTATCAGATAAAATCTATACTTAAAAGGATAGAATATTATGAGACATGGATTAAGGCATTGATCAGTAACATAAACAGAAAAATAGGGTTGTTTTGAACTGTATCAGCATATTGGATTGAATCTATAAATATTAAAAAAAAGGAAGAATTGTATGAGGCATGGACTAAGGCATTGATCAACTAGTCTGTTGTGGCCATCAGTTAGAACAAAATTAGACCCACCCAGCCAATTACATAAGAATCTGAAGTGACTAGAAGGAAAAGGAAACACTTTGTTGGAGAGTTTATTGTTTCTTCTAATGCGTAATTATTATTATTTGTTGGCGAGGAAATTGGAAAGCTTGCATGTGAACATTTTTATGCAAGGTCAGTGCATCCTCTTAGAAACGTCTTAAGCAGATTTAGCTTTCTTTTAGGAAAGAGCTTATGTTGGAGGAGAAAGAAATAACTAGCTCCGTAGGAAAGAGAGTTCATATTGGCTCTTCAATTTCTTTCTCGAAAAAAGCAAAACCTCTACGCACTGGTTCGAAGATGAAATGTCCTTCAACCCTTGTAAATGACTTTATTGTCAACATAAGTTGAAATAAATCAAAGACATGGAAGCAAAAAAAACAAGCATAGACACTTGTTTCTAAACAACCAACAAACCATTATGTCTTCAGCTCCACTAATTAACAGAAGATGATCAAGAAGACAAGTTTAGTAATAATCCTTTTGTATCATGTGAGAATCGTCCTCTTTTTGTATCTATAGATGCACCACGCTGATGACAGCAACTAAGTGTAGTCAACAGAGATATAGGCATATAACTCACTGAGTTTTTTTTAATTATGTACTATTTACTAAGTTCAATCATAATTTTAGTTTATGGGTGCATGTTACTCCTATGTCGGTTCACTTACATTTATCTCTACTTCGCACCAACTCTGATTCCTTTTTGTATTTATATTGATAGGGTAGAATTACTTTTAATGATGGATTTCGACGGACTATGCACCTTGGAGTAGACCAAAACCGAAATATAGGGGTAAGTTGTTTGTTGTACTATGATTTATATATAAACTTTAAATTCTATTAATATAATGATTTGTCATTTTTAGGAGAAGAATACTCAAGTAACTAACCGTATGAGGCCTGGCATTGATGAAGAGCACCACACCATTTGAAGGAATATGGAGACATTATAGATCTTAAGAGTTTCTAGCATGATATGTTGATTATCATCAATCTCAAATTTTAGAACCATATGTATTCTTTATTTATATCAACGTTGAGCACGCAATGTATGGATAATATTTTGCTTCAATAATAGAAATTGGTTTGAGGTGATTTAATATTTTTATGTGTCATTTTGGTGTTGAATGTTCTTATGATGTCATGTGAATTAGTATAAAAATATTGCTTGAGGTTATGTATACTAAGTTTTCATTTAAAATTTGATATTCACTATAGTAACAATTAATTAACATTTAATAAATCATTCAATAATGAATAACCAAATCATTTACAGTAGTCCCTCATAAATATATTGATGAAGGTATTTATTCCCTCAAAAATGTAGTGTTGACATCTAGATTGACCATCAAAATTGCATTGATGACGACCACATAGCCCCTCAAAAACAATATTAATGAAGGCATTATCCCTTCAAAAATATATCTCCAGGACCATCAAGTCCCTCAAAAATGTATTTATGAGAACTAAACATGCCCTCAATAATGTTATTATGAAGGCTAAATAGTCCCTCAAAAATTTATTTATGAAGGCTAAATAGTCCCTCAATATAACATTCTTGAGGGTTAGTTGGTCCGTGACAATTGTATTCATGAGGGCCACTGGTATTTGTCACGTGAGTTCTCTTCACAGACCATTTGTGAGGGCCAGACTCACAAGCGTCCCTATTTGTGAGGGCCTGTAGAGAGGGGTTTGTGACATGACTCACTCGTGAATAATGGCCCAATTTTTACTAGTGACATGATGTTATTCAAGCCATGTATAGCAAGTATCCAGGCTTAAAGTTTTTTTGTAAAGTCTGAAAAGCCATTTTTGTAGCCTTGTTAGATAAAGTTCTCATGAGATGTGATGGTTTTTATCCCTTTAGATTCATTATATGGCATATATGGTCATTGTGAATGACTAAGCTTCTAAATTCTAGTGCTCTAGCCTTTTGAGTTGCTTCTTTTGATGTTGCTAATGTAGAATTCCCAATTCCCTTATTACGGTGTTTTACATGACATAAGTAACATTTTTATGTTTGATATCCTTGAGATGTGCATGATGCACAATAATGAATAGGAGGTCTAAATTTCTGAATTGTGATGTTCTCACCTTTGAGTTGCTTCTTTGTGATGTTGCTAATGTACAAGACCTAATTCTACTATTATGGTGCTTCACATGATACAAGTATAATCTTTATGTTTGATATTCTTAAGATACATAAGCTACTTAATAATGAAGACAAAGTGTATTCCACATAGTTAGGTGTCCTAAACATCATGAGCCTCCCATAATGTTTCTATTGTGGCGGCAAAACGGGTTTGTCTTGCATTGGATAATATCCTAAAGAAGACCCAGAGTATATTATATCATGAGGATTAATCTATAATGGGTTAGGGAAGAGAGATCGCAACTCTTCTTATAAAGTTTATCTATGAGGACTAGGGGGACTGAGACCCTACTCCAGGATATGTGATAATAATGGTGTGATTTTCCATTTGATATGAGAAATTTATATGATCCATATGGTATATATGTTTTGGTACACCATGTCCTTGTATCGAAGTGTGGGAATCAAAGGTAGATATGTTATGTGATCCTACCTTTCCCTATGACAAAAATGGGTTGTTTTAGTTGTCTTAGGGCATTTAGATAAATCTTAAGGAATGGAGTTTGATTCATACACATGAGCATATTATAATGTCATCCACTTGTCTAGTTCAAAGTCAAATAGGTTGAGGCTAAAGTAATGGAAATGGAATGTCAGTTGTGTTGTTACTACTATTATTGATATTCCTACAATCTTACGATATATGCATCCCCTTCCAAGTTATATTTTTTATTATACCTTATTTATGCTTAAATGTAGCTTGAGTATATCTATTATACTATAAAGAAAGAGAATGAAATCATATTTGTTTCTCTTATTCTTGTCATCTCACTTAGACAATTTCTAATCAACCAATGAACAATGTTTTAGATATTGAAGCCAAGTCGTTAATTTCTCATATTGAATACCTAGTTGAGTGACCACCTCTAGGTGAAATCTAGATGCATTCATGTCAGACTTCTTGTATTGGATTCATGGGAATGTTTGATGTGTGTGATGTGTTTTGTTGATAGCATGGTTTTGGTGAAATCATGTTCTCATGTATATATTGTGAAACTTGCTAAGTTCCACGTGATGGTAATTTTGTATATGGGTCTTAAGAGACCTTAGGAAATTGCTATGAGAGTATATTCTTATCGTAGTAACAATATGTAGCCCTAGATCATAAATGATATCTTAATCACCTTAATTGTGCTAAGTCTTCCTCTTTGCTTTTTTTTGTCAGTCAAAAATGTGTGTTACTATAACCAAAACTTTCGGTACATTTGCACCCCAAAAAAGAAAATTGAGCCTAGATACACCAAAACATATGGGTATCGAGGTACAAGAAAAGAGATATCACGCTTGGGAACTATACAAGAGAGACTACCCTCTATAAACCTCAAACCAACAAGACACAATAGAAGAAAGGCCAAATCCACAAAGACAATAAGGGCACCCACAAAATATGAGGACAAAGACCCCCCCCCCAACATCTTGCCTCGATAGGTAAAAAGGAGCACAAAGAACATGCCCCCTGCAAGCGTCCAAGACCTGAAAAACTCTCCAATACTTTTGAGCAAACACATAAGCATCACCTAAGAAAGCCTCAGCAAACCATATATGCTTTATTTAGCACCTACTCAAAATAGGAACATAATGAGTTCAGAAAGGAGGCCATTCAAGCTACCCTTCACTGCAATAACAAACACCCACAAAGTGTGAAGGAGAACTCAGACAAATAACCTTTCTTCATCACAATCTTCCTGAATCATAGCTGCAAAGAAAAGTAAATATGAAGCAGCACCATGGAAAAGACCTGCCAAATCCATCTCGCTAAGAGGAGTCTCCCACATCTCCTCCATTTGCCTTGGGTTTCTTTCTCTTCTTCTTCTTCCTAGGACTACCGTTGACTTTGAAATCCATCAATAAATTCGGTTCAAGGTCACAAGAGCAGCATGACTCCTCATATGTGTCCTGGTTCACTATCCTGGAGTACTCCAGGTAGATCCATGAAGCTTGCATTAGGTTCTTAGCTCCTTGCGAGGAGATTTTCACATTGGCAAGGGACAATTCCCAATCTAAGTTCAAACCTTCCAACATCTCCATGGAAGGGGAGTAAAACATCTCTGGTTCCTGAAAGTGTGGAGGATCTTTGCTATACTCAACAATCTTTTCTCTCTGCACGGTTGTTGACTTTGTAGCTCCAGGACCAGAACCCTCGTCAGGGGTCTTCTCCTTGGCCATTCGTCGAACACCTTGGGTGCTACTGGATTTCCCAGCACATAGTTGGAGTTCTTTGAACCCTGCTCTATGCCCAGCAATCAACGGGCAGGAAGATTGCCTATGGCCAAAGCAGCAACACTTGGGGCAGAACGTCGACCTCAAGATGAATTAGAGTTTGAGTTTCCTTATAGCTCCATCCAGTTCAACAGTCACATCCTAGGGAAAGTCAAACTCTATAGGTATATCCACACATACCAGTGCTTCTTTGAGGCAGTTGACTGTAAGGGCCGATTCATCGAAGTCGACCGGCCTTCCAATCAGACTAGACATTCCATTTAGGTTGTTCATCGTTCAGGGTAGATTGGGATTTTCAATCTTGACCCAGATCGGGAGCTTTTGGAAAGAAAGAGGGACGAGGGTGATTCTAGGTTCCCAGGGGTGGACGATGACCAAGGCTCCATCCAGCATCCAAGGGGCTTCGTCCATCACCCTTTCTCTTTCCTTAGCTGTCAGAAGCTTGATGATGTACCCTTCTGGCTCCTCTGCTATGATTTGGAAGTCTTCACTGGGCCTCCACTAGCGCTTGATCCAGACATGAAGCTGGCTCTTGAAAGGTTTCCTCATTGTGAAGAGTATGGAAACAAATTTGCTCCAGGATGGTAAGACCACATCCTTGCTCAAAATCGCAAAGAGATTGGAACCATCTCTGAATCGGCTCCATGTATTCCATAACGTCGGGGGCACTGCAATCTCGACCATGACGGCTAATATGCAACCAATCACTCACCGTCGGGCTTGTAGCTACCCCTTTGTCCTTAGACAGCGGTTGCGAGGAGGAAGACAAACTAGGGATGGGATATGAGACAGACGAAGGATTCTTTGAGGACTCATGATTTTGAAGGATTTGTGGGTTCTCCTCTCCGTTGACCACACTTGAGTCCACCGAAGTGATCGACAGCGACGCCAACCCAACTAAACCACCTCTATCTCCTGCTTCATCGAAACCCCTAGCGAATCACCCTTCGTCGCGCCCTCTCCCGTGACCTCCTCTCCCACGAGCCATCTCCTGAAATATTGGATAAATAAAATTGTTTGTCACATGTTAGTGTTTCTGGGTTAGTGTTTGTACCAAGCCTTGGGATCACCTCTAATATTCATGGTGTGGTTTATTATTGGGAGTGGTGTCTAATAGTGCACTATTTTCCATTCCCCGCGAGACACCATAGAATATAGATTATACTATTCAAATTAGTCCATATGCATCCAATAGTGAAGGCAATAGAATTAGTGATTTCAAATAAAATTTCAAGTCTAAAAAGATGAGAGCATTCAATCATGGAAATTTAAGGCAAAAGTCCCATTAATAGATGAATCATTCAATCCACTTTTAAAGAGAGAGAAATTATGTCGAGTTTGATGTTTAATTCATTGATCATCCAAAAGAATATCAAATTGGATTTTTCCTCACTATCAATAAATTAGGATCATTAGGTTTATTAACTGCCCAACTAAAATGATGAATAGTATACACTTGAGTCTCTATGCAACAACTTTGTATCCACAATCTTAGGTCCAGAAATCAATGTCAAAACACATAATAACATTTAGATGAGTATATGGTTATTTTTTGTTAAAAATGTAAATAATAAATTCGATTTTTAAAAGTAAAATAGTCAGGCCATGTAATCTAGCAAAAAATTGGCTATAATTTATAATTTCAAAACATATTTTTCATAATATGCTAGAGAGTAGATAATTAATTATTAATTTCCTAACAAAATGGTAACTACTGAATTTGTCATTTTAAGATCATAGGAAAATATAGGATTATTGTCTAAATATGGTTTTGTAATTGCATAGCATGATGGGAACATCTGCATGTTTAATTACATAATTTCAAACCATCTACTAGAAAGACATATGTACCCAGGGAGTGGCATGGAAAATCAAAACTAGATTGAGCATAGGGGATTTTGATCTCATGAATTTTGTCCATGTCTACAGCAAACTAGATCTTTATGACTTTAATGGAATTGAATCATGTGAGCAAGGACAAAATGCATTAGGAACCAATCCTTATAAGTTCCCCAAACTCCAACAATTTCATGAAACCCAAACTCAAGTTGTGAGAGTGCATGGGACTATCCTTGGCCCCCTCCGCCAATTTTGGCTAAGAGGGGGGAGCTCAGTATACTTCCAGAACAAACAAAATGGAAAAATAAAGGTCGACATAAGTTTGAGACCAAAATGAAGAGAAAAAAATTATAACACCAACGAGGTAGTATTTCATCAGTTGAGTAATAATACTGCAATTTGGGAAGAACCTATCAACATGGGAAAATGAAATATGAAATAGCTTTGAGGGATCCTTTAAAATGTTCAGGTATTGTTGCACACTCTGAGGATGCTCTACCACCCCCAAAAGTGTTTGTTATGAAGAGCACATCTAAATGGGGTTTGATAGAAGGATGGTATATTTGGTGAGGAGTAGAGAGCCCATAAGTACCTTAGTGAACCTCACATAATGTCTAAGGACCAAGAAATTAGGTCGAGTTGATCTAGAGTATTGCCGCCACAAAGAAGGTCGGGTAGAACGATGAAATTTAAAAAATGAGGGAGGACTCAAGTGCAATTGGGAGATAAAAAGTCTTATATTGGGATCATTGATGGTGGTTGCATGATTTTATTCACTGGGAAAAATGTTGAAAGAGACTAATCATCTGAATGGAGGAGGTAAGAGGTGATGAATGAAGGGTCTCCATATGTGGCAAATATGGGGTTTGAGTTTAAGGTCTACATATGTAGAGAGATGTGAGAACACAAAAGCAAAAGAAATCTTGAAGAGAAACAGAGATAGGAGGAAGTAAGTCCGGGGAGAAAATCACCCAAACGTGCTCTCCAAAATATCTCCTACCTAAGAGGTAAGAGACTAGCTCCTAGCCATCTGATTCAAGTTCTAACTACTCACAGGGATCCCAAAACCTTAAGGTTCCATTTGGGAGCAGTGATTTAGAATCCTAGCAATGTCCATGTAAAAGATAATGTATGATGTTGACGAAGCAGCAGCCTCATGTATTTGATACACCTAATCACGATATTCATGAAGTCTATCGGAATCGGCGGGTTTTTCAACTCATGCGGAGGACTCGGCCTGTCGGGCACGTCAGACGGTTCCATGTTGTCCTCCAGCTGGTAGCCAGCAACATTCAGACTTGACAACGTTGGCTGAAATACCAGACTCTATAAGTTTATACAATAAATTGTAGCATTTGCAAACACCTGACCCAAACTAGACCTAAGAAATCTAGAAAAAACATAATTCTAGTGTGACTAATTAAGGTTAAGAGTATGAAATTGATCTATTTGGAATTTAATCTATTATTTCCATTATCTACTTCTTTTGTTCTTTATATTTAATTACATATCCAACTAAAGTGAAAATTGGCATCTATTTTTATGAATTCTTATTAGGTAATCTAATGGCTTGGCGTTCTTTCGGTGTTATCAGAATAAATATTGTCATAATGCATTTGAGTTGTCATATTTTGGTTTAGGTGCATTTTGGGGTTATCTCTTCTAGAGGGAAGCTTTAATGGGGTAAGAGTACAAAACAAAGCAAACCTTTTAGGGTGAGTGAGTTCTTGGGGCCTTAATATGGATGTGGGCTTTCTATCATCAGCCCTAAAGACTTCAATAGATTAAGGATCGGCATTGCATCAGGGTCTCCCAGTGCGGAGACCCATCCCAGACAAAAGAGATAAGATGTAGGAATATAGAGATGATGAAGAAAAATCGGCAAGTCAAGGGTATGAATCAAGATGTAGACGATTAATGATCTCAAAGTTACCAAGTTCACATCATATGATTAAGATGCAATATATATATATATATATATATATATATATATATATATATATATATATATATATATATCGATGTTCAATCATGAGCACGGCAGCAATGTTAAAACAATCAATGTTGACATGATATGTATGGCAAGATCTAGAAAATAATTGAGATCGAGATAGAGATAGCAATCATGTAATGAAGGCAACTTGATGGACATGAGATATGATCATGCAGGTTATGTAAGCAAGATATCTAATAGTAACCAATGAGTAGTTTATTCCAATGTGATTAATTTGACAAGATATGTATGGCAAGATCTAGAAAATAATTGAGATCGAGATAGAGATAGCAATCATGTAATGAAGGCAACTTGATGGACATGAGATATGATCATGAAGGATAGTCTAGTTGTCTCGGGAAAAAGACATTAGTTAGATCTTGAACAAGTAAAAATTGAAAGGCTTGGAAAGTTGACAATTTATGCAAGAAACGGTAATATTGTTCAAGCATGCAATATGTCGATCTAGATCTAATGGTTAAATTAGCAGTTAGAAGAATTCCAACCAGAATTAGAGGTCCTTTGTACTTCCTGACCGTTTCTGCAGCCTCTTTATATATCAAAATTATTGTTTTAGAAGAAAGAACTTAAGAGAGGCGTCTCAAGTTGCAATATAGAAAATGTGATAAGTTATCATAACTACGTACTTCTTATTTCTCAAGCACGAATGGACGTTCTAGCTTGAAGCCTAATAGCCCTTCTCCGTCCCTAGAATAGTTGTAATTTCTGTAACCCTATTTAAAGCTTCTCACACAATAATGCAATTCATATACTAAAATCACCATCAATATGTAATTTCATTTATTCCGTCCTAATCATCAGTCACTTCTCAATTGGAAACCATGTCAGCAACGAATATTGTAGTGTATTGATTTCTTCCTCGTTAGCACAAGACTTCTCCCCCTTCCTCGTTAGCACAAGACTTCTCCCCCTATACCAACTAGGATCCCGTATTTTCTACATCTTCATTTGCCATACTTTCCCATTGTTCACCTACATAGGTATTGGTGAGTTCTTTAAAATAACCCGTCATATAGATGCACCTGAACAGTTAGTCTTATCACTGCACTAATTGCCTCTCATGATAAAGTTGACGCATTTATCTCCCTTACTAACGGTTAAAGCAATGCATGACATCTATCTTTTTCAATAAAAAGTTGAGAGAAATTCGTACATAATTCTCCCCCAAAATGTGCTTTATCGAATCTTCCTGTGACATTGATATTGAACTAGTAAGCATCGCAAGCTTCCTTATCTGTTGCAACAATCTTGAGTAGACATTACATCCATGTGAATCGACAGAAAAGAGCTTAATCCATATATGTTTGGCTGAAAACTTCTATTAGTTTCTCCTAGTCTTTTTTGGTATTTCACCAATGGTTAAGATTACATAGGACAACGACCTGACACACCCAACCAATTTAGCGGGAGCACACAAGCTCAAGATTTTAAGCGTCGCATGCCTCATTTAATGTTTCTACAGCCACATTTAATGTTTCTACAGAAGTTGCATATCAAAAGAAGCTATAAATACCGCTCCTTATTAGGCCGTAGTGCTTGATGGAACTGATGGAACCACTATAATTATATCCTCTATGTCAATCTTCTTTCCAAAGGAAACACGTTATATTACATTTCTCTTGATTGGACCTATATTTATGCTTCCTTCCGCATCTTTAGGTAAATATGTAACACAAAACGATCTTAAAAAACAAATACACTATCCATATCAACAATAAAAAAACAAATACACTATCCATATCAATAAGGGGCGTCCCTTTCTTAGGGAAGTCGTCAACATGAACTCCATGATTACGCATTCTTGCGCCGTAGTGACACTATAATAGGTGACCTACTAGGAAGTTTTCGATTATAATACACCTGAGAACACAGTGCATAACAAAGGCTTGAGTTGATCCATGTGGTCAGGCATCATTCCTAAAACTTTTACAATACGCTTGGGCTAGGAGCTTTGGTAATGCAAATGGCATTGAAATTATGCTTACAACCAGATCAACGCCATTCATTTGAGGATACTCATTTCCAATGCCTCAATTGCTCAAACTTTCAGCATATATATTTTAGGCACGGTGGTGATATTACAAGGATTGCATGCACACAAATCAATTGGGAAAAACAAAAGAGAAGAAAAGACATTACTGGTGAAAGGTATTAAGACAGTGTCAAAGAAGATATTTATCAAAAACGATTTTGAAGACAGTTAATTGTGCAAAAGAAGATATAAATTAAGGGGTTTGTCATATATGTTGCAAGTAACATTCTAGATGGGTGATAACTAGAATACATCAACTTTGCCTGCAAAGAGCCATATGCAACTAATCCAGTTGAGAACTGGACAGGAGTTACACTTGCATTGTGTCTGATACAAACTACTAGTGCAACAGAGCCACGTACACAATGCTATGTCAGCATTAGAACACACAAGTCTATTCCGAACTAGAGCTTGTGAATATTGCTTTAGAAAGAAGCTAGTGGAGCGGATATGCAATAAAAATGGTGATAATAAGATCGCACAAGGTCAAGCGGGTGGATCGTGTAAAACTGTCCAACAAAGCAAACGAGGTAACAGCCATGCTTACACGACGTCAGCAAGTACCCAAACAGGTTTGGCTATTTGCATCAATGGTTGTTTAAAAGCTCCTTTCAGCAGCCTACTATTGAGCTTTTGATTCCAAATCACCCACCGACCGTGCATGCATGTCCCAGTTTCATAAAAACTTAAGGCATGTGATTAAAAAGGAACAGTAGGGCCTTTGCGCATTCAATGATAGCAATCAATCAGCAACCTATGTGGGAAAAAAGGCCAAATTGCTTGACAACCAAAGACACCAACAATCATTTGGTTGTATAAAAGAACAAAGGGGGCATTTCTTCTCAGAACTTCCTTTGAATGGATTTTCATTTCAGATTTCACTGCAGTGCCACAAAATTCATTAACCGTTAACTAAATTCAACACTGCCACATATCTATACCCATAAGCTCATCCTGGGGTGCGGCATAAAAGATCGCAATATTTCCTGATATTTGTAGAACTTGGTGAAGAACCCAATATATTCCATATTTTTTACAACAATCCCTTGTAATATTAAAGATATGGACGCTTTATTGCAAATAGGAATTGTTATGCTATTAATAAAGAACCTGTGAATTCTCCTAGTTCAGTTAAATGCTTTTGAAGCGTCTAACGGTACCATTCATACGCCCGGGGTCTAGATGATGTATCCTTTTCATAAATCGTCCCTATAAAGTAACCGCATGCTTGAGAAACACAACATTTTATTAAATGTGTAAAACCGTTGCGGCCATTCCAATGTTTTCATGAAAGTCTGTATATAATGACATCTGACTTATATATATATATTATATATATATATATATATCTGCAGTACTTCTTTGGCAATCATATTGGCAGTATTACTGAAGAGCGCTCATATCTCCAGCAAATGGGACTTGTCACTCGTACTGTTTGGTGACCCTTCCCACAATTCGTCAAGTTCATGTCTAAGCCAGGACAGAATTAATACAGGCCCTAAAGTGGATGGCACCTGAACAATGAAGATGTAATAATTAAAAGGATGAAAATACAATGAATCTTGAGTAAAACTAACGAGCGGCAGCAGCATCCACGACAAGTCGTAAGTAATTGGAGTGACCACCAACAAAAGTTATGTTTAGGGCATGATTATTTTGTAATACAAGTGATAACACGAAACCAAAATAAATACAGAGAACTTTTCATATTGGTGATATTTCAGAATAAATTTGTAATGTAAACAATTTAGAACTGTTCAATTTTTTCATCAATCTGGAGTATGTGATACACAATCCATCGAGGTGCAATTATAATAGTATACTTGGCACGTACAGGGAGAAAACAAACAACTTTTTAATGCTACAAATTTACTGATCGGTTGAATTAGTAGGGCCCATTGTTCAATGTACAAGCCAAAAGGTCAGTACTAAAGAACCTCTTAATCAAACCAGTCCAGTACAGGGACTATCTTTTGTGGGGGTTGTGGGTGTGTGTGTGCGTCTTGAGGGGGTGGGGGTGGGGGCAGACATTTTTATTTGTATGTTTGGATAATGTTTGCTTACAAAAACAGCTGTAATAAGATAATGAGACCTTAGAAGGCCACGTTCTGATACACACAAGGCAACTTAACAAGGTGCTACCCTTCCCCCCACCCGAACCAAGCAGGTAATAGACTCACAAGGAAGTGTACAGAACGTTACTACAAAACAATTCTCAGTAAGATGTGACGAATGAGCAGCGCTAGGGCGATTCCGGAGCCGAGTGAGAAAGCGATCCTGGTAGCTGCTGGGAAAGATGCGACGAATCCATCTGCTCTACCAGAGGCTGCGCAGGCTGGGAATGTGGTGGATCTGAGCAATGTGGAGAAGATCAAAGACCCCGGGAAGCAGGGGAATATCAGGTTTGGCTCGATTGGGGTATCGTCACAGCCGAAAACTTGGGTGGATCTGGTGGCCACGAAGAAAGATTCGCAGGGTAATCTGCTCAAAAAGGTCGAGGTCCAAGTGGAGAATGGCAAGCTACTATATCCCAAAACCATAGCGGAGAGAAATGCTCAGAAATGGAGCATGGCGGCGGCGGGGTACATAGTCAGACTTTCTCCTCACTGGCCGTCGTTGGTTCGATTTCTTGCGCAGTTATGGAAGGTGAAGGGATCGTTGGAAATCAAGTCGAGAGGAAAAGGTTTCTTCGTGCTTCTCTTCTCCAATGAAGAGGATCTGACTACGGCGTTGGACCGGGGGGGGCGTGGTTCATCGTAGGGAAGCCATTAATCATTAAGAAGTGGGAGAGAGGGGAGCCTATGGAGAAAGTAAGGATGACGGAGATTCCAATCTGGTTGAAAATCTATGATCTACCGTTAGAATTGTGGGATGAAGAAATGTTCCAGAGAATTGGCTCAGTCCTAGGAAAACCCCTGCGGACGGATAAACTGACAATGGACCTTGTTCGATTGGAATACGCCAGACTTCAAGTGTTGATTGAGGCGGATTTTGCTTTTCCGGAAGAGTTGGAATTACAGAGCGATGATGGTCAACTGGACAAAGTTCGGTTTGAGTATGAATGGAGACCAAGTATTTGTAATGTGTGTGGGAGCTTTGGGCATGAGTCGGGATTATGTGCGGCTAGGGAAAAGTCCTCTGAGAAGACTGAGTTACCTCTGCCTTTGAAAAAGGTATGGATGCCGAAGAAGAAGCTGTTGCGAAATCCAATGGCCGCAGTTGATGGGGAGGTCGTCAGTGATGTTGCTACTGCCTGGGAGTCTGAACTGACTATGGAGAAGTTTTCGGAGGAATTGGAAGTTTTCTGTGATGCTAGTGAGGACGTATCTGTTGAAGAACAAACTCTTGTGGATTTGTCTGAGTCATATCCTGAGGTACCGGAAGTCACAAGAAAAGGATCTCAAGCAGAAGGGAGCTCTGTTCAAGTAAGGTCAACTAATGGAATTCTCTCACCAGGCATAACTCCTGCTCAATCCCCTGAATGGGAACAACAGAGACGTAAGTCGAAGTCCCCTCCTCGGGTTGCATCTAAACCGGTTTCTTCTGTAAAGAATATCCAACTTACTCCAAACAAGTTCTCATTATTGGCAAGCATGGTTGAGAATTCAGGTGAAGCAGTACATAGGGATTCGTTCCAAACCAGTGAAGTAATGGTTAAAGATGTTTCTAATGACTGACGATTCTGTCAATATCATATCCTGGAATGTGAGGGGTCTTAATCTTAAAGCCCCAAAAAAGATCCAGGAAGCAATAAGGAGAATAAAACCCCATATAGCTATTTTAGTAGAAACTAAAGTTAGAGAAAGCAAGATAAAAAGGCTTCTTAATAAAAAATTTCCAGAGTACAACTGGTTTTCTAATCATAGCTCTCACTTGCTAGGGAGAGTCGTTATGCTGTGGGATTCTAATGTTTGTTTTGCCACCAAGATCATAGAAATTGATCAGCTGGTTCATTGTAGAATTGATCTTAATGATGATATTTTTTTCATTACTGTTGTTTATGGGCATAATCCTGATTCTGATAGAAGTGCTCTTTGGGATAGCATCAATGATATCCATACGACCATGAAGCATCCGTGGATCATGATGGGAGATTTCAATGCTGTTAGAAGGGAAGATGAGAAGATTGGCAGAGACCCCCCTTCGAGAAGATCGATGGAGTTTAATGAATGTGTCCTTAACTGCAGCATGGTAGATCTTAGTCTTAATGGGCCTTTATTCTCATGGGACAACCATCAGGAGGGAGAACATTTTATCACTTCTAAAATTGACAGGATTTTCCACAATATTGGTTTTATGAATCGTTTTCAGAATTTTACTGGCTATCTAATCACTAATACGATCAGTGATCACAAGATTCTTAATCTGCAGATTGGGGAAAAAAGAATCATTAGAGCTCCTTTTCGCTTTATTAATGCTTGGACCAAGAAGGAAGATTATAATGAGGTTATAAGAAACAATTGGTGCACCAAATCTGACGGCCTTCCTATGTTCTTACTATATGCCAAAATGAGAAATTTAAGAGGACCCTTAACGAGGTGGAATAAGAATAAGGTTGGGAACCTGTCTGACAATCTTCACTGTTGTGAGAAAGAAGCTTATGAAGCACAATGCAAACTTGACAATAGTCCTTCCAATATTGAATATCAAATGGAGGCCCGCAGATGCAGAATGGAGTTAACTAAAGCTAGAAAGTTGGAGGAGTCTCTTCTTAGACAGAAATCTCGCATCCAATGGTTGAAAGAAGGTGATGATAATTCTAAATTCTTTTATTCTTCTATTAAAGTTCGAAGACATGTCAATCATATAAGATCTTTGGAGATTGAGGGGAAGTCTTGTACTGACCAGACGCTTATCAATAACTTCATTTGTGATTTCTATACGAGATTGTTTAATAATGGTCATATTAGCAAGCTTTCTCCTATTGATGAGTTAGGTTTCAGAACCTTGAATGAGGTTAATTGCATGGCTCTGGATAGATGCTTCTCTGTGAATGAGATTGAAGAGGTAGTTCTTGCTCTCAATATCGACAAGTGTCCTGGACCCGATGGTTATAATGGCAACTTTTTCAAATCTAGTTGGCCTCTTATTAAAAGTGATGTTTGTCTTGCTGTTCTTCACTTTTTTAGAACAGGGAGAATGCTTAGAGAAACTAATCGCACCTTTATCACTCTTATTCCAAAAGGAGGTGACAAAGATAAGCTTAAAAACTGGAGGCTCATCTCGCTTTGTAATGTTACCTTGAAAATCATTACCAAGGTGATGTGCAATAGACTTCAGCATGTTATGGACAGTATTATCAGCTTCAACCAGCATGCTTTTGTTAAAGGAAGAAGTGTGAGAGATGTTATTCTCCTCTCTAACGAGCTCATCCATGATTTCAATAAAAAAGATTCCAAGCACAGAATGTGTCTCAAATTAGACATTTCAAAAGCTTATGATTCAGTGTCATGGAATGCTTTATTTAGAATCATGGAGGTTATGAAATTTCCTTATTGTTGGATTGTGTGGCTCAAGGAAATTTTTCATACCAGTTCTTATGAGATCTTAATTAATGGAGAACCTTCCAGTTCTTTTAAACCTAGTAATGGGGTGAGGCAAGGAGACCCCATAGCCCCTTATTTGTTTGTCATTGTCATGCAGTGTTTCTCTCAATTGATGCAGCGTGCTGTGGAGAAAGGAGAAATTGTTCCTTTGAAGGCTTCTGACAATCTTAGTGTTTCTCACTTAATCTTCGCAGACGATCTCATGGTTTTCATTGAAGCTAATGAGGCTAATGCTAAAAATCTTGTTAAAATTCTGGATACCTTTTATGATATCACTAGTCTGAAGATTAACACTGACAAAAGCTCCATTATCTTGAGTGCTGAAGCTGATAGTAATTCCATGTATGATATTCTGGGGATACCTAGAAGAGTTGGTTCTAGTAATTATCTTGGAATTCCTTTGTTTCAAGGCAGGCTCACGAGAGAGCATTGCAAGCCCCTGATTGATAAAACTAAGAAAAGACTGGATGGATGGAAATCAAAAATTCTTTCCATGGCTGGTAGGATTGAACTCGTCAACTCCACCTTAAGTTCAATGCATCTCTATTGGTCTACTACTTTTCCTCTGCCATGCTCTGTGATTGAAGAATTGGAGAACTTATGCAGAGATTTTATTTGGACTCATTACGAGAAGAAATCCGGAATTCACCTTGTGAGATGGGATAAGGTTACCAAACCAAAAGAAGAAGGTGGTTTGGGTATTAGATCCATTAGAGATATTTGCAAAGCGGCTCTGCTTTTTCATGTGTGGAATGTTGCTAATGGAAAGGAGTCTCTTTAGATCAGGTGGATTCATGAAAAATATCTCAGAAAGTGTTCCTTTTGGGAAATCAAGGAGAACAACACTTTCTCCTGGTTATTCAATAGAGTCATAAAGGAAAGAGACACTCTTAAAGATAACATTCATTTTACTATTGGGGATGGAGAAGGTACCTTTGTGTGGAAGGATCCTTGGCTTCCCAAATGTGAGTTTTTGACAGAGCGCCTTGGAAGTAAAAGTATTATACGAACCGGTATTCCTAGAGACAGCAAGGTTAGTTGCTTAATTAACAATGGTGGTTGGTTTATTTCCGATTCCAGATGTCACATTGAGATGAATGCCTTGCTTTATACTTTAAAGAAGCCCCATGGTGGTAAAGATGCGATTCTATTTAATGGCAAACACAATGTTAATATGAGAAGCTTTTGGGAAAGTTACAGGTTGAAGGTGATTCTACCTAACCCCTTTTTCAGATGGATTTGGCGTTTTAAAGCTCCAAAAAGATGTCAGATTCATGCATGGAAAGTAGGGCATGGTCATCTCCCATACAGCTGACTTTCTTAAGAATATGGGTATCCAACTTCCTTCCTACTGTTTTCTATGCAGGAAAAGTGGGGAAGATACACACCATTGCATGTGGTCTTGTAACTTTGCTACTAATATCTGGAATCTTGCTTTTCCTGATAGGAGTGATGACTCTCCATTCACGATGGATAGTGTTCTAACTCTCAGAGATAAAAAGAGTCATACGGTTATTCTGAGTACTATGCTATGGATCTGGAGAGAAAGGAACCGAAGAATTCATGAAGGGTCTGACAGAAATGAAGAAACTCTGTGGAGTTTGATTAGAAAAGATGTAGATGCTTGAGTAACTGGCCTTTTGGTTGAGGCAGTTTTTGGCTCTGTGGTTGTTATTTCTGGTCGTTCTTTTGCTAGTTCAGGAGGGGGCAGCAGTTGGTCTGCTTTGTTGATGTGCAGGTTCTCTTCTTGGTATAGATATGGGAGATGGACTGGTTTTTCTGTTGGGGGAGTTTTTCCTTCTCCTGTTGTTGCCAACTGCCGGTTCTTGTTCTGTGTCGTTTGTTGATGCTCTTGTTCTGGATGAAGGATGGTGCTCCCTTGCTGTTTTTCAGCTTTAAAAGCCTCCTAGAGACTGTGTGCTGAGGTTTCTGTTTTTGCTCCTTCTGTTGGTGCTGCGGATGCAAGAGATAGTAGGTTCTGGGGTGCTTTGGTACTATTTTGTTCGCACTCTCTATACAGTTTTTCTTTTTCTTTCCTTGATCCCATCTCGGGACCAAGATGCACTGTATATAACAACCCCAAAGCAATACAAAAATAGCAAGTGGCGCGTGGTTCACCAAAAAAAAAAAAAATAGACTCACAAGTACATGGTGCTCAGATCCCCAAAGACAACAACACCATGCAATGTCCACTATTTCACTAGCCTGTGGGAATTCAACACAAAGCTAGAAGCATAGGCCCTGACCAGCTCCAATGGGCCAGTGAAACTTGGTCCACATGACAAACACAGCATGGTGGCACTGGCCATGATCCCCTTACAGGTCAGGCCCTAAAAAGCCACAGGCATAATTTAGTCCCGGGTGTGAGGTCCATCAGTCAACAGATGCCCTGGCCCGACTAGACTGCAATCTGTTCAAGGTCTACCTATCTCAAGCAAGTTACTTCCCAAACAGACATCTTCAGGATACCCCACAAGCCCAATTAACTAATCAAACATTAGCAATTGCACATCAAGGAACCCCGTCTACATTTTTCACCTCATAAGATGCAGCCACCACGGTTCACCCCACAACTAGTTCCACAGAGGTCTGCTTCAGATGTTGGAGGGCCAAATAATTCCATCGATCACCAGAACAGCTTCACAGACACTTTAATTTGTATGTTTGGATAACTGTGCTTACAGAAACAGCTGTAATAAGATTAAATGAGACCTAAGTAGGCCACATTCTAGCAAGCACAAGGCCACTTAACAAGGTGATAAAAAAAAACCATCCGAACCAAGCACGTAATAAACTCATTAGTACAGGGTGCTTAGATCCCTAAGACCACCATGCAATGCCCACTATCTAACTAGCCTGTGGGCATGCAACACAAACAGGCCCTGGCCAGCCCCTAATGGGCCAGTAAAATTTGATCCACATGACAGGCCAAACACAGCATGGTCACACTGACACTGACCATGATCCCCTTATAGGCCACCCACCTAAAACGCCACAGGCACATAGCCACTTATGCATAATTTAATCCCAGGTGTGAGGTCCAACAGTCAACAGGTGCCCCAGCCTGACTGGACTGCGATCTGTTCAAAGTCCGCCTATCTCAAGCAAGTCTACTTCCCAAACAGACATCTTGGCGACACCACCCAATTAACTGATCCAGCATTAGCAATTGCACATGGAAGGAAACCCGTCTACATTTTTCAACTCACAAGATGCAAGACCAAGGTTCACCCCACATGTCATTGCTGCAGAGGTCCACTTCAGATGTTGGAGGGTCAACTGATTCCATTGATCACCAAAGCAGCTTCAAACATTTTAATTTGTATGTTTGGATAACATTTGCTTACAAAAAGTCAAAAACAGCTGTAATAAGATTAAATGAGACCTAAGCAGGCCACGCTCTAGTAAGCTACTAGAGTGCAAGGTGATTATCAAAGGTGCTAAACCCCCCATCCGAACCAAACAGGTAATAGACTCATGACTCATAAGTACAGGGTGCTTATATCCCCAAAGACAAGACCATCAATGCCTGTTATATAACTAGCATGTGGGTATGTAACACAAAGCTGGAAGTCATTTTAATTTCTACGTTTGGATAATGCTTGCTTACAAAAACAGCTGTAATAAGATTAAATGAGACCTAACCAGACCATGCTCTAGTAAGCGCAAGGTGGCTTGACAAAGGTGCTAACCCCCCCCCCCCCCCAACACACACATTCCCAATCCGAACCAAGCAGGTAATGGACTCATAAGTACAGGGTGCTTAGACCCCCAAAGACAACACCATGCAATGCCCACTATTTAACTACCCTGTGGGTATGCAACACAAAGCTAGAAGCACAGGCTCCAACTAGCCCCTAATGGACAGGTAAAACTTGGTCCACACGGCCAAACACAGCTTGGTCACACTGACCATGATCCCCTACAGGTCACACACCTAAAAAGCCACAGACACGTGCAAAATTTCGTCCCAGGTGTGAGGTCCAACAGTCAACAGGTGCCGCGGCCCGAATGAACTGCAATCTGTTCAAGGTTCACCTGTCTCAAGCAAGTCTAGTTCCCAAACAGACATCTTCACAGTAGCCAAGGTGGGTCTCTGTTTTGCAATGATGGCATCTCCAAAGCTTTCAAGATATCCCAAGATATTTTCACAGTAAAAGGAAGTAACCCCATTGTCCTCTGCCTCATGATAAGGCCAAGCTCCGCACCACAGGACTCCTTGAGAGCGTCGGTCATCCAGGAACACAACACAATCAACAGATGTGTCAGTCTCCTCAAAATACAAGAGGAATTAATCAGCTTCGTAGTGGCACCACTGTATATACCTGACTACCAGTCTTCTGAAAAATGGGTATGCGGTTACATATGCATACGCAGCCCAATATGTAGTCATAGCCAAATACGTAGCCATTTTGGCATGGAAATGTGCATGCATGATTTGTGAACACTATTCGAAATTGATTGTCTTGAAAAGTGCTTTTAATATTTTATAAAATCAAATGATGGTTGAATACTATCCGAATAACATGTAGTTGTTCCAAATATATTCCATTTAATTTATATATTTTAGACATATCTATGTGGTGTTGTTGAATCAATGTTATATTTTGGATATGCTGTGTGTTAAAAGCTTCAATAACTTTATGTATATACATTTCAACAGGCTATATGTTTAATTCATGCAAGAAACTCTTAGTTGTTTCATAATGTATTCTATCTTTAAGAGTGTGTTTGTGCAATAATGAAAGCATATCTACCATATCCCTGGGCGTGTACATGCATGTGCGTGCACACACACAAGTGCACCCTTTCATGCTACAAGACAATAGAGCATTTGTATAGAAGTTCCCTTTCTTTCCAAGGAACGTGGAACATCCCTTCGACTTTGCAACCTTTGTCTATCCCTCTTAGTTTTAAATATTTACGCATTGCTTCTATAGTTGGTAGCCTGGTACTAAGTAGGAAACTATTGTTTTCTCCATCTGAAGGAACAATGAACAGTTTCCATGGCATTCCAACGACCCCGAAATTAAAATTCAAAAAAAATTGAACATTGAAGATGAATAAATGAATGAAACAAGAAAATTTATACAACAACCATCAGATGCGCAGATTTGAGAATGCAAGTATTGACCAAATTTCATGTAAATCAAGGTTTTAAAAAACGGGAAGTCGGAGGCGTACGGACAGCACCTTGTGGCTGCTTGAGCATCAGGCGGGTCCTCAAGCTGTCGCTTTTTTATAAAGCGGAAGCTTATTTTACTATGTAAATTTTGTATAAAATTACACACATATTCGTATATAAATTATCATTATGTGGGAACTTTTACACCCTACACAACTACGTAAATAGTTTACAACTATTGAGATACAGCTGTTGTATTTTCTTTAGTTTTGTTTTCTTTTACTTAAGTCTTATGTAATATGGACCTAAGTAAAATAGGCTCATTAGGATTTGTTGTTTTCTTCCTTGCTTTATCCTCTCCTATTTATAGGATAGGGTTGTACTCTTTGCAAATAATAGAAAGACGGTTGCTTTCAACATGGTATTAGAGCAAGACGTATAGCCGCTTCAAGACCTCTTCTTTTTAAACCAATGTTGTCGCCATCTCTCCTCTCCTCCCCACTCATTAGCCCCTTTCTTCCCCACCGCTACGGATCACACCAAGGGAGATCTAGTCTCCTTTGTAGTCATATCCTCTTCCAACCACAGGATCTAAGAGAGCTACCTACGGCCTTTCCGCCGGTCTTCTGCCCTAAAGACTGGTTGTCCGGAAAGTCATACGGCATCTTTCCTATGGTCATCAATGACCATCTTATATAGGGCTTATCTACATATTATCAGATATGATTGGATGTCTCCAACATATCTCTATTTATCTTGATGATCTATATGGTTCACCATTTATTCTGGATCTTTTTATGGGCAAAATATGTTGTTTTGCAGCCTTACAGGGCGGGTCATACCTACACGGCGTGTCGACATCCACTATTACGGCGAATTTGTTATTTTTCTATTCTGCTACAAGTGACACGGCGTCAATTACTGACACGCCGTGTCGGAAACCTTCAGTTGTATTCTGCTGCAAGTGACACAGCGTGTTCACTTCCTTACACGGTATGTCAGTGTTTGTCCATGTTTCTACTCTTCTTTTGCTACTCTATAATACCTTGTATTAGTATATTATGGGTTCATCTTCTTCTGCTATTGGGACGTCTGAAACACACTCCAAGTAACTTTTTTAAAGTTTAATGGATCTAACCATGTCCTATGGGCACGCTCCAACTATGTCACTTCTTTATAGTTGAATGGATCTAACCATGTCCTATGGGCACGCTCCAACTATGTCACTTCTTTATAGTTAAATGGATCTAACCATGTCCTATGGGCACGCTCCAACTGTCTTTTTCGGCTGTCTTGTTCTGTGTATTCTGTTGTTGTTGCCAAGGAGCATGTTGTCCTTATCTTTGCAAGACGAGGATATGGTATTGTTGGTCGTGGCTGGGACAAAAATCCCAACAACAATGGGAAAGGATCCTCTTCTTCCCAATCCAGATTCTCTAATTAGTACAAGCACTCAAAAAAGAAGGGGAAACCAAAATGGGCCAACCAAGTGTCAACTACTGATGGTGATGGAGAATCTACTTATGTTTCTAGTGGCATTAATCATCAAATGGTAGCACTAAGTTCTTCTAACCTTGACAAACTGATCAAATTTGCTTCTGCTGCTACTGCTACATCTCAAACAAATATTGCCCAACACATAGGTGACCTCGCATGTCCTCAAGCTTTTTCCTCATCAAAAGATGATTGGGTTATTGATTATGGAGCTACAGCCCATATGACTGATAATAAGAATTTATTTACTTACCTAAAGAAATCTACTTGTCATCCTCCTGTGCGTTTATCAAATGGATCCACTTCTCCAATTATTGAGCGAGAAGATGTGAATAGCAAGTTTCTTAAATTTGTTCTACTTGTGCCCAAATTTCCGTTAAACTTGATGTCAATTAGTAAAATTACCAAAAATTTAAACTGCAATGTAACCTTTTTTTGCACTGTCTTCATACAGAATTTCAGGACAAAGAAGATGATCGGTGAGGGATATTGAAGGTGGAGATGGTTTGTATTATCTACAGACCTAATCAACCCTCCTACTACTACACTTGTGGCTCAATCTAGCTCTCTTCATCAATGGCACCTGAGACTTGGTCATCCTTCTGCTTCTAAACTAAAATCTTTATTTCCAACTCTGCCTTCTGAAGAATTTTCATGTCAATCTAGTCAGCTTGGAAAACACTATCGTACAGTGTTATCTCCTCGTCATAACAATAGGAGTCCGAGTTTGTTTTATTTTTATTTAGTTCCCTCTGATGTATGGGGACCATGTCGTATTGGTAATCGTATTGGTGTGTGGTATTTTGTTATTTTTATTGATGAGTAGTCTTGTGCTACTTGGATCTATTTGTTAAAAGATTGTTCTGAAATTTTAGATGTTTATTCCAAATTCCTAAATGAAACAAAAACTCAATTTTCCGCAACTCCTAAATTTGTCCACACTGATAATGCTTTTGAATATGTGCAACATGGCTTCCAAAAGATTTGTATCGCCAAGGGGATTATTCATCAAACTTCTTGTCCCTATAGCCCAGAACAAAATGGAGTTGTTGAAAGGAAAAACAAAAATTTCTTTGATGTAGCTCGCACTCTCCTAATTGAAATGAAAGTCCCTAAATTTTATTGGGTAAATGTCATCCTTTTAGCAAATTACCTCAGAGGCCTTCTTTTGTTCTCCAAAATAAGATTCCTTATCAGTTTTGCTACCCCCACGAACCATCTTTTCTTTACCACCCAAAGTTTTTGGTTACCCATGTTGTATTTATAATCACCAACCTGGAAATGATAAACTATTGCTCTGTGCTTTCCGTTGTTGTTTTCTTTGCTACTCTCGACTCTCGTACCCAAAAAGGATATTAAATGATTTGATCTAGTTGCACGTCGTTTATATGTTAGTGTGAACGTCATCTTTTTTGAAGATACATCTTTCTTTTCTGAACCTAGTAAACAAGTGTCACTTCTAAATATTTCCATTCCTGATTTGGTGCCAAATATTGTATCTCTCAGCATGTTTCTACAGCTCATCTAAATTCTTCCATGGCTAAATTTATTGTTGCTCTATCTACAATTTCTATCTCAAAGAATGATCTACATGCACTACTACATTCTGAGTGGAAACAAACCATGGATGAGGAGATGGATGTGCTTCACTCTCATGGGATATGGAACCTTGTTGATCTTCCTACAAGTAGTAAACTTTTTGGCTGTCGATGGGTTTTTACTGTGAAATACTTTCCTGATGGATCAGTAGAACGTCTAAAGGCCAGATTTATTGCCAGGGGATACACACAAGAAGTTGGGATTTATTACTTTGAAACTTTTTCTCTTGTTGTTTGTCTAAATTTTGTTTGTATTTTGATTTCCGTTGTTGACACTTGCATCAGTTGGATGTCAAGAACGCCATTCTATATGGAGATCCATAGGAGACTATCTATATGTCACAACCTCCAAGTTATGTTGCTCTGGGGGGAGGGGGGGCACTCTGGGAAAGTTTGTCTTCTGAAAAATGTTATTTATGGCCTCAAACAGAGTCCTCGAACATGGTTTGACAAGCTATCCCTTGTACTGCACAAATTTTGTTTCACATGGTCTCAATGTGGTCATTGTGTTTGTCAAAATCTCTACTTCTGACATTATTGTTCTCATTGTCTACGTGGATGACAATCTTGTCTGGCAGTGATGATGTGGGGAATGCTGACACAGAAATATGTTATGAAGCATTTTGTAACCAAAGACCTTGTTCGTCTACAGTGTATTAAAAAGTGTTTCAGGCGGCCGCTTAAGCGGCCAAGACCCTCAGCCGCTTAATCCAGCCCCTAATCGCCCGCTTAACAGGATTGAAGAAAATCACCCGCTTTTTTCCGCTTTTTGCCCGCTTTTTTTTTAATACTACTGGAAGCATGTAACATTAATTTCCTTGCTGCTTTCAGTGATCACTGATTGGTACTACTGGTTAGTATCTGCAATTACTTATCTGCTTGCTGATTTTAGTGATTAGAAATATTGATTAGTAGTAAAGTATTGATTATTACTTAGTTAATTACTGATTTGCTGATTAGATATGTATAAAAGTTCCTTAGAAATATATTTTTTATATACACATACATGTAATGTGGTATAAAAAAATATAAAATTTAGGCACACCCACTTTTTCAAAAATCGCCCGCCTACCGCTTAATCGGTTACAGGGTGTTGTCTGCACGCCTCCCGCTTTCTAATACATTGGTCGTCTACGATAATTTCTTGCCATTGAAGTAGCACATACCAAGAATGGAGTATCTTTATCTTAGAGAAAGTATACTATAGACTTATATACTAAAATAGGAATGATTGGTTGTCGACTTACAGTCTCCCCTATAGATCAAGCACATGATCTATGGGTTGAATCTTCTCAGCCCTTAGAAGATAAATTTAGCTATAAACGCTTGGTTGGAAAACTGTTATATATTATCGTTACTAGGTAAGATATATGTTTTGTTGTTGATGTCCTTGGCCAATTTATAGATTGCCCTAAGCAGTGTCACTGGAAAGCTGCAAGCTGGTATTGAGATATTTGAAAAATGCACCTGGGCAGGGACTATTTTACAAAAGAAATGGGCATCTAGATGTGGTTGGATATTCTGATGTTGATTATGCAGGGTGTAAATCTGACAGGAGATCTACTTCTGATTACTGTACTTTTGTAGGGGGTAGCTTGGTCACTTGGAGAAGTAAAAAATAAAATGTTGTAGCTAGATCCAGTGTAGCAATTGAGAATGGTATAATGGCACATACCACTTGTGAGCTATTATGGATCAAATCTATTGTTTCTAACTTTGGGTTTCCTATCACTCGTGCTATACTGATGTACTGTGACAATCATGTTGCTACCTTCATCGCCAGTAACCCTGTCTTCCATGAAAGGACCAAGCATATTAAGGTAGATTGCCACTTTCTCTGAGATGTTGTGCTGACTAAGAAGATCACTATCCCTTTTCTGCCTACACATGAGCAAATTACAAACATTTTTACAAAGCCTCTCCCTGACAAGAGAGTTAAGGAGTTGTGCTACAAGTTGGGCATGATTTATATCTGTGCTCCAGCTTGAGGGGGAGTATTGAGATATAGTTGTATTCTCTTTACGTTTGTTTTCTTTTGACCTAAGTCTTATGTAATATGGGTCTAAGTATAATAGGTCAACTAAGGTTTGTTGTTTGCTTCCTTGCTTTATCTTCTCCTATTTATAGGAGATAGGAGAGGGTTGTACTCTTTGCAAATAATAGAAAGACGACTGCTTTCAACAATAACATAACAATATTACCATAAAAATGTAAAACAATTATATACATTAAAGTACTACTACTGTAACAAGTAACTGAATAGTAATATACTAACTTAATATACACAGCTGTGGCTGATACACTATATATAATAATAGTTCATCAGCTAGTGGTACATAGCAGATAATATATAGTGGCCAGTCTACATCTACTTGTTCAAGTATAAGTAGTTTAAGGACATACAAGTAGATAATACATAAACTGGTCAGTTACGTCTAATTATTTAAGTACAAGTAGCAGTGAAATGAAAAACGGCATGAGCGGCCGCTTAAAAAACACCCTGAGCGCCGATTAATCGTTTTGGAAAAAATCGGCCGCTTTTTGGCCAATTTTTTTCGCTTTTTGCCCTTTTTTAAAAAAATGCTATAATAAATTTGTAACATTAAGTAAATCACTTTGTCCAAGTATTATTGAGTATAATACATTGAACTTATATTCATTAAATGTTCTATGATAAGCCATAATTCTAATCTAGAATGCATAGTTTGTATGTAACCGTAATAATAGGGTATTGTTGCAAGGTATCCAAGTAAATTGTATGTAACTATTATGAATGCATACTTTGATTAAATGTACTGATGTAATGCATGACTAGTTGATGATATGTACATGTAACAATAGGTTAGTAAGCTATCTATGATAAGTCCTTCATTTACTGTTTAGCTAGCAAAATTGTTGTTGTATCATGTATGTAGGGTGTTTTATCCTTAACAAGTCATTTGTTTACTATATTATAGCCATAATCATTGCTTATAGTTGTGTTATAAACTATTTGGGTGTTTTATATTGTTGGGTAGAGTGTTTAGGCATATATAAAAGTTCCAAAAAGTACAGTATTTATATACATAAGTGTAATTTTGTATAAAATTATATAGGAAGCTAAAACCCATTTTTTCAAAAATCGCCCGCTTACCGCTTAATCAGTTACAAGGTTTTGTCTGCATGCTTACCACTTAACGCTTTTTAAAACATTGATAAGTAGTTAATTACATAGAAGTAGATAATACATACACAGAATAGAGAACGGTAGGTGGCGAACAAATCTTGGTCCAGACCGCAAAACTAGACTGAACCGGTCAGTTCGGTCAGGTCATGGACCGTTTTGAGTTTGGCAATTACATACTAGTAGATAATACATAGACAGAAGTAGAGATCGGTGGGTGGCAAACAAATCTTGGTCCAGACTGCAAAACTGGACTGAATCGGTCTTTTCGATCAGGTCCTGGACCGTTTTGAGTTCGGTCCGGTCCGCGGTCTGGAAATTCAGAAAATTCAGTCTGTGATCCCGTCCGCTCCAAAACCAGTCAGACTATGGACCGGACCGTGAACTGTTTCATATGTAAAATGCGTTTAAATATGAAGTTGTATTATGTCAAAAGTACGAAAAAATCACATATTAGAACACAGTAGTGTAAATGTTTGATATTAGTGTTATACATTTGTAGAAATAATAAAAAGTATCAAAGTTTTACTATTAAACAAGTTACGGAATGTTAAAACTTCTGATTACGACTCAAACGTTCTGGTCCCGATCCGATCCTACACTGAAACGGTCCGGTCGTGGTCCGGTCCAATTTCAAAATAGTCAGGTCTACGGCCCATACTTTTTTATAAATTCGGTACTTAGTCTAGTATGGTCCGATTCTGGACCGATGCTCACCCCTACAGAACAGTACAAGAGATAGGATGTGTTACAATAGAATACATTGTTACATTAAAGTTTAAGAATATTCATATAGACAAATACAAAGTATATAATAATATAAGTATTAAGTAATTAAATGTAGGTTTGGTTGATAATATACTATGATATATAGTAGAAATAGGAGAGTACAAAATTATATTTCCCTATTCCAGTAGCATATTTCAAATTACAATAGTATATTTTGAAGATTATAGTAGCATATAGCTATATTGGAATATTATAGTTTATATTTGTGGGTTGGCACTTATTGGGTCGATAATTGAGTCTACATTGGCCGCGTAAAACTTAAGCCAGTAGAAGTGAGAGCTCGAAGCAACCTTTGAAGCAGTCGCTCAACTGGGTCGAGCGGACAATAAGTTGTCGCTTAACTCCAAGCCAACTAAATTTGCCTGAAGCTCCAATTGAGCGGCCAGCACCTTGTGGTGCTCGCTCGGGCCGATTTTCAAAACACTAATGTAAATAAAGCATAATGGGTTGCGATGATAACTGTGAATATTTTTTAAGAAAATTCCATCACTCACCTATTCATAAAGACTGTATCTAGTCTACTAAAAATATCAGTCAACATTTAATGTTGCACTTCCTCTCTCTTGAACTATTGCCTTTTTAGTAGACTAGTAATGTATGTATATGTATAAAGTAAAATTGTATATTCAAACTCCGATACCTAGTTTGCCAATGTCATAGAAAATATGGTCAATACATGTGAAAATTGTTTTAAGTGTCAGTGTTTGTCCAAATGGGAAGCGTAGATTTCATTTAGATTATAGAGTGTATTTTACCACCACCATCATTATTAATATAATTTGCCTTGTATTGGGTTAGCATTTCGATAATGCTTAATGTACTCGACCCACTAATAAAAATATCGGAGTATAGTTTCTTTACTTATAAAAATTACCAAGCATAGATAGAAGAAGCAAATGCCAAAAACTTAATAATGTGAAATTCATAGCCTTTCGCGGCTGTAGTATTTTTAAATTTCTTGCATTTAAACATGTGGTTCAAAATTTTGGTCAAAATGTCAATTTCAACCAAGATTTCAGTTTTAGTGGTGGCCAGACATAGAACTAGAGGTACCTCAGACTTCGGGCATTTTGAGAATTTCAATAGAAATCTCGCGAGTTTGACAATTTTGATGAATTTCACCCAATTTGGAATGCATTTCAAAAAAATGACAATTTTGCTAATTTATTTTGAGAAATAACGTACACTGACTGATGTGTTTGTTATTCGCTACTTGGAGAGATATTGCTTTGTGGATCTTATTGCTTCTATCTAAGGCGCATAAGCCCTAACCCAACCTAATTCTACCAGTATTTTTGACTTCTACCCCATTGGATCAATAACTACAACTTTTACCCCAAAAATAGTCATTTTACAAGTTGTAGAACTACCTAAATTAGAAAATCTACAAAACATTAAGTAGTATCACATTTAAGTAGTTATTTTTTCAAACTCACAGGAAAGTTGCATACATCTAACTGGTATCAAAAAATCATTTTGAACAAGTAGTTGCAACTTGTAACAATGAAGATTGTTTGGATATGACGAGGATGAGCAATTGAAAGCTCTAGAATTTTAGATGTTAAGAAAACCAGCCCCTTCCCCCCCCCCGACGACCCCCCCCACCTGCCCGCCGTCGGCCTGCCACCCCCCCCCCCCCCGCGCCGCAGACCCCTCCCCTCCTCTCCTTCAGCCGTCACCCCCTCCCCAGCCCTTCCCCACCCGCCGCCCCCCCCTCCCCCACCCTCAGTCGCCGCCCACCCCCCGTCCTACCCCCCCCTTCCTCTCTCGCCGCTGTCTCCCCTCCCCATCCTCCTTTTTCCCACCACCAACCCCTCCCCGCAGCCTCCTCCCTTCGTCCCTCCACCCTCCAAGCCTCCTCCCCTTCGGCTCCTCTTCCCATCCCTGCTCCAGCTGCCACTGGTTTTTACCTCTCCTCTCCCTCTACGACAGGATGATCTTCGTATCCTAATTCGGACATCCACTGGCCGTCTAAGTTGAGAGTCTTTCGTCTCACCGTCTTCTCTGTCTGCGCCTCATGAAGGAACATTGAGCTTTCCTCATGACGGCGTAGGTTTCTCTATATATATGCATATTCTGCCCTATACGGGTTTTCTGATCTGACTCATCAGATCCTTATTGTTGTTATCTACCCCTTTGTGGGTCTCTGATCTACTCTGCTGCTGTGCCGACTACTGCCTCTGCCATGGCCTTATCTGAGCCTCCTCGCTCTCTGTGTGTCACCACGGTGAAGCTCGACGGTGGCTCCAACTATCATCTGTGGTCGGCGTCATTTGTTCTATATGTCAAAGCACAAGGCCGGTATCACCATCTTACGGCTGAGCCTCCTGCTGTTCCTACTGCTGATGCAGATGACAAAACCAGACAAAGCTATGCATAATGGTCCAAGGATGACTCTGGCGTCATGTCTTGGATCCTCAACAATACCGAGCCCCGGATTAGCCAATCACTTCTCTGCCTTCATGATGCTAAGGCTATGTGGGATCAACTATCCCACGTCTACTCTCATCAGGAGAATCCCAAGCAAGTTTTTGAAATTTTCAAAAACTTGGCTAAAAAGGAGTTCTCCCGTGACACTTCCATTGATGACTTCTACAATCAATGCTCGGCTCTGTGGAATGAGTTTGAACTCTACCACCCCTTGAAGGCAGACATCAAAATTGCTCAGAAGCAACGCAACGAACTGCAACTTGTTCAGTTTTTGACTGCTCTTCCTGCCTCATTTTCTGGTGTGGTTGACCAGATCCTGTCAAGTGATATGTTGCCTACCCTTCGGGATGTTCTCAAAAGAGTCCAACGCCTGCCGTCCATGACTCCTACTCCTGTTGTTGAGCACCATGCGCTTATTGCTCGCTCTGCTGATTCCGGCCGTGGCTGTGGTCGCGGTCGTGGCTGTGGCGGTCGCCCTCCTCCCTCGGGAGATCGAGGATCATCTGCTCCTGGACGTGGTGCTCCTCCCGGCCCTCGCTACTACAACTGGTGTGGACGGGACAATCACAATGAAGATCGATGCTGGATTAAGCACGGCAAGCCCGCTTGGGCTAACCAGGCTGCTACAAAAACTGTTGTTGACTCTGCCACTGACGCACCTGCTGCTCCTACACACGCGGAATGGTTACGTTCTAAGTTCGAGAAGATGTTCCAGGAGCGTCTCGCACAGCTGCCATCCTCGTCTACACCAGGACCCTCTGCCATGCTCGCTTCTCCATCATCTGGTAACAAACAGTGGTGCATTGACTCGGGTGCATCCACTCATATGGCTGGTGATCTTCGTCTATTTTCTGTTCTAAATAAAACTGCTACTATATCATATGTTACTGTTGCAAATGGCACCAAAACTGCAATTCATGGCACTGGCACGATTCCTATTTCACCAAAACTGCAATTGCATTCTGTTTTATATATTCCAAAGTTTCCTGTTAATCTGTTGTCAGTCAGTAAGATGATAAAACAACTCAAGTGCTCTATTAAATTTGATCCTTTTGGTTGTGTTTTGAAGGATCTCCGCACGAAGACGAGGATTGGTTTGGGCCGTGAAGGACCAGATGGGTTGAATTATCTAGATGGACCTCCTGCTGCTTCTGCTATGCTATCTACTTCAATGACGGGACTGCAGTGGCACTTTCGCCTGGGCCATCCATCTGCTACCAAATTAAAATATTTATTCCCTACTTTATCTGAGAACAGTTTTTCCTGTGAAACTTGTTTTTAGGCAAACAAACTCGGTCTGTTTTTCCTGCTAAGAAAGTTATTGCTTCTAAAGAAATTTTTCACATTGTTCATGCTGATATTGGGGACCATGCTCCGTATCGAGTCACTCGGGTGTGAAATATTTTATGACCTTTATTGATGATTATTCTCGCACCACATGGTTGTTTTTACTTAAAGGTCGAGATACTGTGTTGGATACTATTCATACCTTCTTTGCTGAAATTCACACCCAATTTAACTGACCTATTAAAAAATTCCGTACTGATAATGCACTTCAGTTCATGCAACAATCTGTTACATCCTTCTGTGTTGCCCGAGGAACCATACATCAGACCACTTGCTCTTACACTCCTCAACAAAATGGTGTCGCTGAAAGAAAAAACCATCACTTACTTGAGGTTGCTCGCACTCTT
Organism: Alisma plantago-aquatica; assembly: GCA_963693085.1. Taxonomy (NCBI): domain Eukaryota; kingdom Viridiplantae; phylum Streptophyta; class Magnoliopsida; order Alismatales; family Alismataceae; genus Alisma; species Alisma plantago-aquatica. The sequence goes on from OY856412.1 coordinate 182,459,539, forward strand.
CTCATACACTACAAAGTACCCCATTATTTCTGGCATGAAGCTGTCTCTACGGCTTGCTATCTCATCAATCGCATGCCTTCCTCTGTTTTGAAAAATCAGGTCCCATATGCCATTTTGTTTCCTGATAAACCCTTATTCTCTCTGCCTCCTCGCATTTTTTGGAGTACTTGTTTTGTGAAAAATCTTCGTCCTGGGCTCACCAAACTTGATGCTCGCTCGGTCAAATGTGTTTTTCTACGATATTACCGCACACAAAAAGGCTACCGTTGTTTTGATCCTATTAAAAAAAAATGATTTGTTAGTGCGGATGTGACCTTTTTTGAGCATATGCCTTACTATTCTACTGATGGCGCAAAATTGTCTGTTGATATTATGGCTACCACACTGTTACCGGTGATTGTTGAGGATTTGCCGTCTCCTGATGTGCCTTAAGAACGACCATTGCAAGTCTATCAGCGCAGGTCAAAGAACCACAATGCTTTTGAAGCCCCGACCGAACCAAATCCTGCGTCTGCGGTTGATCCACCATCCACTTTGGTATTTTCTAACCTGGATCTTCCTATCAGTTTAGGGAAAGACGTTCGATCATGTACTAAGCATCCTATCAGTCATTTATGTTCATCTGACAATCTCTGTGGTAGCTTTGCTTGCTTCAATTCTATTTTGTCTGCTGTGACAATTCCTAAATCAGCCGAAGAGGCCCTTCGCATTCCTGCCTGGAAACATGCTATGGAGCAAGAAATGCATGCACTTTGTGATCGTCACACCTAGGATTTGGTTGATCGTCCCTCTTCGTGCGATATCGTTGGCTGTCGCTGGATATTTACTATTAAATATCAACCGGATGGTACCATTGAACGTCTGAAAGCCAGATTAATTGCAAAAGGTTACACACACATACGATGTTGACTATTTTGAGACCTTTTCTCCAGTTGCACGCCTGAATTCTGTTCGTATTCTGATTTCTATTGTTGTAAATAAAGACTGGCATCTGTATCAACTTGATGTCAAAAACGCTTTTCTCTATGGAGATCTTCAGGAGGAGGTATACATGGAGCAACCGTCGGAATTTGTTGCTCAGGGGGAGTCTGCCTTCAAAATATGCACTCAGAAAGGCCATCTATGGTCTTAAGCAGAGCCCGCGTGCCTGGTTTGATAAACTCAGTCAGATCTTAATTACTTTTGGCTTTCAGCGATCACAATCTGATCATTTTGTATTTATTCGTAAGTCAGCAGTAGGGCTTGTTATTCTGATTGTATATGTAGATGATATTGTTTCATCTGACAGTGATAATGCGGGTATCCAGGCAACCAAACATTATTTGGCACAACACTTCATCACCAAGGATCTTGGCAAACTGCGATATTTTCTAGGTATTGAAGTTGCCAGATAATCTGCAGGAATCTGTCTTTCACAAAGAAAATATGTTCTGGATTTATTGCAGGAAACCGGCATGCTGGGCTGCAAGCCAGCCAACACTCCTCTAGATCCCAACATGGATTGGGATGATGATAGCTCTCCACCTTATGATGATCGTCACCAGTTTCGAAGGCTGGTAGGCAAGCTTATCTACCTGACGGTCACTAGGGCTGACCTAGCAGCTGCTGTGGGATTTATAAGTCGGTACCTTGATAAACATCGGCAATGCCACTGGGACGCTATGTGTCACATCCTACGATATCTTAAAAGCTCGCTAGGGAAAGGTCTTCTGTATAAAAAGCATGCCCATTGCAATCTATCTGGATTTTCTGATTCTGACTATACAGGAAGTCGATCTGATCGAAAGTCCACCTCTGGATATTGTACCTTTGTGGGAGGCAACCTAGTCACCTGGCGGAGCAAAAAGCAAATTGTGGTTGCTAGATCCAGTGTTGAGGCCGAATATAGAGCCATGGCTCATACTGCATGTGAGCTTCTGTGGGTCCGTGGCCTTCTTCAAGAGTTTGACATTGCTTATTCTAGTCCCATTCCTATGCTATGTGACAACAAAGCCTCGATTTTTATTGTAAGCAACCCCACGTTTCATGAACGCACGAAGCATATTGAGGTTAATTGCCATTTTGTTCGGGAGAAAGTTCTGTCTGGACATATCTGCACTCCATATATTGGCACTGACAAGCAGCTTGCGGATATCTTCATCAAGATCTTGCCTAAAGCTCGGTTTCAGACTCTGATTGACAAGCTGAGCTTGTTTGACATCTACGCTCCAGCTTGAGGGAGAGTATAGATATATTGTGTTACTGTGTTATTTACTTGTTGTTTTACTGTTTTACTTTTAGTCCCATATTGCTCACTTGTACTTATGTCTCTACTCTCATTAGCTATATTAGAGACTGTCCTGTAACCTGTTTTACTCACTGAATAAACAATTCCATTTCCATCTAGATTACTGGATAGTCTCTAATATAGCTAATGAGAGTAGAGACATAAGTACAAGTGAGCAATATGGGACTAAAAGTAAAACAGTAAAACAAGTAAATAACACAGTAACACAGTATATCTATAGAGCATATAATAAAATTTACAAAAATAACACGAGTTTGACTCAATAAGCAAATCATGTAAAGCATCTTATGTTTGGACAACCACCACCACGCCACTCTAGTTTCTATTAAAATGCATTTCAAATATTTTTTGTTTCGTTTGAATGAATTAATACCAATAGCGTAAGTTGTAATATCAATATAACTTGTAATGACTACATGTTTGATATCATTTGTAAACTGTAATATTAGTAATATATCACTACATTCCTCCTTGGTAGCACTCCTATTGCAAACTAGGGATAATGCAATTTATGGGAGACCAAGCATACGAAGAGCATGTAGAGACGGGCGGGTCTGGGGGGAGGGCTACCAGGGCTTTAGCCCACCCCCCCCCCCCAAAAAAAAAATTCCAAAATTAGCCACTTATACGTTTATATCAAATGCGAATACAGTATATAATGCTGTTTTCCAGAAACAAGACAAGTTCAAAGTGTTGCTGCAGCGGTGTGTGCATCATATCCTAAGCTTACCAACCCATGTTTGAACCCCACTCATCCATATTTTTGGTGGTCATAAAAAAAAAGCTGGATTTCTTACACTCAGCCCCCGCTGTTACAACTAATCAGTTGTAAATGTAGTTCAGCCCCCTCGTTCTAAGTTTCTAGATCCGCCCGTGTAGAGACATATAATACATGTTAAAAAGATAACACAAGTTGGACTCGATATATTAATCATATAAATAAGGTTGTGTTTGGACAACAACCACTATATTGCGGTCATGGGCCGGATCAGCGACCGCACCTCTCCAATTTCAGCTAGGTGGTTCAATTAGTGAATGCAATTTGTGGGAGATGAAGCATTCAGCAAGCATGTACAAACATATAATGCATGTTACAAAGATAGCATAAGTTGGACACAAAATATCAGTCATATAAACAAGGTCGTGTTTGGTCGACAACCACCAAGCGGGGTCATGGGCATGATCGGCCACCACACTACTCCGGTTTCAATTAGGTATATCAAAATATTTTCTTTTGTATTACAATAGATAGATACTCAATTGCCTAAGCTGTGATAGATTGTGCTTGACAATTTTTGGGAGATAATTCCTTCCTAGCCACCGAAATTTGCATGGAAATTTCCATCAAAACAGTTCAGCTTCTTTTCACTAACACATATAGGACCCCCCCCCCCCAAATATCGATATATGATTTACTGCATAAATAGGTGTATTAATGTATGCAAATCATTCCGGTAAAATTTTGCGACTTAATTTGTTTATCTGGTCGTCGAAATCTTGTGTCAAAACCTTGCATCGACAGGAGCGTAAATGTCTATAAATTTATTTATTTTAGGCCATCAGAAACAACATCGACATTGAAATTTTAAACCATGTTGTATATACAAACAATACCAGTTCTCCAGACTTTACCCTACATCCATTCATTTGATTTTCTGCAATATTTTTCTTTGCCTTGGCAAATGTTCAAGGCATTGTCCATATGTTGAGCATTTTTCTAAGTTAAAAAACAAAGCTCTCATTCACATGTTGGAAGATTTTGATAACCATAGCAATTTTCCTTCCTATTTGTTTCCTTTTTCATAGATTTGGCAACCATTGACTATCACCTACAAATATCATCCAAGATAGGAAATACAAACACGCCAACTCGGCATAAGCTGATGATTTTTTAGCAAATACTAAGAATATGGCACATCCAGATCTCAAAATACCAGCACAAATTACTTGCCTTGTTACCTTAAAGCATATACTTAATATGAGCAATAGACAAGAAAACATATGTTTATAGTTATTCAGAAATATACCAGATAAAGAAGAGCAGGCTGAGGCGAATGACTCAAGATTCCAGCTGCTAAAGCAATAATCAGGCCTATACCATAACCAGTAAGAGCATACCATGAATATTTATAACCTTTGGGAGAAGTATCCATGGGATTTCCTACATCTCTACTCTTCCGATGATCAAAGCAAAGCACTAAAGCCAGAAGCATGCTTGGGATAGCCTGCCAAGTGTGAACAGAAAGAGTAAGTATCAGATGGCAGCTTCAAGAAAATTACTCATACAACATGTGTCAGGGGAAAAACTAGAATAGTAATAGCATAACCTGGGAGTAAAATACATAAATCACATGAGATAATCTAAAAAGTCGTATCGAACATCATCCGACATAAGGAGTCCAGTTATGAAATGATTAAAATTGGATCTTCTGGCCACATCCAGTGGGGGTAGGGTTGGGGCATGGGGCTAGGTATGGGGGGTGTCTGCTTGATACTTCAGATCTGATGCCACAATGTGTTTACTTCGCAGCTGTTGCATAAAGGAGACGCGAAAGTGAGCAGAACTCTGGGATGTAGAGCCTTCATTGTGTGGTGGCAAGAACAGCAGACGGCAAGGCATTGGATGAAACGAGAAGTAGACCGAGAAATTGTTATTTTCACAGCAATTTGGAATGATGTTAATAGGACAAGGTCAATAGGATACATATCTGGAACTAGTGGTACTTGGAAACCTGGTTTTTATTCAGAGTAGATCTATGCACAGGATCCTGGTGGCCAGGATCCTATCAAGTTGTCTTCGTCGAATATATGCACATAACTTCAACTTAGTATTTGACGATTTCAAACAAAAAAGAGCATGACATACAGCAAGATAATAACCATCTCCCACAACTCAGAGCAAAAATGAGATAATCCTATCAAGTTGTCTTCGTCCAATATATATAGTGGTGATGTGGATAATGGTTAATGGTACTACCCAGAAGGTCTCGGGTTCACTTTCTGTTGAGGTTAGACTATTCTGATGTATTCTAGTGACTACTGTTGTTTGCACCACCTGTGCATTACCCTCGCATGTGGGCTGCCATGGGGCAACAGGGCCTTGCAGGGAGTCCCCCCTCCCCCTTTTAACTGCCACAAAATAGATAGCCTTAACAAAAGTTATCTATATGCATATATAGATCTTAAAGCACCTTCTCAAAACTTATTTTTCGTATTTTAACCAAATTTTGGCGACAGAAAAGCAATAAAGGAACCTAATAGTAAGAAGGGTGTCTATGTTATTTGAAATTACCCAAATTCTCATTCCAACCTCCTCCCCAAGGCCAAGCCTTCTGCCCGCATTCACTCCTTTATACAACAAGCCATGATTCCCTTTGTTAATATATATGGATCTATTTGTAATTATATAAAGTCTCAGGGACCTATGTGTTAAGTCTATACAAACTTTGTGTATATATATACGTACACAACCTGAGATACAGGTTGTCGAGGATTTCTCTCAATCCGATGTCTCCAACATGGTATCAGAGCATGGTGTAAAACCCTAATCAATCAGGGAACAATAGAACCAGTAACGCGACACGCTGCTACAGTACGTTACTGTAGCACGACGGTCACCAAAGCGGCTCGTGCTCCTCGTCAAAGGAGCATTCGTCAAAGGCAAGCCTTGGGGTGGGTCTCCCTGTACCCCAGCGGCCTTGAGGTGTCTTCTTCCTGCTGTTGCGCCTACCGTGGGACCCAATTCCGTTCTTATTTTTCAGCTTCAGCAACAGCAGTACCTGTTGCTCACGTTGGCAGACCTTTTTGGAGGGCGTGAGGGCGTCACTTCCTCTCCATTCTGTGAAACAACATGCATCTCTGTCGATACCATCGACAGGAGGTTGATGGTATCGAGATAGTCACAGCGACAGAACATAATTCTGTCGATACCATCGACAGTCCTGTCGATGGTATCGAGATGGTCACAGCGGCGGAAATCGACGATCTGCCCCCTGGTTCTATCTTCATTATATTATTTGTTTTATTATTTTTCTATTATTTTCTCCTTTGTACCACCATGTATCTTACCCTAATATATAAAAAGAAGTGAGATGGCTATTGCCCTCTCAAGAAAGCTGCTCCTTGCAGCCGACAAATCTCTCAGTGTTTCGTCTTCTCTCCTCCTCACCTCTTCTAACATGGTATCAGAGCAGAGCTCGATCTAGGGCTTCTCTCCTCTTCCGCCACCGCTTCTCCCTTCCCCCTTCTTCCCCTTCTCTCCTTGCCGGCGGCGCTTCTCTCTCTTTCTCTCCTTGCCGGTGGCGCCACCGAGAGGCAGCGGCAAGGTCGCCGTTCGGCTGCAGCCCATCCGCCGATCTGGAGTGAGGCACCGGGCTTGCAGGGTTATCTCCGTCTACGTTGGGTCTTCGGTAGATCGCCAACGCTGCCGTAGACTTCACCACAAGTTGTTTGGGGATCTTTGGGTGATCCGACGGCCGTCTAAAATCTAAATCGGAGGACTCGTCACCCGACAGTTGGATTCCTAATCACATCTCCTCCATGTGTGATTAGGAAAATCGATTGGAGGCTGTGAATGCGTCAGTAACGCATTTATCTGTTCTTTTTTGGTTGTGACGTGTATCTCTCCGTCACCCCATCTATCTCTGTGGCGTGTATCTCTCTGTCACCTCAACTTTCTTTGTGACGTGTATCAATCCGTCACTGAGTTCCCGTCTACAATGGAGGACACCAAGATTCCCTATGGCGAGGCGTCTCCTATCCCCTCCATCAAACTCAACGGGAAAAACTATCTACTATGGATGAACGTTGTTCACACTGTCTTGGAATCTCGCGATAAGGCGAGACACGTTGACTCGGGTCCTCTGGACACTGGTGATAAAGGATACGCTGAATGGAAGCGTCATGACAGTCTTGTGAAGACTTGGTTATGGAATAGTATGGAACCTGCAATTGCGGCTAGGTTTATGTTCTATACTACAGCTAAAGAGATATGGGACGCAGTAAAGCAACACTATTCCCAAGAGAAGAATGCTCTTCGGCTATTCATGATATATGATCGTCTATTTGCTGAGAGGCAAGGTGATAGATCTCTTGAGGAATACTTTGGAGCATAGAATTAAATGTCCGATTTCAATGTCGTGTCCGATGGCCCAGAAACAGAAATTTTTCGAAATTTCACACTAAATTTCGATATTTACGGCCCTAACGATTTCGACGACCAAATAAGTGAATTAAATCATGAAAATTTACCATGATGATCTAAACGCCAAGATCTACTCAAATATGCGATAATATTTCATATTGGGTTTGGGGGGGGGGGTCTCCCACATTTGTAAGTGAAGGAAGCTGAACAATTTCGACAGAGTTTCGATGGCAATTTCGATGGCAAAATGAAGGAATTAAGCTTTGAAATTCTGCAAACACAAAGTCTAGACATAAACACACTAGATTATATAATAAATCTATATGTTTAGAGGTTAGGGTGGGATCCATGTCTTAATGAGTGAATGCACAAATGAACAGAATTGTCAAGTCCGTTAGACTGTAAACAGCTTACAAACCCACAATTTACCACTTAGACCTTAAAACTTACAGTTGCAAGTTACAAACTTACATGTTACAACTTATATAAGTCTAGTGTTAAAATTTAGTTAGGTTACATGGGTCATGTATACATAGATCAAAGAAAATACATTATTTTTAAGTCATTTTATGTATAAATATGTGTAATAATAACAAAATTATTGTAGAATTGCAAACTTAATACTATTATTTCATAGATCCTCAAGTTTGTTTGTAGTTCATCTGATTTTCGAAAGAGAATCGCCAAAATACCTAACATGTAGCAGCAACACTTAGAACTTTGTTATTTTTCATAGTATCTCTTCACATCTTTTAGAAGAGTGTAAACATAGAAAGAGGTATACATGGGCTAGGGATAGGGGAAACGTACCTTAGAATCAAAGAAAATAGCCTCTATAAGCAAAAGATACAAAGAGAATCGCCAAAATACCTAACATGTAGTGGCAACAGTCTTAGGAACAAATAATTCGAAATTTCTATCGAAATTTTGTGTCATTTTGCGAAATTATGGCCCAAACTGGGTGAAATTTGCATTGTTTTGCGAAATTTCTACGAAATGACGTCCCATTCTCTGCGTACATGCGTTTCGATGTCCGATTGAAAAAAAATCAGAAATTTCAGTCGAAAATTCGCAATTTCAATCGAAATTTTGTACGATGCTTTGGAGCTATTCAGGCACTTGCTCAGGAGCTGAGTTACTATCATCCTGTGACAACTGCTAAATTTTTATCCGGGATTAATTACATTTGCGGTTCTGCCCGGAGTGTCATTCTGGCTTCTGATAAATTGCCAAGTTTTGTAGAAGCCTATTCGAGAATTCAACAGTCTGTTTTTGAGTCTGTTAATCCTGTCTCTACTATATCTTCTGGGGAGTCTCATGCACCCGTAGCTACTGCGGTGAGAGGAGGACGACCTAGTACGGGCAGAGGACGTGGGACACGTCCGAAGTGTACCTTCTGTGACAAACTGGGACATACAGTGGAGAAGTGTTGGAAGAAACACGGGAGACCTGCTGCACCTCCTGTGGGGGCAGCACATTGTGCCACTTCTACAGATTCCGCTCCGTCTTCAGTTGTGGGCACCAATTCTGGGACCGGCATCACCCTTACTCAGGAGGAGTATGATCGGTTCCTTCAGGCTACACAGCACATGAGTGTGGGATCTTCATCTTCGTCATCAGCAAACATAGCATCTACTGTGGGTAATCAGGCTACATCTCTCATAACTTCTGGATCTCCTACATCTTGGGTAGTTGACTCTGGCGCGTCACAGCACATGACTGGTATGAAGAGATTGCTCCAATCTATTGACTCGTATATCCCTCACCAATCTGTCACACTGGCAGATGGTTCAGTAAGGAGAGTGCTAGCTAGTGGATCTGTCTCTCTAACACCCAAGATTGACCTTAAATCTGTACACTTTGTGCCTGAGTTTCCTTTTAATCTTCTTTCAGTTGCAAAATTGATTGACACTGTAAAATGTACAGTAACATTTGGGCCTTCTTGTTTTGTCTTACAGGATCTCAAGAGTATGAGGACGATTGGTGGGGGGCCTAGGAAAGGTGATCTCTACCTTTTCCACGGTGACAGTCTGCCTCGCCCAGTATCTGCTCCAGCTCCTTCCATCCTGTTGAGTGGTTCCCCCTTACTATGGCATTGCATATATGGACATCCGTCGTTAGAAAGCCTGCGGAAGTTGGAACTTGAGTTGTCCCAAGTGTCATCTTTAGAGTGTCAGTCATGTCAGCTGGGAAAACATTATAGGTTGTCTTATCCCAGTCGTGTCAATAAGCGGGCATCTTGTCCTTTTAAGTTAGTCCACAGTGATGTATGGGGTCTTGTTAAAGACCAGAGTTATAATGGTTTTCGTTATTTTATTTCCTTTGTGGATGATTTTTCCCGCATGACATGGATCTACCTTCTCAAAAGCCGAGAGTCTGTGCTATCTATTCTAAAACATTTTCATAAAGAAATAAAAGTTCAGTTTGATTGCAATATAAAAACTCTCCAATCTGATAATGCTTCAGAGTATGTTCAAAAGGCTATGTCTGATTTTTGTAGTTTTGTGGGCATGATCCATCGCACGTCTTGTCCTCACACCCCTCAACAAAATGGGGTGGCTGAGAGGAAAAATCGTCATCTTCTTGATATTTGCTCGATCGGTCATGTTTCAATCCAATGTGCCTAAGAGATTCTGGTCTGAAGCTCTGTTAACTACTTGCTTCTTAATCAATAGACAACCATCCTCCGTTCTTAAAGGACAAACTCCTTTCTCTGTGTTACGGCCCACGAATCAGCCCTTCTTTGTTCCCCTCAGAGTGTTTGGTTGCACCTCTTTTGTCCATAATTTTGACACTAAGGCTGACAAACTTTCTCCTAGGTCTATTAAAACCTTGTTCCTTGGTTATTCTAGTATTAGCAAAGGATACAAGTGTTACTGTCCTAGTCTTCGTCGCATGTTTGTGTCTAGGGATGTTACCTTCCATGAGACCACTCCATATTTCTCCGATGCTATGAGTAAGGGGGAGCAGTTGAGAGAGGGAGTGCCACCAGATTTTCGGAGTGAGAGAGTGGCACCATCGGTGCAGAGTGAGGGAGCGCCACCCATTATTCCTGATTATACTTTTATTCAGGACGAGCAGGCAGCTGACAGGCCTGTTATTCAGCAGTACCCATATGTTTATAGTAGGCGAGGCAGACAAGATCCAGAAGAGGTAGCGACACCAGTCCCTGAGTCTTCCTCATCGTCTTCTACTCACGAGATTCCTGCAGAAGCATCAGATCTTGATCTTCCTATTGCTGTTCGGAAAGGTGTTCGTTCTTGTACTATTAGACATCCTATTACAAATGTGTGTTGTCTGTCTCACTTATCTAAGCAGGCCCGCGCATTTGCTATTGGGATTGATTCTGTTGATATCCCAAGGGATCACTATGATGCTATGAAGGACAGTGGTTGGAAACAGGCAATGCAGCTTGAGATGTCGGCTCTCTTGCATAATGGCACATGGGATCTTGTTGACTTACCTGCAGGGAAGAAAGCAGTGGGTTGCAGATGGGTTTTCACCATCAAACATAATCTGGATGAATCTGTTGAGAGGTTGAAGGCCAGATTGGTAGCAAAAGGCTACACACAGACCTATGGAGTTGATTTCTTTGAGACATTTTCTCCAGTAGCTCGTCTAAATTCTGTCAGGATTATTATTTCTCTGACTACTACCTTTGATTGGCCCCTATTTCAGCTTGATGTTAAGAATGCCTTTCTACATGGTGATCTACAGGAAGAGGTATATATGGAGCAACCTCCTGAGTTTGTTGCTCAGGGGGAGTGTCAGAAAGTGTGTAAATTGAAGAAAGCCATATATGGGCTGAAACAGTCACCTAGAGCTTGGTTCGACAAGTTCAGTGAGGTTGTACTCCAGATGGGTTTCTCTCGCTCCATGACTGATCACTCTTTATTCTACTCTAGCTCTTCTTGTGGCTCTATCATTATTGTTGTATATGTTGATGACATAGTGATTACTGGCAGTGATTCTCCAAGCATATCTCGTGTGAAGGAAGGGTTACAGAAACACTTCCAAACGAAGGATCTGGGTAAACTGAGATATTTTCTGGGCATTGAGGTGCTTAGATCTCGTGCAGGTGTCAACCTAACTAAGAGGAAATATGTGCTTGACTTACTACAGGAGACAGGCATGACGGAATCTAAACCGGTATCTACTCCTATGGATTATCACATCAAGGAGACGGTTGATGATGTCGAGTACTCAGATCCAGGATATTATAGGAGAATAGTTGGCAAGCTAATATATCTGACTGTTACACGACCTGACATTTCCTTTGTTGTAGGCGTCGTGAGTCAGCATATGCACTCACCACGACAGTCACACTGGACAGCAGTTTGCAAGATTCTAAGATATCTGAAGAGTGCTCCTGGTAAGGGGATCACATATTCTAAACCCAAGGTGACTCCATCTATTGTGACTCTCACAGGGTATTCAGATGTAGATTGGGCTGGTGATTATACTGATAGAAGGTCTACATCAGGCTATTGTACTTTCCTAGGTGATCATTTGATTACTTGGAAAAGCAAAAAACAGCATGTGGTAGCTAGATCCAGCACTGAGGTTGAATATCGTGCTATGGCCCATGCATGTTGTGAACCACAATGGGTCAAATTTGTTCTTTCTGAGTTAAAAATCACTATCATGTCTTCTATGGAGCTCAAGTGTGACAATCAGTCTGCTATACACCATACTTGTCAAGGCGGCCAGTCGGTCACCCTGATTCCTTGGGCGACCAGGCCGACTAGTCGGCCGCCCAGGCGTAGGGTTTTTTTTCCATATAATTAGTTATATCTATTAGTAATATATAGTTATATACTTATATACAAAAATATGCGAGTTATATATACTCATATATTAGTAATATATATAGTTATATACTTATATAAGTATAGTTATATATATTATTTAACTATATTAGTTATATATAAGTAATAAATAATTAGTTATATATTAGTAATATGTATAGTTATATACTTATATAATTATAGTTATATATACTATGTAACTATAAGTATATAGTTATATACTTATATAGTTATAGTTATATATACTATATAACTATAAGTATATAGTTATATACTTATATAATTAGTTATATATATTAGTAATATACAATTAGTTATATATTAGTAATATATATAGTTATATACTTATATAGTTATAGCTATATATATTATATAACTTTAAGTATATAGTTATCTACTTATATAATTAGTTATATATATATTAGTAATATATAATTAGTTAAAAAAAATTAAAGAAAATTGTCGGGCCCACCAAATAAGCAGTCGACTTACAGGATGACCAGCCGACCAGTCGGACTAGTCGGCCGACTAGTCGACCAGTCGGTTTGGGCGGACGCTCAATATGATGAAAAACCCAGGCGACAGGCCAGTCGTTGGCCACCAAAACGACCAGCCGACTAGTCGCCGACTAGTCGGGCGCCTCAACAAGTATGCTATACACATTGCCAGGAACCCTATCTTTCATGAGCGTACAAAGCACATAGAAGTTGATTGCCATTTTATTCGTGATCAAATCAAAGATGGCACTATTGTGACGCCATACGTCAAGTCTGAAGATCAACTGGCGGATATCTTGACAAAGCCTTTGGGTCCAACAGCTTTTCAGAGACTGTGTCAAGCTGGGCATACACGATGTGTACTCTCCAGCTTGAGGGGGAGTGTGAAACAACCTGTATCTCTGTGAGGTCGATGGTATCGAGATAATCACAGCGACAGAACATCATTTTGTCGATACCATCGACAGTCCTGTCGATGGTATCGAGATGGTCACAGCGGTGGAAATCGACGATCTGCCCCCTGGTTCTATCTTCATTATATTATTTGTTTTATTGTTTTTCTATTATTTTCTCCTTTGTACCACCATGTATCTTACCCTAATATATAAAAAGAAGTGAGATGGCTATTGCCCTCTCAAGAAAGCTGCTCCTTGTAGCCGACAAATCTCTCGGTGTTTCGTCTTCTCTCCTCCTCACCTCTTCTAACACTTTCCTTGCTCTAGTAGGACGCCCTAACCCCTAGAATCAGCGTGTGGGGTCGTCCTCTGCATCTACATCAAGAAAGGGTTGAAAACCTATTCTCCTACGGTTGACATACTGCGGGTTATTGTAGCAGTTACCTTCTTTGCACAAATTACAGCAGGAGTCATCACCGTCTACTCTCAATTTCTGTCCAGTTGGTCCAGTTGTCCCTCTGGTCCACCAAAATACTTTGATTTCTTCTTCATCTTGTTGAAGTCATGGCAGAGAAGAAGGAGGTCGTAGCGAATATTGTCCAGTCTACTACTGTTACTATTTAGAATCATGCAATCACCAACCGAAAGTTGAATGATAAGAACTTTGCTCAGTGGAATAGGACTGTGAAGATATTTTTTAAAGGCCAAGGACGCATCAAACACCAAACTGCAGAACCACCTACAGATCCTACTGTGCTTGAACAATGGGAACAACATGACGTGAATCTCTTAAATATGTTATGGAACAGCATGGAGCCGCAAATAGCATACATGACAAATCACTTTGAGACATGCAAGTCACTGTGGGAACATCTTCAAGTTATGCATTCCAATAATGTCTCTCGCATGTATGATATGGCGGTAGAACTATATGGGCTACAATAAGGAGATAAGTCGCTGACGCAATACTATGGCGAAGTAATGTGCTTAACTGATGACATACACAAGTTACTTCCTCTGTCTAGAAATCTCCAGGAGATGCAGAAGCAACGTGACCAAATGACGGTGATTAAATTTCTAGCTGGACTTCGTCGTGAGTATGAGGGCGTCCACAGTCAGATTTTGTCTGGAGCTGAGATTCCATCTATGGTAGATGCCTACTCACGTGTTTCACGTGCATTCTTAGAGCAAGACACAATCTCTGCCAGTCAGTCACCAGGTGACAAGTCAGCCTTAGTCACCCAATCTACTAGAGATACTGCTCCCAGAGGACGTGGTCGCGGCAGAGGTTTCTTTAGAGGAGGATTTGGTGATGGTCGTAATGCACCCCGTCAATGCCTAGAATGTGTTCACTGTGGCAGAAAAGGGCATACCAAAGACACTTGTTATGAGCTTAATGGCTTTCCTACTAAGACAGCCAACATGGTGGCTACAGAGACTTATCATGAGGAGGCAAATCATCAAGTGTCATTGTCTGAAGAGGAGTACTCTCAACTGATGCGTCTTTGTGCTTCTCAGCAAGCATCTTCAGTTGTAGCTTCTCTAGCACAAAGATCTGGTCCATCAGCTTGCATCTCTCAAGCTTCTAGTGCATCGTCGTCAAAGTCAGACTGGGTCCTTGATTCAGGTGCAACTAACCACATCACAGGTTTATATGAGATGTTCACTACCTACACGCATAAACCCAACCTGCCTGGTGTCACCCTTGCAGATGGCCATGTTGCATCTGTTAAGGGAGTAAGGACGGTTTTACCAACTCCACATATATCTCTTCCATCCACCCTATTCATTCCTCATTTTCCTTTCAATTTGTTATCTTTTTGTAGCAATCTCTAAACGTCTTGGAATTTTAGACATAGGATAACAATCTCCAAATGTCTCTTCTGTCAAGGTTTGAGACACAAATCAATTATTTGGTCACGTAAATAAATTCTTAAAACAACCTTATAGATAAATTTATATACCTTGAATTCAATTATATTAGTCATCAAATCTTGATCCCACGAGTCTAAAAACAATTGTTATCTTACCAACATACCTCATGGTTTATCAATTAACCACTTGATCTCACTGTAACTACTAAATTGACCTCTTGGCCTCATGAGTACCCAAGCTGCTCAATAAAAGCTATTCATCATGACTAAACTCATTCATGTGTATCTAGCACCATACCTTTTAGGTGCAACTAATCATACTAAGTACCCAATTCCTCAATTGGATTTCAACCATAACCAAAGCATTCATGATATTAAAATATTTTATTGGGCATGAAAAACCCTAAAATGTAGAGTCACCACATTCACCCCACCTTATATAGAATTTCGTCCTCGAAATTTAATTAATATCATACTCAAGGTAATATCAAGGAGTTCAGGATGTGTCCAGGCGACCACTTCTAGGTGCTAAAGCTATCAGCAATCTAGATTTGTCCTAAGTTGTCATCTTAGAATATTAGAGCATCTAGGGTGCACCCACCCCATCTTATGTAATTGAAGCATCATTGAGTAACTTAGTCATCACATGACATTATTAATATGAATTTATGATTAAAATCTTACTTAGATTTCATCATTATAGAAGAGTTTACTTTACATGCTTGAATATAGAGTTTCACCCTAAGGTGTGAGAATTATCATCAAACAAGAAGCTTTGAGTTCTAAGATTGAGTTTAGTAACTATATTTCGTGATCATGTATCTATGATCCCAAGATATCTTTATTTCAATCTCATTATTTCAGACTTACATCCTTCATGTATGAGATATTGGGAAAGAGAATATACCAAGACAATCTTATCATGATTTCAAATTTGGATATAACATGTATGATATAGGAAGGGAATATAGAATAGGTCAAGCTTATCTAAGTGACTATTCATACATAACCATCCAAATAGCTCAAGTGAGGTTTCTAGCATCATATATATAGAGAAAGAGAAGTGGAAGGAACAACATTTATGAGTATCTTATGCACAAAGCATTTTACTCTTAGAACCAGAGTTCATATATCACCTCACTTGCAGCTAATGATGAGATTTACAACATACGTCACTCAATCTGGGACCTAAATGAATCAAAAGGATTGACTTTCTCGTTATGAGTCGCCTACCCATCATTTTTTTTACCCAATTCTCACATATAGGATCGAATCATGCAAAAACGACTCAATTCGTCTACTCAGGAGTAACCCAGCTTAGGACACATCATTTCATATATATATCACATATTTTTCATATATTGGGGGTAGGTCCTATAACCCTCTCCCTGTGGGTCTCGCTCGCTCTCGAGTTCACCACGTATCTTGTCCTAACACTGGAGGTCCTCCTTTGTAAAAGAGCTTGAGGCTCATGCATATTCAACTTTATCTTAAACTCAGATAGCCTAATGTAAGAAAATCCTACACACTTTCACTATCGATACTTAGCTCATATTTTTCAAGATTAGATTCAGACCTCATATGTAACTTTGATCTCTATAAGAAACTTATATCATTAGATATCAACCTAGGATACAGACATCCATACTTATCATCAAGGATCAAACTTAGATAAGATTACACATGCTTATTTTATATATAAATCAGACATCTACTTTAACTGTCACATATCCAATAAGACTCTAGACATCTAATCTAGATTTACTCTCTCTTCTAGACTGAAGCCACTCCCTTTCACTTAGGTTGCATGAACACTAACTACTCTCCAGTGTGAGGGACACATTTTATATATACATATATTTAATAAAATATTATATAGTTTTTCTCCGAAAAAGAAGACGTCAGAGAAAACTGTCGAGCCTCGAGCCGATTAGAAAACAAAACCAAATCAGCAAAATTGAGTGTCCCACACACAGTAGATAGTCTAGTGCTATGTCACCTAGTGAAATGGTGAGAACGAGATGTAGACTAGTGTAGCTACCCAATACATATGAGCTCTATATGGAAAGGGTTTCAGACACTTGTCTAAACCTAGTTCTCGAACATCTAGGCTCTAACCTAGAGGCTAAGTCAAACCTAGTTCCTGTAGAACAACTTTCTATGTTTCTAGGGTTTAAAGTGAAAGGTGAGATTTTTTTTTCACGGTGAGCAATTCTTAGGTGTAGCTATTGTTCATGCTCTGATACCAACTGTAATGTCCCCGGATTCTGCCGTCTCAAGACTTAGAAGGCCCGAGAGGACAAATCCAAAAACATTAGCAATTATATATCAGAGAGCGATGCGGAAGCATAATACGCATACATGAACATTCAACCATAACTTACACCATAAAAATTTCTCAACATTCAACATGTATATATTACAAATTGAGTTATTAGAACCGATTTACAATTACATATTGAATGAAAATTCTACAGTCTATGAACATGTATGCTAAACTAGGATCTTACACAATAGGTACAACTTGAACATTGCTCACTTCACGTCTTTTATCCCAAGCTAGCTCTGAATCTAAAACATACGTGAAACAACGGATCAACACACAAGGTGTTGTGTACGTGGGTAGAAAGATATATACTAATATGTTTGCATAATTGAAATAACTTGACAAAGAAAGAGTAAAAGAAAACATTGTTTAAAGTGATAATCAGGTAAACACATATTTTTAGATGTCTTTTGATGCGTTTGTACTACTAAGTGGTGTCGCACTTAAATTTTCCCCGCCCCTTGGGCTATGGGGACCGAGTGTCGACCTTATATTTAGAGGGGGAGAGAGAGATGTCGCATTTCATTTTTCCCTGCCCCTTGGGCTATGGGGACCGAGTGCCGACCTTATATTTAGAAGAAGAGATAGAGGATTGAGAGAGAGAGAGCATATATCCACCTAGTAGCTACAAACCATCTATATTCTTTTTTATGTTATTTAGTGTTTTGCGGAGCATATACTACTAATACACATCCAAGAATTTATATGCAAACACAAGCATCCAAAGTACATCATATCATTATGCATTCATGAAAACTAGTCTTATACTTAATAAAACCCACGTACCTGAGTTCAGAGATTTCTAATTTTCCTGGACCATCTACATCACTGGTCATCACCTGATTCATAACAATTAAATATCATTAATAGAAAGTTCACCATAATTAATGGTATCTTAGGTCCAAATTAGGGTTGGCCAAATCTAGGTGTTATTGATCTGAAACATGTGTATGATATTTTTCTAATGATCAAGATGTTATTCTAAAGGTTTGGTCAAGTTTTCATAATTTTTTGATGATTTTCCTATTTTCTCTAATTAATAGGAGGGTTAAAGATATAATCAGTCTTTAATAAGAAAAGGCCTAATATTGATCAATAAAACCCAAAATGGAGTTCACAAATGAGTTTCCATCATTATTAGGGTTCTAGTATAATTTTCTGATAATTAATCTCAATTGGGTACTGTTTATTCCAATTAACTAACCCTAGAAAGAAGCATCATCATTTATATAAAATATCTTCAGCAAGGATGTATCAAAAGTCTAATATAGAGGTTCTATAAGAAAGAGGGCATTTTTCTGAGCCTGGGGATATTTTTGGAGAATTTTCAGGACAAGGGGTGTATTTTTAATGAATTATACAAGTTCTACGTATTTTGTGGAAATTAGAATAGGTTTTACCTATTTATTGTGGTAGCCGGATCTTGGAGCAAATCCGCCAAGTTCTCAACCCGCGGACCCGCCCAGATGCTTGCTCTTCCACGCGACCCTCGCGTTCTCACACCCGTCCCCAGTCATGATCCCCCGCAGGTATCGTTCGAGCGCCACAGCGATGCCCATCTTCAGAGATACATTGCGCCTTTCCTTGGCCTCGCCTTCCTCACATGTCAGCGCCTAAGAGCTTCGTGGTGGCCTCCAAAGCCTCCTCGGCATCATGTCTCTCTGTCGTGCCCAAAAGAACGCCACCGCACACAGGAGTCTTGGCAAGGAACTGCAGGAGCGTCGGCTTCCTCGCGGACAGGGGAAGATGTTGGAGAAATCACCATGGATTCCCACGACTTACGGCTCCTCAACGGATCTTGATTAGTGCTAGATTGGTCTTCCTCTCCAATTGCGTTCTATAGAGCCTGGTCTCCTCGGTGGGTCTCCTACTGCACGAGATCTATTCTCCGTGAGCATGCCGCCATACAGCGAGGATCTGGGTGGGGGACGATGATCTTCAACGCAAGGAGACGACATCCTTACCTCCATTGGATTATGCCGCAAGGGTTTGTCTCCCAGTTGAGCCTCAGGCATTGCAGGAGCTCGAGCTGGGTGCTAGTCTGCCCAACCAATCACTGCCTGGAGAAGAAAAGGTGAAGCCTACGATGCCTACTGCAACTCGTCCCAGCCTTTGGTTTGTGGTACATGATGGTGCAGAGCCCAGACCCAACTCTCCTTCTCCGGCGGCTGTGTTGGACTTCGTAGATCAAAAACAACCATTGCCTGATTCATGTACAACACCTCGTCAATGACTTCCTCAATCAAATAACCTTAACTACCTAGAAGGCTCTAAGGTTCACCTCTACTCCTCCACCTCCAGCCTATGCTTGACACCATGGTTGAAGAGGGCAGGGTAGTGAGGGATCAAACTCTTTGGATTCCAGATTGAAGGGTTCATGCGAGAGGCCTTCAGATCTAGGTAGTCTGTGAAACAACAGCCAGTCTGAGATATTTGGCAATCGGTTCCTTGATCCGGGGTTTTTGGGCATCGTTAGCATGGGTTGAGACTGCTTCCTCCGTAGAAATAGGAGGTGCGATATGCAGTCTCCACTCTCAAATTAATATAGGGGATTACAGTCAGATTGGGTCACGTTGCCAAGCTTTGGGTCGTGCCTAAGAAAAAGAGAGTAAGGCAGCGTGATACCAAATTTATCATACTCTAGATATTAAACGATTAAAAGACCACACTCTTCTACTTAGCCACCTATTAGTTCATTTTACCAAAGTTCAACAACTTTTAGACCATTAATCTCTTCAATTTCAATTGCATGTATCTTTTTGTAGCAATCTCTAAACATCTTGGAATTTTAGACATAGGATAACAATCTCCAAATGTCTCTTCTGTCAAGGTTTGAGACACAAATCAATTATTTGGTCACGTAAATAAATTCTTAAAACAACCTTATAGATAAATTTATATACCTTGAATTCAATTATATTAGTCATCAAATCTTGATCCCGCGAGTCTAAAAACAATTGTTATTTTACCAACATACCTCATGGTTTATCAATCAACCACTTGATCTCACTGTAACTACTAAATTGACCTCTTGGCCTCATGAGTACCCAAGCTGCTCAATAAAAGCTATTCATCATGACTAAACTCATTCATGTGTATCTAGCACCATACCTTTTAGGTGCAACTAATCATACTAAGTACCCAATTCCTCAATTGGATTTCAACCATAAGCAAAGCATTCATGATATAAAAATATTTTATTGGGTATGAAAAACCCTAAAATGTAGGGTCACCACAATCGGGCTATGGCTCATGCATGTTGTGATCTACAGTGGGTCTGGTCCATCTTGACTAAGCTTGGAATTCATTTTCAATCTCCAGCTACTTTATATTGTGACAACCAGACGGCTATACACATAGCTAATAATCAAGTCTTGCACGAGCGCACAAAACACATTTAAGTTCACTGTCATTTTGTGTGAGGTTTGGTCAAAGCCAAGCAGATCATCACTCCTCCAATTAGGACAAGTGATCAAGTTGCAGACATCCTTACCAAACCTCTTTCCCCTGCTTTACTCAAGTATATGGGCATCAAATTGGGACTTCACACGGTTTATTCTCCAATCTGAGGGGCGTGTTGATATATTTGATTAGTTGGGCTTAGGTACATTGTATTTTCCCTTATTTTTGTTTAGCTCATGTACTCCCTGGCTCCTATATATAGGAGACCCAGTACTCTTATTTGACTTACTACAAACAACTTTCTACAGTAAGAAAGTAATCAATTTGGCTACAATTATGCCCACTTTTGAAATTATTAATATCATGATCTCTTTTCTTGAAATGTGTATTTACTAAGATCATATCATAAACAACTGCAAAATTTTAAGCCCTCGCTCCTCGATTTCTGGGCCATATCCAAAACCTCCATGAACTCTCTCATATCCAACATTGCTACTCTCCCCATGGCCATTTAAGTCATTCCTAATAATGTTCTTCTCTATCAGGATTTCTTGCATCAGTTCACCCATGTTATCCCAAAAATCCTTCTTTTCCTCCTCACTAGGCCAATTTGGGAGGCAAGTATCATGCTTCCAAAAATTAAAGTGAACTATAGACACCATATAATGTCTTTTGGGCATATACGACATCACACCCCAAAAATTTAGAGAGGACAAATAGTTCTTCTGGTAACCATCCAATTTTTCTAGAGTGTGGGTGTTCATTATTAAGTGTGTTAGTATGAAACTTTTGCACAATCAAGTAAATTAAACATATGCATTGGTGTCACTTTTTAGGGGGGTGATTACAAGGTAGGGAAAATAGTGGAAACAGATATAGACAGGTTTCTCGTGTCTTCAATTGGCCACATAGTTTTCCCTCATCTACATCTCATTTCTCGCCTCCCCCTCCCCATACACTTGGGAGGATAGATTTTAGGGTGGAGTACAACACATATAGTGCTCCCAAAAATTGAAGTTTTGACACCAAACAATGCCTAGTATGATTGCACCCCTGCGAAAAATAGTTTTTAGTGACTAGCATCCATTTATTTAGAAAGTTTGCTCATTGTGAAGTGTGGTAGTCTGAAAACTTTGCACCATCAAGATAAATAAAAGCTATACATTGCCATCAGTTTTTGAAAGTTACAATGTACGGTCAAAATGTAGAAATAGAAATAAACGGTTCAGCAGGGATCTCGAGTTTGTATTTGGTCACTTGGTTTTCTCTTATTTACATCTCATCCCCCACGTCACTAAGGAGAATAGATTTTAGGGTGTGGTACGAAAATTGTTCTCCCAAACAAGTATTCTACTCCTAAAATTAAAGTGAAGTATGGACACCATAGAATGTCTTATGGCATATACGAAAATGCACCCCACAGATTAAGAGATGAAAAATAGTTTTTATGACAACCATCCAATTTTTTAGAGCGTGAGTGTTCATTATAAAGTGTGTTGGTATGAAAATTTTGCACAGATAAGTTCATTAAACCTATACATCATCATCACTTTTTTAGGAGGATGATTACAAGGTAAAGCCAAATTGTAGAAAGAGAAATAACCAGTTTGAAGGGTTTCTCATGTAGTAGTGTGAAAAAACCATGGTTATCAGAACCGAATCGGACCGTCCGGTTGAACCGGGAACCGGTCACTCTACCGGGTCGGTTCCCTCCCAAAGCCGGAAATGAAGTCTGACCGGCATCAAACCGGTGAACCGATCGATTGAACCGGTGAACCGGCAAACCAGTCTGATTTCAGCTGAACCGGCCGGTTCTCTCACTTAACAAGTAAATGTATTTTTGTTGTTATTTTTGTTAATTAATATTGAATACTATATACATGTTGGTATATACATGTTGGTATATAAATGTCCATCAATAGAATAATATTAGTTATTTGGTATGTTTATCAAGTTATTGTGAGCAGTTTTGCTAGTATTCATGTTTCATAACGTTTGCAGGGACATTTTCTATGAGTATCAAAGATATTTATATATTTTTAAACTATTAGTGACGTCATGCTGACGTCACCGGTTGAACCGGTCAGACCACTGGTTGAACCAGTGAACCGGGAACCAGAGGCCTCACCGGTTCGCTTACCGGTTCGAGTCTGACAACCTTGGAAAAAACGGCACCATCAAGATAATAAAATCTATGCATTGTCCATGGTTGTATAGGCGGCCAGGCGACCAGGCGTTCCATAAGGACGCCCAGGAAGCCTAGGTGCCCAGGCGTTTTTATATATATTATTTTAATATATATATATATATATATATATATATATATAGATATATCTAAATTGCATATATAGTAAACACAGTACATTCAAAACCTGAATTTGTAGTACTTTTTCAGGAGATATTTGCCATTTTACTTTATTGGGTTTTTGTAAAGCCAATTTGAGTTAGTCACAAATTTGCTCATAAATCAGAAATCAGAAATGTTGACTATATTTGTATTCCTATTTACGAGGCAGTACATCTATTAAACAAAACAGTAGATTAATAAAGTCAAATAGTAGACAAGTTAAAACAGTATGTTAATACTAATTAGTAGATAAATGAATAAAAAATAGTAGATAATAAATACAAATCAGTAGATAAGTAAATACAAATCAGTAGATAAATAAATACAAATCAGTGAATAAGTAAATACAAATCAGTAGATAAAAAAATTCAAAACATTGGATAAGTAAATACAAATCAGTACATAAATAAATACAAAGCATTAGATAAGTAAATACAAATCAGTAGATAAAAAAATTCAAAGCGTTAGATAAGTAGACTCAAAGCATTAGATAAATAAATACTAATCAGTAGATAAACAAATACAAAGCATTAGATAAAAAAGTACAACTCAGTTGATAAACAAATATAAATCAGTAGATGATTAAATAATTTTAAAAGGTAGATGAACAAATACAAAGCCCTAATTTAAATAATGCGATGAATCAAAAATCAGTAGATGAACAAATCAGTAGATAAGTAAATACAAATCAGTAGATAGGTAAATACAAATCAGTAGATAAGTAAATATAAATCAGTAGATAAGTAAATTCAAATCAGTAGATAAGTAAATGCAAATCAGTAGATACATAAATACAAATAAGTAGATACATAAATTCAAATCAGTAGATAAGAAAAAATACAAATCAGTAGATAAGTAAATACAAATCAGTAAATAAGTAGATACAAATCAGTAGATACATAAATACAAATCGATAGATAAGTAAATACAAATCAGTAAATAAGTAAATACAAATCAGTAAATAAGTAAATAAAAATCAGTAGATAAGTAAATACTAATCAGTTGATAGAAATCAGTAAAATTAAAAGCTTAGTATGTGTATTACTTCTGGGCGCCTAGATTGGGGTGGGGCTTGGGCCACCTAGGCGTGCCGAGGCGCCGCCTGGGCGCCCGCCTGTACAACACAGGCATTGCCATCAGATTTTAGGAGTTACAAGGTAGGGCAAATGTGGAAATAGATATAAAAGGTTCACCATGTGTCTCGTGTCTTTAATTGGGCACCTAGTTTTCTCTCACTTGCATCTCATCCCCCCATGCTACTTAGGAGGATAGATTTTACGGTGGGGTACAACAAGTGTTGTTCTCTCAAAATTAAAGTGAAGTGTAGATACCATACAATGTCCTGTGGGTATTTACAACATTGCATCCCAAAAAGACACAGTTCTTATGACTATCATCAAATTATTTAGAGGGCGTATCTTCATTGTAAGTGTGGAAGTGTGAAAATTTTTGCAGCGTCAACATAAATTAAAGGTATATATTGGCATCAGTTTTTAGGAGGATGGTCACAAGGTAGAGCCAAATGTAGAAAGAGAAATACCCATGTGTTCTCGTGTTTTCGATAGGCCACTTGGCTTTCTTTCATCTACAAGTCATTTTATGCTTCCACCAATACTGTTCCGAGCAAACATGAGTTGATGTTTTGGGCAAAAGTGAGCTAAAGTCTTCGGCAAACATGAGTTAATATGAATTTTGACTTTTAGAAGCACTGTGCAGTGAATTTGTTCAAGCGATATCCATCACTCTTCTAATTCAGGCTTTTTCTAGTGAAGAATATTTTTCTGGGATGTCTACTGTTATGAAAGAGTCAGGCTCTTGTAATTTCAATAAGGAGAGATGAAATTGCAAGAGATTTGAATCCAGAATGGCATGCAAACCCCATCATCTGACTCATAGAAAGACAAAAGGTTGTGTTCCTCTCAACTCAAGTCAAAAACCCTCCTTCAAAAAACAATTTGGACTATTGACCAAAGAAAAACCAGCCCAAATATAGAAATATTACAACAGCAACAAAAATAAAACGTTACATGGCCCTATAGCTTGTGATCCATGCACTCATCTTTAAAGTCATGCATCCTACATGATTACTACTTAAAAACCCCTCAAGGATTTCAAAAAAACAAATAATGCCTTCCAAGGAAAAAAAATATGTTTATGGGATCAAGCAAGGAAGATGTAAATTTCACACTCATCTCCAACCAAGGAGATGTGTGTTGGTGACGTCAATTACTTCATAGCAACCCACTTCCAAGGCTTGGCATAATCAAATGGAAGATGTTCCCATAGAATTAAATGTCCCATATCGATATCGTATTTGTTGGCCCGGAAACACAAATTTATAGAAATTGACAGCAATTTTGATATTTACGGCCTTGACGATTTCGACACCAAAATGAGCAAATTAAATCATGAAAATTTGCCAAGAAGGTCAAAACACCAATTACGGCTCATTCCCTACATTTGTATGTCGTGATGTCCATTTGTATGTTTGATGTCTGGTTGGAAAAATAAGAAATTTTAGCTGAAGTTTCACAATTCCAATCGACATTTTGTTCCATGGATGTTCCTCAACATAAAGTGGGGGAAAAGGTGTAAGAGGAAGTTCGCCATACTTAGTAACTTACATCAAGAGCAGCAATCCATAGAAAAAAGATACCAAATTTTCCTTCGGCGACTTCTAATTCCCCTCAAAACAACCAAGCAGACCACCTCAATAGTCATTTGAGCATGAGAGATAAATGAAAAAGTCCCAGAATCTGAAAAGCACTTGGAGCCACTTGTGACAATGGCACCCACAACCTGAGGCCTAAAGTTGCATTAGTAAGCCATAAAGGATCTAACCAATTCCAAAGGTAAGCCATACAATGGCCTCAAAATAGACATAATCAACACCTAATGCATATTACTTTCCCCTTCCCTCTACCGAAAGAGAGAGTCTCAACTTAGCCAGCACTATCTGGCCATGATTCACCCTCTCAATTTGCCTCCTCATGATGAAAATATGTTGGACACTCCTTGATGTGAAACACATCTTGAAGAAAAAGAAAGAAGAAGATAAACGACAATTCTCAAAATTCAATTCATATTCTACTGCCCGGACATAGGCCCCAAGGCTGGCTTTTATAACACTAAGTGACTTGTCCCACAAGCAATGGAAATAAAATCCTATTTAATAAAATTCAAAATTAAATAAAACCTAAAATAAAGAAAAAATAAAACATTTGCGACTAAGCACACAAACTAGATAATTTGCACTTAGGTCCCTAAATATTAAAACAAAGCAAAAACAAGTAGAATAAAGTCTAATGTGTCCTACATCAACTCCCTCGGGGTTCAAAAGACGAGCCACTAGTGAGTCAGGTACATATCCCACACAGGCTCTCCCAATAGTGGCCGGTGGTAGGATAAATGGGTTGGACGACGCCGCACGATCAGAGTTGGGAGTATTGTCAACCTCAAGCAGGCCATAATGTTCACATGACTGTAGCGACTTTTATCTTTGGAGCATCTACAAGCATCGGAAAAACTAAGGTGGCAATGTAGCCATCATCAACTGGAAGAACATACATGTCATTTAAGGGCTTTGGTACTTGGCGTGGTACAAGGTTGACTTTGTCATCCACTAAAGAAAGCATTGAGGAATGAGCAGGCACCATATCAATATTGCTTTGACTGTTGATGTCATCCCTTACTGGAGGTGGTGGAGGCATCATCTCAGACTCGTCTGTGTCAGTTGTTGAATGATGAGTGGGGAGGGCATCTTGATCATCAACCTCGTCTGCATTGTTGTGCCTCTGGACACTCAAGAGTTGCATCATGGTGTTCAGTTGTTGAACTATATCACCTTGTCGTTTAACTATATTCGCTTGTCGCTTCATCATCTTGTCTAGTCATTGTTGAATAGCTTTCAAGGTGGTAGTAGTGTTGGCCATGAGGTCATCCAAGTTGTCATGGAGTGGTTGAAGAGTCGCCATGATTTGCTAGAAAGAAAGCCTCCTTGAAGTCGATGTAGAAGGAGGTGCCTCGGAATGAAGGTTGATCCAGTACTCCCTAACCCTACGCTGATCCAACTCGGCGGTGAGTTGGTTGGGGGTTGCAGGGGGTCGCGGCCCCTTGGTTGGGGTTCGGGGGTGGGAGCCCCTGGAAAAAAAATTCTAAGTTGCTTACTAGCAGTCCGGACGCCGACTGATAGGTGATATAGGTGTCGTTGCTAGGCGGGGAGCAGCCTATCTGTTGGGGCGCACAGTTGGATGTCGGAAGAGTGATGGAACGGAGGCCGCAAGGGCAGCGTTGAGCGGCTTGCGTGAAGATGCGGTCAATGGAGCGTGGAGGTCGGGTTGAGCGGAAGTTGGCCTTTAGCGGATGACAGTTGTGTGGCTGTGCGAAGATGACAGCGGCTGTGTCGACTGTCGGCCTATAGGTGGGGTTGTTGGAGTCGGTTTGTAGGGCTGCTCTGCTGCCTGCTAGTACTGTTGGGCGGAGGGAACCAGACTGGCGTCGGTGGCTGGAGGACACTTGTTGGAGGGGAAAGCTTGGCGGGCGGCTTGGCTGGGCTGGTGCTGACTTCCAGGTTGGGCTGATACCACTAGATGTGGCAGGAAGCAGAGAATGCGGGGATCTGTTGTGATGGTCGATGATGAAGCAGTGGACTGGGCTAGGCGGTTGCAGGGTCTTGGCGGATCGGGTTGTTCATGAGAGGGCAGGGAGCGGGATTCTGTTTAGGAGGCTTTGCGGAAAGTTGTTCGATGAAGCAACAGGGACGCACAGAGCGAACAGTTCTTTTTTTTTTTTGGGGGGGGGGATTCAAGAAAGTAAAGGATTGGGTGGATGATCAGTAATCGCAATAGAAAGATAAGAGGGGGAAGAGGAGGTCGTGCCCTAATAATTTAGGGTTTGGCTCTGATACCACTTGATGTGAAACACATCTTGAAGAAGAAGAAAGAAGAAGATAAGCGACAATTCTCAAAATTCTTCATATTCAACTGCACGGACATAGGCCCCAAGGCTGGCTTTTATAACACTACCTGACTTGACCCACAAGCAATGGAAATAAAATCATATTTAATAAAATTCGAAATTTAAATAAAACCTAAATAAAGAAAAACATAAAACATTTGCGACTAAGCACACAAACTAGATAGTTTGCACTTAGGTCCCTAAATATAAAAACAAAGCAAAAACAAGTAGAATAAAGTCTAATGCGTCCTACATCACTCCGCTTTCTCTAAACCATGCACCTTGCCCTAGAAAGGAAGACAAAATTAACTATCAACAAGAAACTTACCCCTCCCTGAATGATGAAAATACATCTTATCAAAATTGCTACTGTGTATGTCATCTCTAATAACGATGATTACAAGGACCTTAGAAGGGTTGGCGATTTTCTAGCTTGAGATCACTATTATGCATGTTGAAGAATAGAGAAGCTCCATCTTCGCCGCAATCACAAGAGAATCGGCAAAGGTTGCAGCAGCCTTGCTTACCTATAAGGCTTTGAAGTTTTACTATAGTCCATTCTTCTTCCGACCACTAGAATAGCACTGAATTCTCTTGAAAATATCATCCAACCAGCTCAAAAATGCCTCTATAAACCACTTGGTGCTACCTTGATCTTCACTATCTTGGGAATTTTCTCACTGATGTCCCCACCCAAGACAAAGTTTGTATGTATAGGTAACCAATGCTAACCTTATGGGTTTGTCTAACTAGAATTTGAAATACATGTATCCATTGTTATATCATGCCTCAATTAATGCACTGTTTTTGGATATGTAGCACTAGCATACTCAAATAAACTTCAATGACATTGATATAAGAACTGTTTAATAATTTATATAAGGTTCGATGAGTCAAATAAGTAAGCATCTTTAACACAAATTTGAAAGCATTATAGTCCGTCTGATTTTACAATTGTGCTAATATAGTCAAAATTAGAGAAAAAATAGAGAATTTTTACCATTCAGAAACACTTTATTCAACTGCATTATGTGTTTTCAAGAAAACCCCAAAGTGCTAGCTAATGAAGGAAAGAGTGGTCATGTGTGCAAGAACAAAGAAAAAAATTATTGACTAGATGGTGGCCAACCCCCCCCCCACACACACACACACTAAAAGGAAACAAAAAATTACACCCCTAAAATCCAGTTAGCGGCATTATGACCCTCCCCACCCCCACCTCACACACACGTGCACTCTCCGATTACTGAAGGCCAACACCCACCCTAGAATGCAATCATACGAGTGATACGGATTGTTAGAAGATAATAGAAACATCAATTTTAAACAGATATAATATTAAAAAGCTTACCATATCGCCAAGACCAAGCATCATATAATCCATGCTACTGCCTTCAGCAACCATGCCCCCCAAGAGATTCCTTGGGAAAACAAGCTTTACAGGAAGTTCGAGCTTCTTTGTAATCATCTGCAGCCCTGGTAAACTCAAGCTATTTGCCACCGTATGAACTGGGTTGGCTGCCTGCTTTGTGGCTACAGAGACCATAACATTCTCCCCAAAGAACCTCTCAGAGAAGAACACCCAGAAAATATCATATACAAACAGACAAGCAAGAAGAAGGGAGCATATCTTGATGTTAGGCAGGCGCACATGACTAACAAAGGCTACACAAATGCAAATCCCTAAAAAGTTATTCAACATCCAATGCCCAGAGACAAGCCAGGCAGCCACAGTCACTATACATGTAACCAACAGTGCTCCTTGTGAGCGAGTGAAGGACTTTGAGCAGCACCTGGAAATGTAAGGGTCGGATAGCCCAAACTGGGACTTGAAGTGAGCCACATAAGGAGATAAGCAGAAGAATATGGCCGATCCTGATGCAACGGCCGTGAAAGCAGTCAGCAATTGTGAGACTGATGAAAACAGATAGAACAGTAGCAAGAGGCTACATGAACTGACAACAGGAATCATAAGCGCTTGAGACCGATCCAAAGTTATAGATGCTTCTGAGAAGTCCTTATTCCTTTCCATCTCCTTGCTGTGGCTTAAGGCTCTAGAGGCAGATGCGAATGTTACAAAGATGGCTGTTAAGATTAGCATTACAGATGCCGGTTCAAACAAGTAGGTGAGTTTCCATATGGGCTCCATGGCAGAAGAAGTGCGCCCAAATCAATCAATTCGATTATAGAACTATAAGGATGCTCCCTGCCACCGAACACCTAATCTTACAGGTTTCCGGTGCAGGAAATAGCTGCCTGATGAGAACCCATGTGGAAACCCCAAATGGATTTTATATTATCAGCAACATCCTTTGATGTATCTTGCTGGGGTAGGAAGTCAATGCACCTGAAATTCAGAACTAGTTGCATTTTATAAATGACAAGAGCAGCTAAGTAAATTCAAGTAAGGATACTATCCAAAAGTATACATGCACTGACGCTTTTCAGGATAAACAGTTCTTGTGTATATGGATTACTAACAAAAAAAAGAAAAAGTAAGAGCATTTTTCCCTAATTTATAGGAACGACGATTTTTCTCCTTCATAACTGCATTTGAAGTAGAAAACGAGATATTCAATCAACGCGGTAAACCACCCGGGAAAGAGAGTATCACGAAATAATAGATATATCGATGGCATAAAAAGCTAATGTCGATTACAGAGACTAAATAAAACTTTACTTGAATGGAGCATCAATGAAATCATCTCGGTTACGTTAGAAAACCAAGAAGGGAAAAAAGCAGAATTTAGGATCACAGACCCCGGCAGCAGATCTGGTGAGCCAATCCCCTCTTCGTTAAACAGAAACTTCGAGCAGCAGATTGCTTGGAAGAAAGCTGAAGAAATTGCGAGGGCTTTGGGGTGAAAATGTATCTTGCAGAGAACAAAGGGATGAATCGAGGAGTGAGGACTAGCTTGGACGGTCTCCTGCGTATACAGACGTAACGGAGCACTGGAGCAGTAGCAGATTCTGGGATTTGATAATAACCAAGTTTACGCTTAATATCACGACATTGCCACGGCAGATGCCGCCGTTTTATTTTTACCAACGAACGCACCGAAGGTGTAGGGCTAAATTTTTATTCAATATATAGGTTGAAAATGCTTAATATAATTCAAAAGTCACATCAATTTGACTTGTATATAAATTACTAGACAAATCTCAATTAGTCATAATTTCTTTGTGGTAGAATTCCATTATTATGTAAATATATTATTATTTAAAAAACTAAAGTTTGTTCGGTATTTTAAAATGGAACAAATATAAGTGAGAGGAGTAGCTTGTTTGAAGAACACAATATTGAATATGAATGAATCATCCAAATGAAATTTTATCAGAGAGTAATATATTTGACATATGTAGCTTCAAATTATCATAATGAAATATGTAATATATAAAGGAATGAATTTATACGATTAGGAGATTTTCCTTAAGTTGTTGGAATGTTTTTTGTACATAATATAGAGGTCACAGACTCACAAAGGTACCATTTAGAAAGTGTAGAGAACATTGCCAATATATAGCTTACACATTTTATATTTCAACTAAAGTGCTAAATGGTCTTAACTTTAGGGTTGTAAATGGATACAAGTAGACCTGCGGACCTGCAAATTCAGACCCTTTAAAAACATGTCACAGGTCTAAATTTTTTGTACCCGTGGACCCACATACCCTAGGGTATGTCTGGACCCATACCTGCTAGACCTGATAACCCGTTATAGGTAAATAACTATGTAAATAATATGTTATTTATGTCATACTTTACTAGTCCAACTAATATAATACTTGAGATTACATTATACTATAATTATAATAAGTTTGAGACTAGCCATCTAATTGAGATTAATTATTTTAATTGCATTCATGAACAACATATGTAAATTTAAAATCAAATAGTAGCATTACATGCTACACAATTAAAACACTCTGACGATAATTACAAATATGTAAGCAATTAACTTAAGTAATCTTTAAAATAGAAAGTATTACATTATTTAATATAACTATAATATGTTAACATCCTACATAATAGCAATATCTCACTGAATTATAATTAATAGAATATATTTGTAATTTTTCTTACCTAAACAATATGATTTTACATACAGAACCGCTTATCTGCATACCTGCACCGCATAACCGCTATTATTACGGGTACGGGTATGGTGTGGGTCTAGATTTTTATAATGCGGGTCTAGAACCGTACCCGTACCCACTAAATTAAATAGGGTAAGGATATGGGTATCGCTAGACCCGCACCATACCCGCACCGTTTACACCCCTACTTAACTTATTAAAAAGTTACATATTAAAAAGGACCGAAGAAGATAAATTAATGAAAGCTATGATGCTAATTTCGTGTATGGATGTCTACTAATAAATAAGTGGGGATATATATGAATACTTATCTATTTATAAAAAAAAGGCCAAATCAATATTTCAAGCGTGTGTGTGATTTCTGTTTGATAACACTCGCAAAGGTGGAAAGATAAAGTGTTCTATTGTGTTATAACAAGAGTTCCATTGCAATTAACAAATCTACTCGATATATATAGTCTATAGCACATATTCAATAAAATGTTGTGATCGTCATCTTAAAGAAATATTGAGAAATCCAATTGTAAAGTCAATAAAATAAAGAAGTATATTCTATGAAGAGAGATATATCATGTTTATATAGTTGTCATATAAATTGCTACATGATGAGATAGACTACAACTCTCCTAAATTACTATGGATACTATATTTATTCGTTCATATTCAAAATTGATAATGAGATTTGATTGTTTCTGCATTATCCTTATCTTCAATTTATAAAATATAATATTTTCTGACTAATAGATTTTTCTAAATTTTGTGTCGACACAGTAGCGTTCACACCTTATTTTTGTTCACTCAGTAGAAATTCATGATTATCGTTAATCATTTGACTAACGATGAACTCCATTCCACATTTCACATACTTTATTATTTTCCCATTTTTATTCTTACTTTTTCACATTTTTTTCACCCTATTAATCTTATTCATTTCACCCACTTTTATCCAATTTGGGGTTTTTTGTGGAGAAATCTTCTTTTCAGATTAAAAGTACATTTTGCTCATCAATTCAGCTTTTTTATAAGTCTTTTTCATAAATTTCCAATTACCTAACCTGAATAAAATATTCGATGTTTCCTATTAATATTCATTTTTTTGCTGATAAATTTTAAGGATGACCTTGAATTATTGATTTTTCATGATCGTATCCAGAATATGTGATTTTCTATAGTTTTCTTCATAATATTCATGAAATAATTGGAAAATCAAAAAATACATTTTATCCAGCCTGGGCCACTGGCAGATCGGAGCCATCCGCCATGTGGCACGTGACAAATTGTCTTACGTCTCATGGCACATCGTGGCCATATGTCATCTTTCCAGAAAGTTCTCTCAAGAACCCTAGACCCTAATTCTATCCTATAAATTATCCTCAATTTCTATAGTGTTTCGGGCTCCTTTTCACCATCCTGAAGCCATAAGAACAACTATCTATCCCTTTACTTTCTACATATTGACCAGGGGACCCTTCCTCTAACACCACCTGCATTTTGAATGTCGGTAGGTTGTTCGACGATAAACAACTACTATTTTTGTTATTTTTTAATTATTTTTGGTTGATTGAAATTTGATCTTTATACATTGTTTTCAAAGTTCAAGAGCTTTTTTCTATTGAATCTCTCTCATTCTCTTTTCCTATGTATGAGTCTCAAATGCTAGGTATGGATCTTTGTCATGGGAGATTTTGAGGCGATTGGGATCCCAGTATATTATAAATTAGGACCTTCTAGGCAATGACGAGAAAGGTGCACGACCATCCCCAAATCCAAAGGTTCGCCAATAAAAAAGTCAATTTTTATATTATATGTTATTTTCTTTAATATGAACATCGACATGTGTCACTTTAATTTGAGATGCCTGAAAAGGATGCATTACTTTATCGGGCTAGATGGAGATACTAATCCTCTGTACTTGTAATAGGACCATTATACCCGATCTCTAGAAATGTGTATATGTTTCTTATCCGTAATTGGGTGGATTCAAAATCATGTCTTTTGTATTTTCTCATTATTTTCAACACCCACCTGAATGTTTTCTTATTTTATGAATAAAATTGGATGGCGAGTCCGAGAGTTTTATCACATCATTATTTTCTTTTGTGTCTTAGTTATTTCATAAGACTGCATTGATCATCCTCATAGAGGAGATTTTTCAGATCGAGTGCAACAAATAGTATGTGATGAAAAAGATATCATAGATGTATACTTAGTTTATATGTAAAATTAAAGAGATTACAAATTAAAAGCATACACAAACACACTTCTAAAGTTATTAAAAATAAATATACACATATCAAAACATATCATTGTTATTCATGTTATATTACTCTTTTTTTATATGCCAAAATTTTGAAAAGATAACTTCTACAACATATTTATAGTGTTGCTTATAAGCAAGCAAAAAATGACTAACCTCAAACAGATTTATATGCATAATTGTATGTCATCTTAAAGAATTAATTAACAAAAGAAATATGATAGATTTTATATGTCACAAAAAGTATATATACGTTTTTATATTTAGAATCAACTTTTAGATTGAGAACAGGACAATGACCATTTTTCCTAAATGGTTCAGAAATTACAAAATTAATTCAAGCATGCCAAAAAATTAAGTAAAACAAAAGGTCATAATTCATCAATATAATTATTAAAAAGAGAAAAATAATATTGAAAGCAAAAATATTAATTTAATTTGAAGAAATTGGGATTACATACATGGTCAAGAGTATCCTGATATTGTAGCTTATTGACGAAAATCAATTAAATATAGGTGCTTTGCATGTGGTAGATAGTTCAAATCAAGTTGAACAATTTAGATCAAAATAATTGAAATGTTACTAGCTATTAGTTTTCATTCTATTTATTTGCTCATAGTTTGTTACTAATCAAGTTCAAAGTCACTCAACATGTGTGATATTGTCACAAAATGAGTTGCAATTAAACTTGTATCTAAAAATATATCCATATGGAACTTAACAAGTAGTTCATCTAGAGAATATGTTGTTGAATAAAATTTAGGTTTTGACGTCGTTACATGCAACAACGACATATGCAATGAATTAATCATTAAGTTCAGATCCAGATAAGAAGCAGAAGAATAAACAATGCAGGAGAAAGAAAATTGAGTTAGGAACCTGACCAGATTGTTCGTTCAAAAATGAACATGTTTTACTTAAAGAAATCAGTGTCGCACAGTCCTTCAGGACAGGTGTCGTTCTTCCAGTCGACCTGGTCACGAACCTGAAGAGAAGCGTTACATTTGCATAGACGACGAGCGTTGACGAGCGTCGCAGACGAACAGATGCACCACCACCAGTGTAGCTCAGCAACTGCAGGAACCACCGCCTGACAGGTTGCGTCTTGAAGGAAGAAGGTGAACGACTTTGTCGCTTCCAGGAGAGAGATCTCCAAACGACAAGCAGGAGCGACGGTGGCAGACTCCGAGATTAGGGCTAGCAAAGCACTCACATGAACGATTGACGGATGTGTTAAAAAGATGTATTTAACCCTAATGTCCAGAGGCCTTTTTATAGCCTTACACACCCCACTAATCATATTCATGTTAAGACACAACCACTCGGTTGCTCTTGTACATATTGCGGAAAATTCACAATCCACAATCCACAAGCCCAAGCCCGTGCCGGCCAGGCCAGGCGAGGTGTGATGCACGTGCGCATGTGTGCTTGTGTGTTGTGGTCAACCCACCCACCAAGGAGGTGAGCATACCCTCCTCCTAGGACCCCTTGGATACTAGTGCCCCATGTGATCCTACATATAAGGACCACAAAAGTTCTAGGAGTGAGCCATATGGGATAAAACTTCTTTGCCATTTGCATTAGAGACAAAACTACTTTTCTCACATGTACTAGCTACACTACATTGGGCTTAACCCATGCTATATACATGGCTGCTACAGCCATATATCTAACAATCCCCCACAAAGTCCAATGTGTAGTGTGCTCTACCATTTAGTCCTCCATACTATGCTTTCAGCCGATACCTTTCGGTTTCAATCTACCTGAGTTATCCAACTGTGACCCTCATAGGAACTAGGAGAATAAAAATCTTGAACCTGAACCTTGGGTACAAAAGTATAGGTTGGTAACAACACAATAAGGACATGGTAGAAAAGAAAACATTGCATTAAGGCCATGCATACAGAAAGTATATCATGACTGATATTAGAGAACAACTCAATTCTCTTGTTGCGACCTACACAACATCAATCACTTAGTTGGAGTCTTCAAGGATGTACTGCTAACATCCTGTCCTAAGACTTGACACCATTCAGAGACTAATCTCTTACTAACTTGTAGACATGACACTAACAGGTAACCATGAGATAGACACACATATGCTAGAAGCATCAAACAAGAATACATAGTGTCATCTGATTCACCTGACAACTTGTTATTACCACATTGAACCCAATTTGTGGGATCTTCACTCTTTTGGATTGGGTTGCTACTGCCTGCAAATCTATAGGGGTTTCAGTCCCATCCCCAACCTGGATTTTTACACTAAAGCCAAGGTAAGTCCTTTAATGAAAGGATCAGCTGTATTATCTTTGGTACCAACGTAGTCCACAACCACGACCCCGTTAGATATTAACTCCCTTACAAATTTCAATCTGACTTGGATGTATCTACGATGTTTTTTATTATACTTGGAACTCTTTATCTTAGCAATAGTTGTAGTGCTATCACAGTGAACTGAAATTGCAGGAAGCGGTTTCATTACCATAGGTAAACTGGACATAAGTCCATGTAGCCATTCAACTTCCAATCCAGTTTCATCTAAAGAACACAATTCTGCATCAAAAGTGGACTGAGACAATATGGTCTGTTTCTTAGACCTCTAGGAAATAGCTCCTCCTCCCAATAGGAATACATATCCTGAGACACCATTACTCTTAGAATTCACGGCAATCCAGCTTGCATCACTGTATCCTTCGACTATAGAAGGATGTTTACCATAATCTAGCCTAAGGGAACAAGTTCCCTTAATATACCTCAGAACTCTATCAAGAGCTTCCCAATGGGTCTTGTTGGGACAACTGGTGTATCTACTTAACTTGCTCATGGCAAACACAATGTCTAGACGTGTGCAGTTCATAAGATACATCAAACTTTTGATAATATGAGAGTATCGTAATTGAGACATTGGAACCCCAGTCTCATTCTTGAACAAGGCCTTGGATGAATCATATGGAGTCTTAACAGGTTTACGTGATGTGTACTCAAACCTCTCTAGTATCTTCTCAACATAGTGAGACTGTGAGAGAGTTATACCATCAGTAGACCTAATGATTTTAAGCCCTAAAATCACATCAGCGACACCCATATTCTTCATCTCAAACTTGCTACACAAGAATGACTTTGTCTCATTTACTACTTTCACATCGAAACCAAAAAGCGGGATATCATTGACATATAAGCATAACAAAATGAATCCATCATTGGCAATTTTGTAGAAGAGACACTTATCAAATTCATTAGAAACAAAGCTGAATGATGATATCACAGAATCAAACTTCTCATGTGATTGCTTAGGGGCTTGTTTCAAGCCATATAATGACTTAACAAGTTTACACACTTTGGACTCATTCCTACGACCCACAAATCCCTCAGGTTGTTCCATATATATCTCTTCCTGAAGATCACCGTGTAAGAACGCGGTCTTCACATCCATCTGATGGATATAGAGATTATAAGTGGAAGCCAGTGCTATAAACACTCGGATTGTAGTCACACGGGAAACATGTGAATATGTATCAAAACAATCTATTCCTTCCCTTTGTGTGTAACCCTTAGTAGCTAACCTAGCCTTATACTTATTGATTGTCTCGTCTGCATTTAGTTTCTTCTTAAAGATCCATTTGCAACCAACTGCAGAACAACCAGGAGGCAAATCCACCAATTCCCAAGTTCCATTCGAGAGAATTGATTGGATTTCATCATTAACGACTTCTTTCCAAAACTTAGCTTCTGGAGATTCCATAGCTTGTTTGAAATTGACATGATCATCCTCAACATTGTAAGTGAGAAACTCACTTCCAAAGTCCTTGGATGTCCTAGACTGTTTACTTCTCCTTGGTTCAATTATTTCTTCAGAATCATCAGATTCAGAAATAACTTGTTTTGAGTCGCCCCCCACATTTGCCATGCTTTTCATGTGCTCAGGAATGGAACCTGTGGTGAATGAATCCTCTTGAGATACTTCATTACAAACCAGATTTTATGGGAAACACATCCTCAAAGAATGTAGTATCATGTAATTCCACAATTGTATTGACCTCAATGCTAGAGATATCAAATTTTACAATAAAAAATATGTAGGCATAACTTGTCTCTACATACCCAAAGAATATGTCATCAACCATTTTTGGTCCCAATTTCTTCCTTTTGTGTTCAGGGACAAGTACCTTAGCAAGGCACGCCCACACTTAAAGATATTTGAGACTCAGTTTTCTTCCTCTCCATAACTAAAATAGACTACTCTCTACATGTTTATGAGGAACTCTATTCAGAATATGGCAAGCCGTATTCAAAGCTTCCCCCCCCCCCACATAAAGTTAGGTTGACCTGAGGACTGGATTAAAGAATTAACCATATCTATTAGAGTTCGGTTTTTACGTTTAGCTATCCCATTAGACTGTGGTGAATAAGGAGTGGTAACCTCATGAACTACATCATGTGATTGGCAAAATTCCAAAAATAAGTTTGAGGTGTATTATCCTCCCCTATCAGACCTGAATTGTTTAAGTATTTTGCCGATTTGAGTTTCAACTTCTTTCTTATAAATTTTAAATTTATCCAATGCCTCATCTTTACTTCTAAGTAAAAAGGCATAACAGTATCTACTTGTATCGTTAATAAAATTTATAAAATAATGTTTTTGATCCCTAGTAGCAATTCTATTAAATTCACATATATCAGTATGCACTAAATCCAAAATTTCTGAATTCCTATTCACAGAATGAAAGGGCTTCCTAAGCAGTTTACTTTGCACACAGATTTCACATTTATTATTGCTAATTTTAGATTTAGGGATTAAATTTAGATTCATCATACGCTTCATTGAGGCAACATTAACATGTCCCAAACGTGAATGCCAAACGTCGGATGATACAAGATTCATGCATATAGAACTATAATCATTCAAATTTAAAATGGAATTTGAAACATGTTCAACATGAATCTTAAATAAGTTCTCCATGTCACATAAATACCCCTTGCCAAAAAATAAAGAATCACAAAGGCATGTAATATTAGCCTTATTACATTTGTAGTCTACTTTATAACCTTCCCTAACTAAAATTATGCCACTAAGGATATTGTGTCAAATGGTTGGAACATGCCTGACCCTGAAAAGAGTCAACACCTTCCCCGAAGGGAACTTCAAGTCCACCCGTCCTTCGCCTTTGACTTCTGTAGAGTTGGAATTGCCCAAAGTCACGGACTGACCTCGAGAGGCTGGTAAGACACAAACAGGGACTTATCAGCACACACATGTACATTAGCACCAGTGTCAATTATCCAATAAAGTGGTTCAAAAATAGAAAGGATTTTAGGTTTAATATACATGTACCCATCATTGAGCTTCAAGGATGTAGTCATCATATTGACAACGACCTCCTCAGTTACAGATTTGGCAGCTTTATTTGCCTTCTTAAAAGGACAATCCTTGTTCTAGTGGCCAACCTGTCCACAAGTCCAACAAGGTTTGTTCTTCAGTTTCTTATGGATCTTGGCCTTAGGTTTATGTGCATTCTTAGTTTTCTTATATTTGGTAGTTTTAGCAGTAGTAAAATTAATAGTAGGGTTTGCATCAGTAGGCACCTTGACCGTCTTCTCCTTTAAGTGTTCTTCTTGTATGTTTATATCCATCATTAGTTCTTCCATTGCATGTGTCCCTTTGCAGTGCTTCAGAGACATACCAAACGATTCCCATGACTTAGGGAACTTTTCTATGATAGACATAACAACGAACTTCTCAAGCAATACCGTCATAGCATTTGAGAGTTCATGAACTAGGAGTTGAAGATCATATGTTTGATCATAAAGAGACTTACCCTCTATCATCTGAAACTTAAGAAATTTAGACACGCAGTACTTTTCAGCACCTTGGTTCTCAGTACTAAAATTCTTAATTAACAATTCCCACAAAACTTTGGACGTAGTGACACATGACTTTGAGTAAGAGTCATACAACTTATTATTTAAACCAAACAGAATCAAACCATGACACATTTTATCAGCCTTCTTCCAATTAGAAATTATATTTGCATTATCAAGAATAGTATCATCATATTTAGATTCGGTCTCTTCTAAGTATTGATCAAAACCCGCAATATTTAGCCAAATTTACATTCGACTCTGCCAACGTACAAAGTTGGTACCAGTAAATTTTTCAGGCATACTACTGGTATCAATTTTATTTCCAAAACCACCCTGACCGACCATTGTTAATTAAAGACGGATAATGATTTCTTTAAGACTGTTGAATAAAATTTAGGTTTTGACGTTGTTACATGTAACATCGACAGATGTAATGAATTAATGATTACATGCTAGATCCATATAAGAAGTAGAAGAATAAACAATGCAAGAGAAAGAAAACTGAGTTAGAAACCTAACCAAATCGTTTGTTGAAAAATGAACACATTTTTTTTTTTGGTGAACCTAGCGTGGGTCTCCTTTTCCATTAAAGCAAAAAAGGTGAGTATGTACAATGCTTAGGGGCAAGCCCAAAAGAAAAGAGCAAAAAAAGGTAACAAAGCAAAAAGTACATCAATCAAGAAGCAATTTGGTATCTATACAGACTTGCTTCCATATCTCTAAATGATTTCTACTGAAACCACAGAAAACTCTTTTGTTCCTTTCCTGCCATAACTTCTGTAAAACGAACCCAGCTGCATATTTCCTTCTCTCAGAAAACCCCAAGATCTCCTCCAGCTGCCAGGGTTTAACCTTGTACTCCAACTGGAACTGAAGCCAAATATTTGCAGAGAAAGAGCACTTGAAAAAAATATGATCACTGTCTTCAGCATCGGAGCAACAAAGAACACATCTAGAAGCTAAGCAAAAACCAATCCTCCTGAGATAATCACAAGTGGGCAATTTTCTTAAGAAACATTTCCAGAGAAACAAAGAGCAGCTTCTAGGGAACTTTAAATCCCACACCCAATCTGCCCAAATGACATCCGCATTAGTCTTCCTAACAATCTCCCAGCCATCTTTCAACCTGAAAATATTTTTGCCTTTGAACACAATAGTATCCTCCAAACTACCCAACTTCTTCCTACTTCCAATAGCAGCCATGATGCTACCAACACCTCTAATATCCGGTAGCTTCCAATCAGCATCCATAACACAATCTGCAATACGGCAGTAGGACCCTTTACCCATGCGGAGCACAAGATGACTATCACAAACATCCAAAAGGGACCTGTTGTTGTGCAGCCAAGGATCGTGCCAGAACAGAAACCCTTTACCATTACCCACCACAAAATCAACATGAATTTTGAGCAGGTTTCTAACAGAAAGCAATTTCCTCATCATCCAATTGGTCGAGGACTTACATCCAATCGACCAGATAGAAGCATCTTTAATGTATTTCTCATGCAACCATTTGACCCACAGGGTCTCCTTACTACTAGCCACATCCCATAAGTTTTTAATAATCCCTGCCTTCGACCAATCACCAACCAACCTCACTCCCAAGCCTCCTTCCTTCCTTGGTTTACAAATCTGATCCCAGGAGATCGTATGAACATGTTTTTGATTCTCAGTGTCCCCCCAAATAAAGTTCCTCATATATCTTTCAATATCCAACACAACTTCCTTGGGCAGAGGAAATGTAGCTGACCAAAAGATGTGAAAGGTAGACAAGGGAGGTGAACCCCTGCATAGCAAACACAAACAGATATGGAGCTAATGGGTCCCCCTGTCTGACCCCATTAGAAGCATCAAAGGGAGTGGAAGGGATGCCATTGACTAAAATCTGAAAAGAAGCAGACTTAAAGCAAGACCAGATCCAATTAATCCAGCAGGCCGGGAACTTCATCTTCTCCATAATAAACATCACATAATCTCTCCTAACAGAGTCATAAGCCTTAGATAAATCATCTTTAAAACAAAGCAAAGAAGGCCCATTAGTATTAGGGAAAGTACTTAGGATTTCATTTGCCAACAAAATGGCATCAGTGATACTTCTGCCCTTGACAAAGGCCATCTGATTCTTCGATATAAGCTCAGGGAAAACATCTTTTAACCTGTTTGCCATAATCTTAGTTATCATCTTAAAGATGACATTACAAAGGGATATAGGACGAAAGTCCTTGAGACAGGAAGCACCTTGGACTTTCAGAATCAGAGTGATAAAAGATCTATTGCATTCATGCAAAAGCTTCCCAGTATCAAAGAAACTCATAATAGCTTTGCTCACCTCATCACCAATAAAAGACCAACAAGATTTAAAAAAGGCTCCATTAAAGCCGTCTGGTCCAGGGGCTTTATCACTACTCATGTGCTCCACCACAGAATCCACCTCCTCCCTCGTAACCCATCTACTCAACAAAGTGATTTGATCTTTAGAAAGAGACGGAAGCT
Organism: Alisma plantago-aquatica; assembly: GCA_963693085.1. Classification (NCBI taxonomy): domain Eukaryota; kingdom Viridiplantae; phylum Streptophyta; class Magnoliopsida; order Alismatales; family Alismataceae; genus Alisma; species Alisma plantago-aquatica. Next base: position 182,502,288 of record OY856412.1, read on the forward strand.
CCCACTTATCATCCCAAACAACCACAGACTTATCAGCATCATTGAACAAGTTCTTATAGAAATTAACAGCACATTCAGCAATACCTTCCTCATCATTAATAACAGAGTCACCTTCATGAAGAAAGAAGATACCATTATGAATTCTTCTAGTTTTGAGGGATGCATAGAAGAAAGAGGAATTCCTATCCCCCTCCTTAAGCCAAATCGATCTAGACTTTTGTCTAATGAAAACCTCTTCATCCAAGATGGCCTTACTAAGGTTTTTCCTTAAGTTAGCAAGATCAACATGAAGGGCAGAGACGTCAGGATTAGCCTCAATCGACTTCACCTTAATCAGCACCTCTGCTTCCACCTCCTTCACCTTGGATAAGAAATTACCCACATGATCTTTATTCCATTTCAACAGAGCACCCTTGACAGCATGCAGCTTCCGATAGACTCTGAACATAGGGGCTCCCATAGCATCAGTGTTTTCCCAAGCCTCTTTCACCACCTCCCGAAATCCAGCCTGAGCTAACCAACTGTTAATGAATCTAAAAGGAGTGCCCTTCTTGTTCTTAGTTTGAAGATGCAGAGAAAGCAAACTATGATCACTAATGGAATTAGGAACCACCTCTCCCCATATGGCAGGAAATAAGGCAAGGAAACCACTATCACAGAAAATTCTATCAATTTTAGAGAAAGTACTCACCCCCTTCTTGCTATGACTGTCCCATGTATAAAAAGGACCTTTAGTAGAAATTTCAATAAGACCAGTAGCTTCAATACAAGCATTGAACTCCCTCATACTTCTATTAGACGGGGGTTGCTTTCCAAGCCTTTCAGAGGGATACCTCACCGCATTGAAGTCACCAAGAACACACCAAGCAAGGCCCTTCCTCCGACTAAGACTGTTCATGGCCTCCCAAAGGTTACCCCTATCACCATCGTCATTAGAACCATACACAGCAGAAAGATAGAAACTCTTTCTCCCACTCCAGAACTCAACTTGACAATGAACAATCTGATCGTTATTGAACAGCATATTGATATGAATATCAGGATCATCCCAAAGCACCATGATTCTAGTATAGGTGTAATGATCATCATTAGAAATATACGAAGCACCATTCCAGAGCTTATCCACAATATCACTAAGATCTTCCTTCTTTTTTCTGGTTTCCAGCACGATACGGATGTCTGACTTTGTTCTCCCAAGCTCTCCACGAATGTAAGGTAGTTTGTTATGGATACCCCTCACATTCCACGCACTTATTGATAAGGGTTTATCCATGAGGAATTGAAGTGACCCCCCCATCCACACCGCCTTCTCCACCTTCTTTATCACCCATGTTTGCTAGAAGAGAGAATTTGTTAGCATTAGGTGAAAGAACTATGTTCCTGACCACAGAGACTGGTTTAGCTGCCACCCTTGGAGGGGACTTCGACCTCTTCCTTTGTAACTCCCATTCCGGAGATGGAGAGGGAGTTATCATGGTAGGTTGAGCACTGTCCACCACCAACTGGACAGCATTGGTCGTCTTGTTCAATGATTCAGGAGCAGCAATCATATCTTCCACAGCGTCGCTAAAGACCTCCCCATCCTCTTCAGCAGAAGGGATGTGCAGCAGTTTCTTCTTTGGCACCCAAATCTGCTTCATTGGAGGAGAACTCTCTTGGACTTCAGAGGACTTCCCCTTTGCATCTCGCACTCGACAGAGCCCATGCTCATGCCCGAAACTTCCACAATCCTTACAGACAGTAGGTTTCCATTCATATTCAAACCGAACGACATCCATCTGTCCATCTTCACACTGCATTTCAAGGGTCTCAGGAAAGGAGAACTCTGCATCCACAAGAACCTGCAGTCTCGCATACTCTAGTCGAGTCATATCCTCTGTTAACTTATCAGTACGCAATGGTTTTCCCAGATAGGAACCGATCTTTTCAAACATTTCCTCGTCCCAAAGCTCAAGAGGTAAATCATGGATTTTAAGCCATATCGGGATCTCAGACAACTTCACCTTCTCCATTGGCTCCCCCCTCTCCCATTTCTTCATAATCAGGGGCTTGCCGGCAATGAACCAAGGGCCTCCTTCTATCGCAGTAGACAGATCTTCCTCATTAGTAAATAGAAGAATGAAGAACCCCTTTCCCCTCGACTTAATCTCCAGCGAACCCTTCAGCTTCCACAATTGAGCAAGAAACCTCACCAATGATGCCCAATGCGGAGACAGCCCCACAATGTACCCCGCAGCAGCCATCTTCCACTTCTGAGCATTCCTCTCCGCGATGGACGATGGATATACCAGCTTACCATTCTCCACTTGGATATCCACCTTCTTAAACGATCTGGCTCTGGATTCCGCCTTCGATGTAACCAGGTCCGCCCAGGTTTTCGGCTGAGACGAAACCCCAATGGAACCAAATCTGATGTTTCCCCATTTCCCCGGATCTTTGATCTTCAGAACGTTGCTCAGATCTACTACATTCCCACCCTGAGCAGCTTCGGGATCTTCAGATGTGTGACTAGACGAGGCATGCCCCTCCGCCGTTTTACTTAAAGAAGCGTCACGTTTGCATAGACGACGAACATTGCATACGAATAGATGCACCACTACCAGTGCAGTCTAGCAACCGTAGGAACCACCACCTTACAGGTTGTGTCTTGAAGGAAGAAGGTGAACGACTTTATCGCTTCCAGGAGAGAGATCTCCAAGCGACAAGTAGGAGCAACGACAGTAGACTCTGGGATTAGGGCTAGAAAAACACTCGCACGAACGACTGACAGATGTGTTCAAAAAGATGTGTTTAAGCCTGATGTCTGGAGGCTTGTTTATAGCCTTACACGCCCCACTAATCTTATTCCTGTTAAGATGCGATCACTCGGTTGCTCTTGTACATATTGCAAAAAAATTTGTAAAAGATATACTTTCCAGGTTATGATTAATAAATCCAAATAGGAAAGAAATAATGAATTAAACGAGTAATTAATTATGTAGTTGTATCCTAGTACAAAAAGAAGACGGAAGACATTCTCCACATTCCACAAGCCACAAGCTCGAGCCCGTGCCCGGCCAGGCCAGGCGTGACATGGCATGCGCGCACGCGTGCGTGTGTGTTGTGGTCACCCCACCCACCGAGGAGGTGAGCATACCCTCATCTTAGGATCCCTTGGACACTAGTGCCCCATGTGATCCTACATATAAGGACCACAAAAGTTTTAAGAGTGAGCAATATGGGATAAAACTTCATTGTCATTTGCACTAGAGACAAAACTACTTTTCTCACATGTACTAGCTGCACTACATTGAGCTTAACCCATGCTATATACATGGTTGCTACAACCATATATCCAACATATGCTACTAGTTTTTGTGCATGTCGTGGTTCAAATTTCACTAGGGTACTAGGGAGGAGTAAAAAAAATTCATTTGTCTCTGGTTTCCTTGAATCATTCCCCTTTCATAAGAAGGGTGTTAAATTTCCACTAAAAAAGCATCCATTTCGTAATATATATTCTTACCACCAATTCTGATCAAATTTGACCATTATATGATACTATGTAATATTGTTTGGCAATGTTAACATATGTTTTGTCGCTTTTTGGTTGCCTAAGGTTATAAATCAAGAAATATTAAGTAATTTGGATAAATTATACTACTTTTTATATACTAATACTCTATCCATATAGTTGAAATATACATCATAGTTTGGAAAGGATGATTAAATTGTATTGTAACTACACTGATTAAATATGATATAAAGATAAATATCATTTAAATTGGAAAAGAAATCCTATGTGGTTCGCAGTATCAAATATGTCAAATCACTAGGGGAGGGTAAAAAAAGCAGTCCACTTGTGATTGACTCAAATATTTTCCCTTAAAAAAGCATTTAGAATCTCCACTCAAAAAATGCATCAATGTAGTAATATCCATTCCTACCATCAGTTTTTATCTAATATGACCATTTTTCATATTAGAGAATTGGGTTTGACAAGGTAACAAACATTTTCATTGCATTATTGATTACTTAAGCTCATATATAAAAAAAGTTAAGTAATTTGGGTGCATTGCATTATTTTTTACATACTAATACTATGTTGGTATAGTTGAAATATATATGTAATATGGAATTGCATGCCTAAGTGTTTGGTACCTAAGAAAAATTGAAAGAAAAAAATGTATCATTATATTGTATAGTAACTAAGCCAATTTTTTAAATAAATAGTATCATTTAAATTTAAAATAGTGAATTATATTTCGTGTGGAGTGTCCTCTATGTTATTATGCTTATTAAATAGTAATAAACCAACCTCCCTTGTTCAATTTTGTAAATTGTATACGCAGTAAAGGGTGGTATTCCTTTTCAAATGCATAGTAATGGAAAAAAGTTTCATTCCATAATATTTGAAAAGTCCTTAAATAGGTGTTACTATAATAAAAATAGTAATTTATATTGTGTATATATGCTAATAAAAACTATAATCGCAAAAGGAAATGTTGGAACTAGACTTGCTTAATACACTAGAATACTTAACTCCATTTAACACTACTACTAAGAAAAGTATTCTCTAATATATGAAAGAAAGTGGCATCGCTAGGAGTAAAATATATGTAGTGCATAATCTTGATCAATATATCAATTAGGTAAAATCTAAGTAAATTCTCCCAAATAAATGGTTGAAAAACTTTTACATATAACATAAATATAACTAACTGATCAAACATCTTGGAAAACATAAATTTTAGTTATTATATACACCTACAATTGTACATGCCTTTTTTTCAAATATATTATCCAAGGTAAAGAGAGCTATCTAATCTAAGTCCATGGTCAAGATAATCATAGATGCATGCATTTTAAGAATAGAGCATTCAATGAAATTGTGATAGATGTCTTGTAGTAATACTTATGGAATTACACAACTCAAAGATAGTGCATTCTATGAATGACTGGGAATGCCTCTTAAGGTCTCCCCAACTTAATTACTAAATGATCCAACTAGTTGAATTTACCTTCATTATATGCCACTCTACATGACTTTATAAGAAACTTTGAACTTACAACACAAAATGATCAAAATTGATAGAGAGTTTATAGAAATAGTTTGTATTAGTTTGTGTGTCAAGAAGTTTTGCTAATAGGAGAAAAAAATACTTATATATATTTGATAGAGTGCAACCAAAAATCAATTTAAAGTATTTTTTTCATTAAATGATTTGATGATGACTTTCTTATTCCTACTTTAAAGGTGTAAGTTGTAATGTATATTCCCACCAACTAAGGATCTAGTAAAGTTTCAAGAATGGTGATTGGCCTCATATATCACCAATGTCTTCAATTTCACGCTTTGTCCTCATCCATGCATAGCATAGGTTCATCTTTTGTGACATATGACTCATATTAGTATTACTCCGGCCTGAGCAGGCTTAACCATAGAATACCTATTGATATGTTACCTGAAAAGGAGGTGTACCTTGATGATATAGGTGGTTCAATTATTCCTATTAAGATCATTTAATTTGAGGCCTCAAAGTCCGGAATGTTATAATTTTCCTCAGTCAGACTCTTGACGTCACTATCAACGTTCAACCATATGACCCCATAATCTCCTTCTCAAATTTCGTATAGACTTGAATGACCCATGTAGACCTAGTTCTCATTCATGACAACCAACACATGATGGATCCATTAGCATGGATAACCATTACTAACATGCCCGAACCACACAACTCAAGACTAGCATGCCAAATGCCCATGTAGGCCCCACCTACTTGAGGGTAATTAGTTCTAATACATTTGTAATGCCCGAGTGCACTATACAAGGATCTAATCATTCACAACTACCAGCACAAGGTGGCTCGATAAGCGCATACCCCTTCCCCACATGCTTGGACTGCATGTCTCAAATTGGCATACCACATTCCCATGTGGGCTCACCTACTATAGGGGAATTAGTTATTATATATATGTAATGCTTGGGTGCACTACCCAAGGTCAAATGGAGTTTCAATAATGAGGAGTGATTCAACAAATCACCACTTCCCTTGACAGTATGCTTTATCCTTAATTGAGCACACGTTAAGTTCAACTTTCTTACATGTCACCAATCCTAGTACTACTCTTGGACGAGTACGCTTGACCATGGATTACATCTATCTAAAAAATAAGTACATCTTGGTGATATGGGTGTCTAATCATTCATTTTAAGATCATTTTAACTGAGATCTCAAAGCTTAGGATGTCACACATTTGATGCGAAATTAACTTGCAATTAGCTAATACAAAAATGAGTAAAAAAAACCAACTTTCTAAGAGTCTCTTTATATAGATGTTTCCAAACTTCAAAAGCATCTAGAATTAACATTTAGTTTAATTGAGTATTTTTTCAAATGAAATGAAAAAACATTGGATACAAAAGAACCAAGTAGAGAACGTGATACATGAAATTGTCATTTTCTCCCAATGGATGTGATGCATATTGCTGATTCATGGACAACCAAAACGACTATCTGTAAACATCATACTCCCACTGTACTTAAATGTTCATCAAAAGCAAAACTATGTACCTACAGTTGTATAAATATTATCAACTCAAGCAACTTCTTTTGGAGGTGGACTAACAACAAGAGAAGTGACATGACAATATATGTAGGGAAATATAGTAGTAGAGTAGGCAGTGAAAAAAAAAACCATGTCCATATTTCCTAATCAGTAGATCGCATAAACAACGATGTATCTAGGAAATAGGGTGTAATATGTACCTGATCCTAGAGCTAGTCTGATGACAATCTTGCATAGAGATGTGCTCCCTTCACAAGTAGCACATAGACATCAGTTGGTGTCATTCTCTTAGCATGGAAACAACAACTTCCACACCTCTATGTAGTCCATGCGGAGAACCAGGAACTCCACATTGCACTTTTGAAGCCAACGGGATGTAGTCCTTCTATTTGTCAATGTGCTAGCATCGATTTTCTTTTCCCTTGTTGTCTCTCCCTCCCTTGGGAAGACTTCTCAAACACTCTCACACATTAACCAAAATTGTGAGAGAAGATTGGTCTTGAGAGCCTTGCCCAACCCCTTTCTTGCATAGGATTAGATGGGCCATGGTTTCCAAAACTCAGGGATATGAAAGGCCATATCTCATGGTTTAATGACTGTTTCGAACAGCTAATTAATTGACTGGACCATCTAATTGGTCGACTTAGGGCTGTCAACGGGTAGCGTATGGGGAGGGTAAGGTTCTACCCTTACCCTTACTCCTCTAGAGGGTAGCGGGTAAGGGTAAGGGTAATTACCCTTCTTAGAAATCCCCTTATCCTCACCTTACCCTTACCCTCTTCCCCATAAGGTAAATGGGGAGGGTAAATGGTAAATGTGTAATTTTGATATAAAATGATTTTTTTTATTTTAAGATGGTGCATAGGGTTATAAAGACTAAGTCACATCTTTCTTGACTTGCATTCTCACAAATTTGAATCTAATCATGATAATGTTATACTTGTGTAATATGTTTAGACATTTGTCCAAGAATAACTTATTTTAATGTGTCACGAACATTCTTTTCCCATTATTATGTGGCCCTATCAACTGGTTAAATATTTAATAATAATATACTACAAGCATTTTAATGTGGTGGGGGTGGGAAGCAAGAGGAAACCCTAAAGCTTTCCTCTTGAAAAAATAGCGTGGAAATTGAACCAGAAGCTTCTATAAAGTTATATATCTTTGTTAAATAAATGCGGGTAAAAGGGTAAAGGGTATGGATAATGTGCATACCTTACCCTCCCCTTTTAATATGATGGGGAAACTATAAGACTCCTAACCTAGCTTAGTGCTTAATTATGCTTACTTTGTATAATGAGATGCTTAAACCTTAATCTACACTCTTAAGATTTTTCAATATCATGTGACAAGCTTATATTTTCATTTTGGTCCAATTTGACTAATGTTTGAGCTATCTTGCAATATATGTGTATGTTTTGGGACTAATTTGCAATTTACCCATGAGAGAGGGTTATCTTGAAAAAATGTCACATGAAGAGAGAGTTCTTTGTACCTTGGAATCATGAGAGAGAAGATGATGCAATGGGGTGCCTTGTTTGAATCACGGATGATGGTGTGACATCGTCATGTGATATTATGGTTTCTAGGGTTTCTAGGGTTTGCATAGTTGATAGGTGATTAAGTTAGGGTTTGAGTGTTGTAACCCTACACCTATTATGGTGAGGGTCCCGATCAAGACTCATGCATTAGATTCTATGGTCGCGATCGAGACAACCTTGTGAGAGGTGAGTCAAAACACCTTGCCTTCTAATGTCTCGAACATGTACACATATGGCCTAGGATTGTGATCTTGAAGTGTCTCAATCGAGACATGAGGGCAACCGACCTAGTTGGTCACGACACTATGGCTGGATAAACATGAAATTTCTATTTTTTTGCATGCAAGTGGAAATAAGGTTATCTCTTTTATGGGCATGTATCCCTTGGTGATCTAATATGTTAACACCTCAAAGATCTTTACTTCCCTCCTCCTTTGGGTATATATCCCATCTTATTCCCAAGCAAATAATATTTTTGGCCCCACAACTCGTTCTTCTACCTTGAGATCATCTTTGGAGCTTTTGGAGTAGGAGAGGTCAGATCTTGAATCCCTGGTGGCCAATCTACCTTGCTTGAGGAAGATCTTATGCTAGATCAACATCTTGGTGGTGATTTCATGGAGATCTTCTCTTCTAGTAAGTAATCTTCTCCTCTTGATCACAATTTCCCTCTCTAAAATTCCCACCATCTTCTTCTTCCTCCCTCTCGATCATGAGGTTGTGGATCATCCATGGTGTCCGCTTGAGAGGATGATTCCATCTCTTTTCGATTCGACTGAGGTATGATCTCCTTCTTTCTTGAAATTCCTTGTGACCATGGTTTCTTTCTTCTTCTTGGAGGTGATCCCTTGGCTGAGGTGTTGAAGCTTTTGGAGCTTGAGATCATAGGGCTTTGTTTCTCCTCAAAATAGGTGGGTTTTATAACTTTTCCTAACTCTATTATGTGCATCCTTAAACCTGATCTTATACAACTTTCTGTATGGATCCTTATACTTGAATAATAGGAAGTTTTGATCTGTTATATGTGCACAAGAATCTAAGTTTCCTCTCTCTAAGTATATCTCCTTTGATGATCTTCCATCATCATGTTTAGGGTTTTATGAACACTATGGACCGCGGTGTTATTCACCATGTTGATGCTTGGTTGTCCATGTTGTTACCCTCTAATGTTGACATTGATTCATATATATGGTGGAGTAGAACAGATGGTTTATACATCCCTTGGTATTCCATCACAGTCGACACCCATGCAAGGGGTGGTTTCTGTCACGGCACACCCCCTAAACCCTAAGGACGTTGGTTACTCTAGCCTGGTTGTGACTCATCATTGTTGCATGATCACTTGGTTGTTGGTTGACGTTACGGCCAGGATGGCTAAGCAGGATGGTTGATATGTATGATCTTGTTAAGTCATGAGTGTAGCAGGTTAAGGTTGGGTTGGTTACGGTTGTAACATGGTAGGTTAGGGTCGTAAAACCTTCAGACAATGGGATGACACGTTGAGGGTTATGGTTGCGACGTTGCTTGTGGGTTATGGTCGTGATGTTACTCTGTTATGGTTGAGATGTTGTGTTGATCTTGGTCATGACGCTTGGTTGCAATGCCATGCTAGGAGTTTCCTAGTGTTGTGATAAAGGTGTTTTGCTTAGGTGATGTCTTGATTGTATCCAGGTATAGATGGTGGTTGAGACGTTGGACTATAGGTGGGAGTTCGTGACATCTCATTGCTGAATAGGTTGAGATGCCAATGTGTTATGATGGTTGAGACCAGGTTGAAGTGTATCGGTCGAGACACCCATATGTGAGTGGTTAAGACCCTGGGATATGTCTCAAATGAGACACATGTGTTGTGTCTCGACTGTGACACCCCATTGCTGGTCCGGTCGGCACCCATGTGTTGAGAGGTCAAGACATATATGTTATGAGGGGTTGAATCATATGTGTTGTGTTGTAATTGAGATACTTATACATGACTAAGTACGTGATCAATATAGGGTGTAAAGACCTACATAAGGGTTGATACTATGAATGTCTAATCATTAATAATAATGTTTAACTCTAGCACTCTCGAACAATATGGGAGGTGATGGATTAGGGTTTGGTAATGGAATAATGTTATGAAATCCTAATTGGATATGCATGAACTATAACCTAATCTTGTGATAACATGATATATGGACCCATCCTATTTGAAGTAATTATGATGTGATAATGTTTTCTCTCTCCTACTTGTGCAACTCTAACTTACAGGTTAGATGAATGTCATATCTATGAGAATGCTATGCTGGTCTCTATAAAATACAGGGTGGTAATTCTGAGTAATGTTGAGGCATATTGTGACACTGCAATGTGCAAGAGTATATGAGTTGGTCTAATGACCTAGCAAATACCTTGTGCATAATTGAGGGATTGATATCCCATAATGATATGACATTATTCATGATCTTGTGAATGGTAGTATTACAGGTTCCATATGATGATGAGATGAGTTCTTACTTTATACATTTTATATCTTCTAAAGTTGCATCCTACCTTAATTTTGTAGAATTTATTTAGGGTTAATATGTTGTAACTTGATTGATGCATTAAAAGATACCCAATTGGTATATCTAATTAAGTGAAACCCTAATCATGTAGTTTCCCTATACCATAGATCCATATTCAGTGTCAGTGTTTAGCTGGATAGTGAAACGAGTAATTCCTATGGGAAACTCAGAGCACATATTTTGGGAGGACACATGTGGAGCAAGCCCTTAGTGGACGCCCACTTAACCCTCTTGCTTATATACCCCCTTCTTTGCTAGCTTGGGATCCCTTTAGCTCTTTAGTTGCTTCCCTTCTTCCTTGGTGGCCGATACATCCCCCTTGGTGGAGCTTGGTGGCCGATACCCTCTCCTTGGTGGGTGACATAGCTCTAGTCTTCTTCTTCGTTTAGTGGTGGTCGAACCCTAGAAAGTGTCTTGCTTCTTTGGTTAGTATATCTCCCTTCTTCCATGGCATCTTCATCTTCTTCTTCTTTCTTCTTCTTGCTTGTTCTTCAGCCATGGTGGTTATGAGCTTTTCTTTTCTGCTTGAGGTGGCCGAAGGTGGTGCTTGGAGCTTGGAAGCTTGGTGCTAGGAGCTTAGAGCTTGCTTAAGGTGGGTTACATAACTCCTAACCCTAGCTATACTACTTCCTTTTTATGTTGCATGTTTATATGTCATCTTGATCGGCCATGCATCTTGTTAGATAGGTTTCTTGCCCTAGTATGTACCCTTAATTTTTGAAATAGTGATATATTGTTTATTACAGAATGACCATGCATGAGACTATTCTCTAGTGTTGTACCATGTACCAAGGTAGACTAATTTTACAAGACCATGGCTTTTAGTATGAGTTGTTGTCTCTACAGGACTATAGCCATGACTACAAGTTGTTGTCTTTAGCAGTATGACTATATGTCACTGTGTTGCAGACTCGTACTGATCGAGTAGTGCTGGTGATGATTATGGAGTCCAACTCCTCCATTGATCTTATATGGTAATGATTTTTACTTAGCAGTGGTCAGTTGGATTTGAGTGGTACACCTCAAATCCTCATGGCATAAAAATGGTTAAACAACCTAGTAGTGTATTTGCTTAGGGTCAAATGTGAACCACATTGAATGATCCCATGTCTTATTTTCTTGTACTGTTTAGTTTATAACAGTTATACATGTTCTTCATATTCCTTATAAAAGAATAAATTGTTCTTCTACTCAGTTGCAAATACTTAAAATTGCTTAACCAATATTTACTGCTTTACTTATCTGCTCTTGTATCTTACCTTGTTTATAATAGATGTTGGAAAAGAGTTAGATCTCTTGCGAGGACGTTTGGTCTCACCCTGTGGGTTCCACAACTTTTAGGTGGTTGTGGACACAGAGGTCGAGGTCGTGGTACAGATGACGAGTAACAAGGAGAACATTGACTACTAGAGATTGGATTTGCTGCTAGAGTTCTATAGTAGAGTCCTATGTGTCAAACCTTGTACTCTTAGATCCTTGGGGAGTTTTGATTTTTCTATCAACACATACATTTTGTCTTTGTGCAATGAGTGTATTGAAATGGCATGTACATATAATTAGGTTGTAAAATGTACCAGTGGTTGCTTGATTGCCTTTAAATATGATATGTATCATCGTTTAGTATATATGAAATACATATGGCTTGAGTTGAAGGCTTGTTTATAAAATACTTTCGCTTGAGATAATGAATTGCAAATGATTTTAATTTTTACCATGTTTGTGGTAATATCGTTGGTAACGGTAATTCTGCACTTTGTTTTGAGTAATCTCGCTTTGTGTGGTGATGGTCGTCAAAATTTAGTGGTATCAAAGCTATAGGTTCCCTTAGTCTATAGGGACATAGGACTAGGATTTGTTGCTATTCTAGTGTCCTTTAGTATATCTTATAGTCACTTCCACTTATGCATAAGAAGAAGAAGAGGAAGAAGAAGAGAAGTAACGATGTCTGGAGAACATGAAGAACATGTTGTTGAAAGTGGTGTTGCAGCACCAGGAGGTGGTGCAGGGAGGCAAGAAATGGATGATGTTGTGCTCGAGATGACTCAAGTCAACCCAATTGATGTAGCCAATCCTACTTTTAGGGATACATTTGGACAGTTTATGGCTACTATGACACCCATAGTGGATAGGATGCCCATAAATCAACCTAGCGCAACAATTCCCGGTGCTGAAACTCATGGGCCTGGGAAGACTTTTGAAAGACTTCAACGTATAGGAGTGTTGGATTATGTGGGGACATCTGATCTAGCTGATGCAGATATGTGGTTGACTAAGCTAGAAAAGGCTTTTCAAAATCTTCAATATCCCTAAGGAAGATAAAGTAAAGCATGTTGTGTATCTACTGAAAGGGAGTGTTGGTCGCTGGTGGATCATTGAAGAGGAGAAAAGGTCGGGTGTCATGATTACTTGGGAAGAATCCTAATGAGAGTTCATAAGTTGTTACTTTCCAGAGACATACTTGGATGAGAAGATTGCACAATTTGAGGATAATTGACAAGGATATATGTCAGTTAGTGCTTATGAAGCTAAGTTTATGAAACTCCTACGGTTTTGTCTGCATATGTCTGTAACAAACAAGGAGAGGATCATGTACTTTGAGAAGGGTATGAGTCCTGAGTTGACAGCTCTAGTGTCATCCTTGGAGAATAGGGATATGTTTGCTACTTTTTTGGAGTCAGTTTTGAGGGTACAACGGTCAACTCTAGAGAAAAGTGTGACAAAGGCTAAGAAGAGGCCTATGTAGTACCAAGGACAATCTACAGGAAGCTTCAAGAAGCCTAGGTACTCAACACCTCAGTCTCAAAAGAGGTTAGTGACTCAATCACAGTGGACTCAGAGCATAGGCAGAGGCCATAGTTTTTCACCTACAGGAGCTTGCAGTGCAATGTCAGTGTCTGTGACAGGGTCGTCTAGGTTGTGGTATGAGAGTAAAACCTATTTCAAGTGTGGATAGGTGGGGCATACTAAGTGGTACTGCCATGTAAAGGATGAAGAGGCGACTCAGTAGACAAGGTAGAGTCAGCAAGGGTCGCAACAATAACAACAACACAGTGGCAAAGAACATGGTCAAGTGTCACATGTCAGTTCTTCATGACAAGTTGGTAGAGGAAGAGGGTGGCTATAGGCGACGACTAGATTTTATGTGATGAGTCAGTCGAAAGGAGTTGTTAACCCTTGGGTCGTGACAGGTCATATTGAGTTATTTCATTCTGATTTGTCTTCTTCATGTTTTGTAGCTATTTTGATTGATCCGAGTGCAACATATTCTTTTATCAATAGAGAAGTGATAGCTAGTTGTTTCTTACTTTTTAGTCATAGACATGACCGTCTTCACTTAGAAGCTCCTCTAGTTGGTTCCGCCGAGCTACGAGAAGTATGCCCATCCCGTGTTGTATCCTTTTCAGGACATAGCATTCAAGTGGATCTCTTACTACTTGATATACATGGGTTTGATGTAATCCTTGGGATGGATACTTTGGAAAAGTGTCATGTGATCTTGGACTATAGTGCCAATATGGCATCATTTGTATATGGTGATGTTTCATGTGTCTTCCAAGGTGATAGGAAGATTCTTCCAACATGTCTGGTTTCAACTATGATAGCTGAGAAGTGGATGAGGTAGGTTTGTGATGCGTTCTTGACACATGTAGTGGATACCAAGGCAAAGGGTCCTAGTATTTAGGAAGTGCCAGCTGTATGAGAATTCAAGGATGTGTTTCCTGAAGAGTTCCCAGATGTACCTCCTCCTAGAGAGATTGAATTTGAAATCAATTTATCTCCTGGTACCCAACACATAGCATAGACACCATATAGGATGGCACCAACAGAGATGAAAGAGCTTAAGAAATAGTTGCAAGAACTACTTGAGAAAGGTTTCATTAGATCAAGCATGTCTCCTTAGGGTGCTCCCATTCTATTTGTAAAGAAGAAAGATGGATCAATGCGGTTGTGATTGACTACTGACAGTTGAATAAGATGAGAATTAAGAAAAAGTATCCATTGCCACGTATAGATGATTTGTTTGATCAACTACGAGGTGCCACAATTTTCTCTAAGATATATTTGAGGCCGGGTTATCATCAATTGAGGATTAAGACATATGGTGTACCTAAGTCAGCCTTTAGGACAAGGTATGGTCATTACGAGTTTGTGGTTATGTTGTTTGGGCTAGCCAATGCACCAACAACCTTTATGGATTTAATGAATAGAGTGTTCAAGGCCTATCTAAATCAATTTATAGTTGTGTTTATTGATGCCATCCTAATATACTCTAGAGATGGTTAGTAACAGAACAACACTTACGTCAAGCTTTGACTATGTTAAGGCAACACCAGTTAAATGCAAAGTTTAGTAAGTGCGAGTTCTGGTTAAAGGAAGTGGCTTTCCTAGGGAATGTAATATCTGCTAAAGGAGTATGTGTAGACCCAAAAAAAAAGTAGAATCAGTGCTGGAGTGGGATAAACCAAAGACACCTATGGAGATTTACAACTTTTTGGGTTTGACAAGATATTACAAGAGATTCATTAAGAACTTCAGTGCAGTCTCCTTACCCCCAACATAGCTTATAAGGAAGGATGTGCCATTTGTTTGAAATGATAGATGTTAATGATCTTTTATGATCCTGAAGGAGAGGTTGACCAGTGCACCAATATTAGTGTTACTAGAGCAAGGAAAGAGTTATATTGTCTTCTGTGATGCGTCCAAGAATGGTCTGGGTTGTGTGCTGATATAGGATAAGAATGTAATTTCTTTTTATTCGCGTCAGCTTAAGAGACACAAGGAGAACTACATGGTGCATGACATGGAGTTAGCTATTGTGGTCCATGCTTTGAAGATATGGAGACACTACTGGTATGGCGAGAAGTGTCAGAACTTCATTGACCACAAGAACCTACAATATATCTTTTCCAACCAGGAGTTGAACATGCGACAACAAAGCTGGATGGAACTGATTAAAGATTATGATTGCACTATAGATTACCATCTAGGGAAGGTGAATGTAGTGGCAGATGCTCTAAGTAGGAAGTCTTCTACGTCATCATTCTCTGAAAAAACATAGTTGAGTGCTTTGGTAAGCCATAAGAGAGATATGTTGGTCTCCTTGTGACAGATGAATGTACAATTGCAGGTCTCCATGTTAGCAGGTCTGTTGGCATAGTTACAAGTAAAGCCAAGATTGAATCAGTAGATCAGAGATGCACAATAGAATGATACTGCGGTACAACAAATTCAGGTAGTGAAAAGCATGAGGGCTTTCATGAATCTGAGGATGGGACAATATGTTATCATGGCAGAGCATTGTATCAGATGTTAATAATCTGAGGATGTTAGTTCTTGAAGAAGCTCACTCATCCATGTATGTTATGCATCCAGGTAACACCAAGATGTATTAAAATTCAAAAGATCTATATTGGTGGCTAGGATTGAAGTGGGGTGTAGCTGAGTTTGTAGCTAAGTGTGTAGTATGTCAGCAGGTTAAATCTGAACATCAGATACCTATCACGACTTTGCAACCATTGCCTATACCTTAGTGTAAGTGGGATCATATCACAATGGACTATGTGGTTGGACTTCCAAGAATAGCCAAAGGTCATGATTCCATATGGGTAATAGTAGACAGGTTGACTAAGTCAACACACTTTCTTCCTATAAAGACAACATATACAATTGAGAAACTTGCACATGTGTATGTATGTCGATGAAATAGTACGTCTACATGGTATCCTAGTCACAATAGTATCAGACAGAGGTCCTCCGTTCACTAGTCATTTTTGGGAACGTCTTCATACAACAATGGGTACACAGTCAAGGTTCAACACTGCATTCCATCCATAGACAAATGGACAATATGAAAGGACAATTTAGACCTTGGAGGATCTATTGAGAGCATGTGTGTTACAGTTCTTAGGCAGTTGGGATATACATCTTATCCTGGTAGAGTTTTCTTACAACAATAGTTATCAAAGGAGCATCGATATGGCACCTTATGAAGCATTGTAGATCTCCTTTGTGTTGGTATGAGATGGGGGAATATCAACTTTTAGGTCCAGATCTAGTATAGCAGACGACAAAAAAGATCAAAGTCATTCAATAATAGTTGAAGGCAGCTCAGGATAGGTAGAAATCTTAAGCTGATAACTATCATAGACCTTTAGAATTCCAAGTAGGAGACATGGTGTACCTCAAAGACTCTCCTTAGAAAGGTGTTCTAAGGTTTGGGAAAAGGGTAAGTTAGCTCCCCGTTATATGGGACCTTATCCTGTGGTTGCACGTATAGGGAAGGTGGCCTATAAGCTAGAATTGCCACCTAACTTGCAAAACTTACATCATGTGTTTCATATTTCTATGTTGAGGAAGTGTCACCCTGATACAGAGTTGACTCTTCATCCTGCTGAGGTAGACCTAGATAATGATGTGTCTTATGTAGAAGGACCTATATTGATCCTTGATAGAAGGATAAAGAAGTTGAAGAAAAAGGATATCATATTAGTTAAGGTTTTATATCATCATTGTGACATTGAAGAAGCCATGTGGGAGCTTCAAGAAGAGATGTGAAAGAAGTATATGTCTCTTTTTACGTAGGATTTTGGGGGTGAAATCCCTATTAGGGGTTTATAGTTGTAAGACTCCTGACCTAGCTTAATTCTTAATTGTGCTTACTTTGTATAATGAGATGCTTAAACCTTAATCTAAGATCTTGACATGTTTTGTTATCATGTGACAAGCTTATATTTTCATTTTGGGTCCAATTTGACTAATGCTTGAGCTATCTTGCAATATATGTGTATGTTTTGGAACTAATTTGCAACTTACCCATGAGAGAGGGTTATCCTACAAAAATGTCACGTGAAGAGAGAGTTCTTTGTACCTTGACATCATGAGAGAGAATATGATGCAATGGGGTGCCTTGTTTGAATCATGGATGAAGGTGTGACATCATGTAATATTAGGGTTTCTAGAGTTTGCATAGTTGATAAGTGATTAAGTTAGGGTTTGAGTGTTGTAACCCTACACCACTTGTGGTGAGGGTCGTGATTGAGACTCATGCATTAGATGTTATGGTTGTTTATGAGAGGTGGGTCGAAACACCTTGCCTTCTAGTGTTTCGACAATGTACACATATGACCTAGGGTTGTGATCTTGAAGTGTCTTGATCGAGACAAATAGATGGAGTGTCTCGACTGAGACATGAGGGCAACCAACGTAGTTGGTCGCGACACTATGGATGGATAAACATGACATTTCTATTTTTTGCATGCAAGTGGAAATAAGGTTATCTCTTTGATGGGCATATGTCCCTTGGTGATCTAATATGTTTACATCTAAAAGATATTTACTTCCCTCCTCCTTTGGGTATATATCCCATCCTCTTCACAAGCAAGTAATCTGTTTGGCCCCATAACTATTTCTTCTACCTTGATATCATCTTTGGAGCTTATGGAGCAGGAGAGGTCAGATCTTGAAGCTCTGGTGGCTGGTCTACCTTGCTTGAGGAAGATCTTATGCTAGATCAACATCTTGGTGGTGATTTCATGGATATTTTCTCTTCTGGTAAGTAATATTGTCCTCTTGATCATGACTTCCCTCTCTAAAATCCCCATCATCATCTTCTTCCTCCTTCTAGGTCATGAGGTTGTGGACCATCCATGGTGACCGTTTGAGAGGATGATTCCATCTCTTTCTTCTTTCTATTTAAGTTCAACTTAGGTCTGATATTCTTCTTTCTTGAATTTTCTTGTGACCATGGTTTCGTTCTTCTTCTTGGAGGTGATCCCTTGGCTGAGGTGTTGAATCTTGGTTGAAGATCTTGGATCTTGAGATCATAGGAGTTTGTTTCTCCTCAAAATAGGTGGGTTTATACATTTTCCTAACTCTATTATGTGTATTCTTAATGTAACATCCCTAACCTGGGTTATAAACTAACCCGAGGTGTTTTTCTTAATCATGTGATTAAATGCTTGTGGTTATCTGTTGATAATGTAATTAAAGCTCCTGAGGAACATATATTTCCCTTTCTGTCCTTTTTAAACAATATTGTAATATTGTTTTGTTAAAAGTGGACTTATGTGCAAATTACCCAAGTAGAGGGGTTAACTTGCAAATTGCACATGTTTAGATGTTCCTCTGATGATAAGACATCATAAGAATGAATTTGATGAAGTATTATGGATTCTCCAAGCTTGGGCACCAAAATGCAGCTTGTGGAGCAATCCTTGTGCTTTAAACCCTAGTTTTGGTGTAAAGTGCAATTTACCCAAAACATGGGATGCAAAATATAAAAATAACTTCTAGAGTATCTTTTATGACTCTTGGAATCAATTAGAGTAAAAATGATGAAGGGGGCGCTTCATTTGACTAATCAAATAAGAAGGATAACCCTTGTAACTAAATAACCAAGTTGTAAGCATAATGACCCTTTTATATGTGTGCAACTTAGTAGGATGTTTGGCTTCCTTTTCACTATACTTTGGTTAAGAAAGGAGTTTTGCTTAAGTATAGAAAGGAGGGGCGTGGCCAAGAAGGAGAGAAGTACCCATATGAAAAATAGAAGAAAAGATTATCCTTATCTTGAAAACATGCCCAAAGTATATATACACCTTTCTTTTACAACCAAGGGATCGTTTCTCTTCCTCTCTTCACTTATATCTTGCTTGGACCGACTAAGGAAGGAGCTCAGGAGTATAGGAGAATGACCAAGAAGATTTGGGTAATCTTTAACCACTATCTAACTCAGATTCATGGAGGAAATCATGATACAAAGTTGGGTTGCTAGTTTTTCTTACTTAGTTTTTCTTTCTAGCCATCCTTTCCAACCAATTCTTGAAGAAGAAACCTTGGAAGACCTATGGAGCTCAAACCACCATTAAAGATACGAATCTTAGAGCTCTAGAGCTGGTTCTAAGGTGGGTTTTATAACTCTAAACCCTTAAACTTTGTTATGCATCTTTCTTTCTTGCAAACGTTGCTTGTTCTTCTTCCCTCCATCCTTCTTTGCACTCTTGCAAGAAAAACTGTGGAGAACAGGCCTTGATCTGGAGGTAGAAGAAGGGGGCGTGAATACCAATGCTACTTTAGCAAACGGCCGTGCACCCCTTGGCCAAACGGTTTGCAAAACCGTTTGGGGCAAACAGTTTCAAAACCGTTTGAAGGGTAAACAGTTTCGCAAGGTTGGTTGGAGCAAACGGTCTCCAAAACCGTTTGAGGGAGTTGACCAAGGGTTTACCATTTGAGATTACTGTTCATAATTATGTTGGTTAATAACTCACCAAATTTTATAGATTAACTCCCAAGTAATCATGAGTTGAAGGTCAATCAATTAGGCAAAGCCTAATTGGATTAAGTGCTGGTTTTGAACTTGATTTATTTGCCTTTTTGGGCAAACGGTTTCAAAAACCGTTTGAAAGAGTTGACCAAGGGTTTACCATTTGAGAATCCTGTTCCTAATTAATTTTGTTTATTACCCACCAAATTTGATGGATTAATTCCAAAGGAATCATGAGTTGAAGGCTAATCAATTAGGTAAACCCTAATTGGATTAAGTGCTGATTTTCAACTTGGATGATTTGACTTTTTGGGTTAATTAACCCAAACGGTTTCAAAACCATTTGGGGATTACCCAAACGGTCTCAAGACCGTTTGGGGGTCACCCAAGATCGTTTGGATGTCTAGGGTTGGATATGTTTAAGTGTTTGAAGATCCAAAGATATGGCATGAACCCTAATCGGCTAAGTGCTGATTTTTGTAAGTAATTGAGATGATGTTTTGTGTGATTGAGCCCAAACGGTTTCAAAACCGTTTGGGGATTACCCAAACGGTCTCAAGACCGTTTGGAGGTCACCCAAGACCGTTTGGAGGTCTGGGGTCAAGTATGGTTGAGTAATTGAAGGTCTAAAGATACCAAATTGAAATGCAATCAAGTGCTGATTCGATGATCAACTCAATAGCTCAAACCCTAATGATTTTTCACTAGAATCCCAGGGTTGGATGAGCCAAACGGTCTCAAGACCATTTGGTACTCATCCAAACGGTCTAAAGACCATTTGGAGGCCACCCAAGACCGTTTGGAGGTCTAGGGGTGAGTATGGTTAAGCAATTGATGATCTAATGATACTAAGTTAAAGTGTAATCAAAGTGCTGATTTAGTGACCTAATTAGGGTTCAACCCTTAAGTAATTGACTTAGTTTTTGATGAGACCTTGGGAAAACGGTATCAAGACCGTTTGGAGAATGTCCAAACGATCCCAAGACCGTTTGGGGTCAGGTCATGACCCAATTGAGTGATGGTTCAATGGGTTCAACATCAATTAGGCTCATGTTGATACATGTTGAAGGATGATCGATTTCCAAGCCTAATCCAATCAATCCAAACCCTAATTGGTGATCAATTGAGGATCAATTGAGGGTCACATCAGTTGAGTATTAACTTAATTGGCTCAATTTATAAGTGGTTAACCATGGCATGAATGATTGACGGGTTCAACATTGAAAACCCTATTTCAATTGGAAGTGTTGATACACTTTTTGGTCCATGCGGTTTGAGGGTGTTTGGACCAAACGGTCTCAAGACCGTTTGGGTCCAAATGGTCTCAAGACCGTTTGGGACCAAACGGTCTCAAGACCGTTTGGGACGAAACGATCCCAAACCGTTTGGTGGCCATGCGGTTTCAAGATCAAGTTGGTCATGCGGTTTCAAGGCTGATTTGTCCATGCGGTTTCAAAAGTCAATGTTGGCCAAACGGTCAACGGGACTAAACGGTCTTCACCTCACCTAGGGAAAACGGTTTTGATGGTATACTTGGCCATGCGGTCTTGAAAGTCAAAGGGTCCAAACGGTCAACCATTCCATGCAGTTTCAAAACCATTTGGAGGTTGAAAGTGTGAAACCGTTTGGGGTCTTTTAAGGTCAAGTATGCTTAATTCTTTAAGGGCTTAGATGGTTCAATGGTTGATTAAAATAAACCCTAATGATACCTAAAGACGTTAATGGAACAAGTAATGAGTTGGTTGATGTATGTTGTGATCAAAGGTGAACTTACTAAAGTACCCTTGAAGGGTTTAAACAATCAACACCCCTTGATCAAGCAAACCCTAATGACCATAATGGTGATGACTTGACCTATGTTAATCAAAGTTGATTTGTTCTAACTTAATCTAGAGTGATGTAAACATCATCTAATAGTGGGAAGAGAGAGAAGACTCCTAATATGGATGGAAATTAAGTAAAATACCTTCAATATGCATGAATGCACATGATTAGGGCATGATCCTTCATAGTGAGATCATAGAAACCCTAATTATGGTGATTAATGAATCTTAACCTAATTTGAAGGCATTAATGATAATAATCTTTATACATGATGATGCTATGAGCTCAATTCACTATGAAGTGAATAGTAAACCCTAATTCTAGGGTAATAACATGTAGAGTGAATAGTAAACCCTAATTGAGGGTGATATGATGAAATGAACAGTAAACCCTAATTCCAGGTTATGCTTTTAAGCATGAATCTTCATGATTGAAGTATGAAATGAGGAATCACTATTCCTGATTAAAATAAAGGGATTGAATAACCCTAATTGATTTAAATAAGGGAACCTAGCCTTAGTGAAGGCAAGAGGGTACAAACCTTGAATTGAAAGGTTATTTCTGCTTTATAAATTACTGATTTGGAGATGGATTGTTTATTATTATCAATTAAATTAACCATGCAGGTTCTTATAAAGAAGAGATCATTGCCAGGTAAGGGTTATGATATCATATTCATTGAAAGTATGTTAAAAGCTTTATGAATAGTGATATATTATGTTGCCTAGTTTAAGGGACAACATATGAGATTGATGGGCTGTAAGAACCATGAGCAACATCAAGGTCATGCTGATTAGATGACTTATGATGATTTAAGGGTTTGAACACCCCTGTTCTTGAACCATAATGATGAGATGGTTAAGAAATGATAACTGATGTGAAATAAACTTGATACATTTAGTATTCTTCTTCTACAATAGATGTTTTAATTGTTTATGTTTGAAAACATGCTTGATGCTAAAAGAATGCTAAAATGTACTTAAATAATCAAGTATGATCATATCATGTAGGGCCCTGACCATAGATCCATCATTGTCAGAGACCAAATGATGGTGAAACAGGTTTTCCTAAGGGAACTCCTGGAACATATACTTTTGAGTATATGGGGGATTATGGACGTGAATATCCTTACGTCCTAATGTAGGAATTGATGTAATATGTATCTTTAACCTATCAATCCTTCATTACATGTCTATGTCGGGATGATGTATCATTAATCTCCCGAGGGAATCATTAATTCCGCATTGATGAGAGATAAACACGAGATCCCTCGATGACGAAGAGAGTTCAGAACACCACTGTGACTCTAATAGCAAAGTTGCCAGAATATCCTGGATAGCTATCATAGCAGAGACACAAGATGTCCTGCATGTAAATCCTCACACTGACTGAGGAAGATTAGGTCATAAGAATCTGGCTCTTTTGATGACCTATGTATGGTACCGATGTGATTTCGTAATGGTCGGTTGGAGTATGAGCGATATACCTCATCTCCGCAGGGCATAATAATGTTTGGAAAACATAATCAACCGTGTAGCATAACTGCTTAGGTTGAACTACGAGAAATAATGATTGATGTTACATTGTTTATAATGTTCTAGTTAAATAACTAGTATACATGTTCTCCATATTCTTTAATGAGATATGCTTTGATATCCAATTAAGTTATAATTGAAAGGTTGATTTACTTGACATTAAACCTGCTGTTAAATGTTAATAATTATACTGCTTATTGTTATTCCTTATTGCAATAACAAAGCTTCTGGCAGAGAGTTATAACTCTCGCTGGGACAATTATTCAATTGTCTCACCCCCGTGGGATTTGACTTTTTAGGTAGACGCCGAGGACGAAGGAATCCATCTAGAGATGAGCAACAACAGCAGCAACAACACCAGGGGCAACAGTGAATCTCAGGTAGAGATATTGACTATTAAGTCTGGTAGATAGTAGGTCCTATGTGTCGTCTATGTACTCTCAGGTCCTAGGAGTCAGTAGATCTGAGGTTTTTGGCTTAATGCCTCAAGATTTTTGTATCTTACCTATACAGGTAACAGGGCAATGGATGTATGTAATAACTCAAGATGTGAATTCACAGAGATGTAATGTCAAACCATGTTGTAAACAGTTCATCTTGTTTTCTCATAAAAGAGTTTTATGGTTTAAAGATCTCTTTCCAAAAAGTTTTAAATTTTTAGTGATTTTGATAATTCCGCTGCTAGTTAATCACTTACGCTGAGTTTACATTGGGATTTATTGATTTGGTCGCCACAATTTAGTGGTATCAGAGCTCTAGGTTCGCTGAGTCTACAGAGACATAGGACTAAGGTAGTAGAGTCTGTTCTAGTGTCATCGAGTGTATCTGATGGTATCTTCTGCTCACATAGGAGGAGAAGAACTTGAAGATGACTGGATCGGATGAGGAGTTTGCTACAGAGAGCAACAATGCTACACCGAGAAGAGGTGCAGAGGAGCAAGCAAGAGAGGGACAATTACCTGAGATCCCCCTAGCTAATCCAACCATGATAAGGAATCCTTCCTTAGGAATCACTGTTGGGGAATTTAGGGCAACCATGATGTATCTAGTGGATCAAGCACTAGCAATGCAACCTAGGTTACCAGCTCCTAATGATGATGTTTTGGATATCAATAGAATATGTAACCCACAACAGCAAGTTGAAGCAATGGTAAATGATGAAGTTCTGAACTTAGAATGAGTCTGTTCTCAACCTCAGCCTGTTGAATCAATATATAGTAATGTAGGGGTTAGAATACAACCAGAAAATAGGATCTGCCATAGGTGTAGGAAACCTGGACATATCAGACCTAATTGTCCAGAAAAGAAATATAAAGGAAGAATTGAGAAAAGGCCTATCCAAACCCAGGAGCAGAGACCTGGTAGTTCCAAAAGGAAGAAGTTTCTGGTGTCACCAACACAACCAGGACCTAGTGCACCAAGGCAATGGTTATCCAGAAAGGGTAAGGGACCCTTTAGACCACATCGGGTACCCAAAACTTGCTATCAATGTGGACAGATAGGGCATCAGGTAAGATATTGCCCAGCCAGAAATGTTATGGCAAATCAACCTCTGAGGCAGAATCAGCCTAAGACAATGAATAATCCACGAGTCATGACAGGTTAGACAAAATAAATGGTATTTCTTATATGTCTTTTTATGATCTCTTGGATAAAACTGAGAAAGCAATTGATTGAACTTTCCTTGATTAGTCCTATAAAAACTTATAATGTTGTATAAAATAGATATTTCATGTTGCATGCTTACCTTCATAAGAAGATGAGGTATTAAAGAATTGGTATGGATAGAAAATTCAGTAAGATTAATACTTATACTTGTGATGATAAGAAAAGAGAAGGAATATGGTAGTACACAAGTGCATATTACCTTATCTCAGTATTTATATACCCTGGCCAGGTATACAACTGTTGATGATAAAGTAAATATGGAAACTCTTAGATTGTTATATTTTTTATTGCTCTGATCAAGCAGTCATTCTGAGACAATCTAATGATAATCATAAAATAAGAAATATGAGAATAAGGAAGGTCAACCCTGATTAGTAAAGGTTGTAAGAATAATAATAAAGATGTTTATGTGATGAATACTTATAAAGGTATCAGTTTAACCTGGACTTTGGTTCTAAAATGAGAATATATGTAATAAGTAATGTCCCAAGATGAAAGGAAGAAAGAGATGTAATGTGTTGATAACACATGTGATAGGTACCAAAATAAGAATGCAATAATATATCAAATGATTTATATTAATTACCTAGATTGGTCGACTATGAAATTAAATTAGACATATAGAATAATATGAACATCACATGTTAGGGGTTTATGTTTTTCATAAACATATCTTTCTCCAAGATATCTGTCAAATAAGTCCTTGTTTGATAATTAACTTTTCCCTATAATAAGAGAATGTACAACTAATGAGATAGTTAGTGCAAATAATAAGGAAAGTTAGTATGGTGTTATGAGATGTGATGATACAATCAAGGTATGGAAGCACTTATATAGTATCAAAATAAATAACAGAGTATGAGTGTGATCTTAAGAAAAGTTGATCAAAACTTTATAATATCTCCATAATAACGAAATGTTATCTAAGGATGTGATGATATGATGCTTAAATAATATCTGCTTTTCCTTTTCTTTCTGGGATTTCGGGGGCGAAATCCTTATTAGGGGTTTATAATTTGTAACATCCCTGACCTGGGTTATGAACTAACCCCAAGTGTTTTTCTTAATCATGTGATTAAATGCTTGTGGTTATCTGTTGATAATGTAATTAAAGCTCCCGAGGAACATATATTTCCCTTTTTGTCCCTTTTAAACAATATTGTAATATTATTTTGTTAAAAGTAGAATTATGTGCAAATTACCCAATTAGAGGGGTTAACTTGCAAATTTCACATGTTTAGATGTTCCTCTGATGATAAGACATCATAAGAATGAATTTGAGGAAGTATTATGGATTCTCTAAGCTTGGTCACCAAAATGCAGCTTGTGGAGCAATCCTTGTGCTTTAAACCCTAGTTTTTGTGTAAAGTGCAATTTACCCAAACCATTGGGTGAAAAATGTAAAATATACCTTCTAGAGTATCTTTTATGACTCTTGGCATCAATTAGAGTAAAAATAATGAAGGGGGTGCTTCATTTGAATAATCAAATAAGAAGGATAACCCTTGTAACTAAATAACCAAGTTGTAAGCATAATGACCCTTTTATATGTGTGCAACTTAGTAGGATGTTTGGCTTCCTTTTCACTAGACTTTGGTTAAGAAAGGAGTTTTGCTAAATTATAGAAAGGATGGGCATGTCCAAGAAGGAGAGAAGGACCCATATGAGAAATAGAAGAAAAGATTGTCCTTATCTTGAAAACATGCCCAAAGTATATATACACCTTTCTTTTACAACCAAGGGATAGTTTCCCTTCCTCTCTTCACTTATCTCTTGCTTGGACTGACTAAGGAAGGAGCTCAGGAGAAGAGGACAATGACCAAGAAGAGTTGGGTAAGCTTTAACCACTATCTAACTCGGATTCATGGAGGAAATCATGATACAAGGTTGGTTTGCTAGTTTTTCTTACTTAGTTCTTCTTTCTAGCCATCCTTTCCAACCAATTCTTGAAGAAGAAACCTTGGGCGACCTGTGGAGCTCAAGTCACCATTAAAGATACGAAGATTGGAGCTCTAGAGCTGGTTCTAGGGTGGGTTTTATAACTCTAAACCCTTAAACTTTGTTATGCATCTTTCTTTCTTGCAAACGTTGCTTGTTCTTCTTCCCTCCATCCTTCTTTGCACTCTTGCAAGTAAAACTGTGGAGAACATGACTTGATCTGGAGGTAGAAGAAGGGGGCGTGAATACCAATGCTACTTTATCAAACGGTCTTGCACCCCTTGGCCAAACAGTTTGCAAAACTGTTTGGGGCAAACGGTTTCAAAACCGTTTGAAGGGTAAACGGTTTCGCAAGGTCGGTTGGAGCAAACGGTCTCCAAAACCATTTGAGGGAGTTGAACAAAGGTTTACCGTTTGAGATTCCTGTTCATAATTATGTTGGTTAATAACTCACCAAATTTGATAGGTTAACTCCCAAGGAATCATGAGTTGAAGGTCAATCAATTAGGCAAAGCCTAATTGGATTAAGTGCTGATTTTCAACTTGATTTATTTGCCTTTTTGGGCAAACAATTTCAAAAACCGTTTGAAAGAGTTGACCAAGGGTTGACCATTTTATAATCCTGTTCCTAATTATTTTTGTTTATGACCCACCAAATTTTATGGATTAATTCCAAAGGAATCATGAGTTGAAGGCTAATCAATTAGGTAAACCCTAATTGGATTAAGTGCTGATTTTCAACTTGACTGATTTGACTTTTTGGGTTAATTAGCTCAAACGGTTTCACAACCGTTTGGGGATTACCCAAACGGTCTCAAGACCGTTTGGGGGTCACCCAAGACGGTCTCAAGACCGTTTGGGGGTCACCAAAGATCGTTTGGAGGTCTAGGGTTGGATATGGTTAAGTGTTTGAAGATCCAAAGATATGGCATGAACCCTAATCGACTAAGTGTTGATTTTTGTAAGTAATTGAGATGATGTTTTGGGTGATTGAGCCCAAACGGTTTCAAAACCATTTGGGGATTACCCAAACGGTCTCAAGACCGTTTGGAGATCACCCAAGACCGTTTGGAGGTCTGGGGTCAAGTATGGTTGAGTAATTGAAGGTCTAAAGATACCAAATTGAAATGCAATCAAAAGCTGATTCGATGATCAACTCAATAGCTCAAACCCTAATGATTTTTCACTAGAATCCAAGGGTTGGATGAGCCAAATGGTCTTAAGACCGATTGGAGGCCACCCAAGACCGTTTGGAGGTCTAGGGGTGAGTATGGTTAAGCAATTGATGATCTAATGATACTAAGTTAAAGTGTAATCAAAGTGCTGATTTGGTGACCTAATTAGGGTTCAACCCTTAAGTAATTGACTTAGTTTTTGATGAGACCTTGGGAAAACGGTCTCAAGACCGTTTGGAGGATGTCCAAATGATCCCAAGACCGTTTGGGGTCAGGTCATGACCCAATTGAGTGATGGTTCAATGGGTTCAACATCAATTAGGCTCATGTTGATACATGTTGAAGGATGATCGATTTCCAAGCCTAATCCAATCAATCCAAACCCTAATTGGTGATAAATTGAGGGTCACATCAGTTGAGTATTAACTTAATTGGCTCAATTGATAAGTGGTTAACCATGGCATGAACGATTGAGGGGTTCAACATTGAAAACCCTATTTCAATTGGAAGTGTTGATACACTTTTTGGTCCATGCGGTTTGAGGGTGTTTGGACCAAACGATCTCAAGACCGTTTGGGACCAAACGATCCTAAACCGTTTGGTGGCCATGCGGTTTCAAGATCAAGTTGGTCATGCAGTTTCAAGGCTGATTTGTACATGCGGTTTCAAAAGTCAATGTTGGCCAAACGGTCAACAGGACTAAACAGTCTTCACCTCACCTAGGGCAAACAGTTTTGATGGTATACTTGGCCATGCGGTCTTGAAAGTCAAAGGGTCCAAACGGTCAACCATTCCATGTGGTTTCAAAACCGTTTGGAGGTTGAAAGTGTAAAACCGTTTGGGGTCTTTTAAGGTCAAGTATGCTTAATGCTTTAAGGGCTTAGATGGTTCAATGGTTGATTAAACTAAACCCTAATGATACCTAAAGACGTTAAGGGAACAAGTAATGAGTTGGTTGATGTATGTTGTGATCAAAGGTTAAATTATTAAAGTACCCTTGAAGGGTTTAAACAATCAACACCCCTTGATCAAGCAAACCCTAATGACCATAATGGTGATGACTTGACCTATGTTAATCAAAGTTGATTTGTTCTAACTTAATCTAGAGTGATGTAAACATCATCTAATAGTGGGAGGAGAGAGAAGACTCCTAATATGGATGGAAATTAAGTAAAATACCTTCAATATGCATGAATGCACATGATTAGGGCATGATCCTTCATAATGAGATCATAGAAACCCTAATTATGGTGATTAATGAATCTTAACCTAATTTGAAGGCATTAATGATAATAATCTTTATACATGATGATGCTATGAGCTCAATTCACTATGAAGTGAATAGTAAACCCTAATTCTAGGGTAATAACATGTAGAGTGAACAGTAAACCCTAATTGAGGGTGATATGATGAAATGAACAGTAAACCCTAATTCCAGGTTATGCTTTTAAGCATGAATCTTCATGATTGAAGTATGAAATGAGGAATCACTATTCCTGATTAAAATAAAGGGATTGAATAACCCTAATTGATTTAAATAAGGGAACCTAGCCTTAGTGAAGGCATGATGGTACAAACCTTGAATTGAAAGGTTATTTTTGCTTTATAAATTACTGATTTGGAGATGGATTGTTTATTATTATCAAATAAATTAACCATGCAGGTTCTTATAAAGAAGCGATCATAGCCAGGTAAGGGTTATGATATCATATTCATTGAAAGTATGTTATAAGCTTTATGAATAGTGATATATTATGTTTCCTAGTTTAAGGGACAACATATGAGATTGATGGGCTGTAAGAGCCATGAGTAACATCAAGGTCATGCTGATTAGATGACTTATGATGATTTAAGGGTTTGAACACCCCTGTTCTTGAACCATAATGATGAGATGGTTAAGAAATGATAACTGATGTGAAATAAACTTGATACATTTAGTATTCTTCTTCTACAACAGATATTTTAATTGTTTATGTTTGAAAACATGCTTGATGCTAAAAGAATGCTAAAATGTACTTAAATAATCAAGTATGATCATATCATGTAGGGCCCTGACCATAGATCCATCATTGTCAGAGACCAAATGATGGTGAAATAGGTTTTCCTAAGGGAACTCCTGGAACATATACTTTTGAGTATATGTGGGATTATGGACGTGAATATCCTTACGTCCTAATGTAGGAATTGATGTAGGATGTATCTTTAACCTATCAATCCTTCATTACATGTCCATGCCGGGATGATGTATCATTAATCTCTCGAGGGAATCATTAATTCCGCATCGATTAGAGATAAACAAGAGATCCCTCGATGACGAAGAGAGTACATAACGTCACTGTGACTCTAATAGCGAAGTTGCCAGAATACCCTGGATAGCTATCATAGCAGAGACACAAGATGTCCTGCATGTAAATCCTCACAATGACCGAGGAAGATGAGGTCATAAGAATCTGGCTCTTTTGATGACCTATGTATGGTACCGACGCGATTTTGTAATAGTCGGTTGGAGTATGAGCGGTATACCTCATCTCCGCAGGGCATAATAATGTTTGGAAAACATAATCAACCATGTAGCATAACTCCTTAGGTTGAACTACGAGAAACAATGATTGATGTTACATTGTTTATAATTTTCTAGTTAAATAACTAGTATACATGTTCTCCATATTCTTTAATGAGATATGCTTTGATATCCAATTAAGTTATAATTGAAAGGTTGCTTTACTTGACATTAAACCTGATGTTAAATGTTAATAATTATACTGCTTATTGTTATTCCTTATTGCAATAACAAAGCTTCTGGCAGAGAGTTATAACTCTCGCTGGGACAATTATTCAATTGTCTCACCCCCGTGGGATTCGACTTTTTAGGTAGACGTCGAGGATGAAGGAATCCATCTAGAGATGAGCAACAACAACAACAGCAACACCAGGGGCAATAGTGAATCTCAGGTGGAGATACTGACTGTGAAGTCTTGTAGATAGTAGGTCCTATGTGTCGTCTCTGTACTCTCAGTTCCTAGGAGTCAGTAGATCCGAGGTTTTCTGCTTAATGCCTCAAGATTTTTGTATCTTGCCTATACAGGTAACAGGGCAATGGATGTATGTAATCACTCGAGATGTGAATTCACAGAGATGTAATGTCAAACCATGTTGTAAACAGTTCATCTTGTTTTCTCATAAAAGAGTTTTATGGTTTAAAGATCTCTTTCCAAAAAGTTTTAAATTTTTAGTGATTTTGATAATTCCGCTGCCAGTTAATCACTTCCGCTGAGTTTACATTATGATTTATCGATTCGGTCGCCACAATTTAGTGGTATCAGAGCTCTAGGTTCATTGAGTCTACAGAGACATAGGACTAAGGTAGTAGAGTCTGTTCTAGTGTCATCCAGTGTATTTGATGGTATCTTCTGCTCACATAGGAGGAGAAGAACTTGAAGATGACTGGATCTGATGAGGAGTTTGCTGTAGAGAGCAACAATGCTACACCGAGAAGAGGTGCAGAGGAGAAAGCAAGAGAGGGACAATTACTTGAGATCCCTCTAGCTAATCCAACCATGATAAGGAATCCTTCCTTAGGAATCACTGTTGGTGAATTTAGGGCAACCATGATGTATCTAGTGGATCAAGCACTAGCAATGCAACCTAGGTTACCAGCTCCTAATGATGATGTTTTGGATATCAACAAAATATGTAACCCACAACAAAAAGTTGAAGCAATGGTAAATGATGAAGTTCTGAACTTAGAACGAGTATGTGCTCAACCTCAGCATGTTGAATCAATATATAGTAATGTAGGGGTTAGAATACAACCAGAAAATAGGATCTGCCATAGGTGTAGGAAACCTAGACATATCAGACCTAATTGTCCAGAAAAGAAATATAAAGGAAGAATTGAGAAAAGGCCTATCCAAACCCAGGAGCAGAGACCTGGTAGTTCCAAAAGGAAGAAGTTTCTGGTGTCACCAACACAACCAGGACCTAGTTCACCAAGGCAATGGTTATCTAGAAAGGGTAAGGAACCCTTTAGACCACACCAGGCACCCAAAACGTGCTATCAATGTGGACAGGTAGGGCATATGGTAAGAGATTGCCCAGCCAGAAATGTTATGACAAATTAACCTCTGAGGCAGAATCAGCCAGAGACAATGAATAATCCTCGAGTCATGATAGGTTAGACAAAATAAATGGTATTTCTTATATGTCTTTTTATGATCTCTTGGATAAAACTGAGAAAGCAATTGATTGAACTTTCCTTGATTAGTCCTATAAAGACTTATAATGTTGTATAAAATAGATATTTCATGTTGCATGCTTACCTTCATAAGAAGATGAGGTATTAAAGAATTGGTCTGGATAGAAAATTCAGTAAGATTAATACTTATACTTGTGATGATAAGAAAAGAGAAGGAATATGGTAGTACACAAGTGCATATTACCTTATCTCAGTATTTATATACCCTGGCCAGGTATACAACTGTTGATGATAAAGTAAATATGATAACTCTTAGATTGTTATATTTTTGATTGCTCTGATCAAGCAGTCATTCTGAGACAATCTAATGAGAATCATAAAATAATAAATATGAGAATAAGGAAGGTCAACCCTAATCAGTAAAGGTTGTAAGAATAATAATAAAGATGTTTATGTGATGAATACTTATAAAGGTATCAGTTTAACCTGGACTTTGGTTCTAAAATGAGAATATATGTAATAAGTAATGTCCCAAGATGAAAGGAAGAAAGAGATGTAATGTGTTGATAACACATGTGATAGGTACCAAAATAAGAATGCAATAATATATCAAATGATTTATATTAATTACCTAGACTGGTCAACTATGAAATTAAATTAGACATATAGAATAATATGAACATCACATGTTAGGGGTTTATGTATTTCATAAACATATCTTTCTCCAAGATATCTGTCAAATAAGTCCTTGTTTGATAAGTAACTTTTCCCTATAATAAGAGAATGTACAACTAATGAGATAGTTAGTGCAAATAATAAGGAAAGTTAGTATGGGGTTATCAGATGTGATGATACAATCAAGGTATGGAAGCACTTATATAGTCTCAAAATAAATAACAGAGTATGAGTGTGATCTTAATAAAAGTTGATCAAAACTTTATAATATCTCCATAATAACGAAATGTTATCTAAGGATGTGATGATATGATGCTTAAATAATATCTGCTTTCCCTTTTCTTTCTGGGATTTCGGGGGCAAAATCATTGTTAGGGGTTTATAATTTGTAACATCCCTGACCTGGGTTATGAACTAACCCCAGGTGTTTTTCTTAATCATGTGATTAAATGCTTGTGGTTATCTGTTGATAATGTAATTAAAGCTCCTGAGGAACATATATTTCCCTTTCTGTCCTTTTTAAACAATATTGTAATATTATTTTGTTAAAAGTGGACTTATGTGCAAATTACCCAATTAGAGGGGTTAACTTGCAAATTGCACATGTTTATATGTTCCTCTGATGATAATACATCATAAGAATGAATTTGATGAAGTATTACAGATTCTCCAAGCTTGGGCACCAAAATGCAGCTTGTGGAGCAATCCTTGTGCTTTAAACCCTAGTTTTGGTGTAAAGTGCAATTTACCCAAAACATGGGGTGCAAAATGTAAAATATACCTTCTAGAGTATCATTTATGACTGTTGGCATCAATTAGAGTAAAAATGATGAAGGGGGAGCTTCATTTGAATAATCAAATAAGAAGGATAACCCTTGTAACTAAATAACCAAGTTGTAAGCATAATGACCCTTTTATATGTGTGTAACTTAGTAGGATGTTTGGCTTACTTTTCACTAGAATTTGGTTAAGAAAGGAGTTTTGCTTAAGTATAGAAAGGAGGGGCGTGTCCAAGAAGGAGAGAAGGACCCATATGAGAAATAAAAGAAAAGATTGTCCTTATCTTGAAAACATGCCCAAAGTATATATACACCTTTCTTTTACAACCAAGGGATCGTTTCCCTTCCTCTCTTCACTTATCTCTTGCTTGGACTGACTAAGGAAGGAGCTCAGGAGCAGAGGACAACGACCAAGAAGAGTTGGGTAAGCTTTAACCACTATCTAACTTAGATTCATGGAGGAAATCATGATACAAGGTTGGTTTGCTAGTTTTTCTTAATTAGTTCTTCTTTCTAGCCATCCTTTCCAACCAATTCTTGAAGAAGAAACCTTGGACGACCTGTGGAGCTCAAGCCACCATTAAATATACAAAGCGTGGAGCTCTAGAGCTGGTTCTAAGGTGGGTTTTATAACTCTAAACCCTTAAACTTTGTTATGCATCTTTCTTTCTTGCAAACGTTGCTTGTTCTTCTTCCCTCCATCCTTCTTTGCACTCTTGCAAGAAAAACCGTGGAGAACAGGACTTGATCTGGAGGTAGAAGAAGGGGGCGTGAATACCAATGCTACTTTAGCAAATGGTCTTGCACCCCTTGTCCAAACGGTTTGCAAAACCGTTTGGCGCAAACGGTTTCAAAACCGTTTGAAGGGTAAACGGTTTCACAAGGTCGGTTGGAGAAAACGGTCTCTGAAACTATTTGAGGGAGTTGACCAAGGGTTTACCATTTGAGATTCCTGTTCATAATTATGTTGGTTAATAACTCACCAAAGTTTATAGGTTAACTCCAAAGGCATCATGAGTTGAAGGTCAATCAATTAGGCAAAGCCTAATTGGATTAAGTGCTGATTTTCAACTTGATTTATTTGCCTTTTTGGGCAAACGGTTTCAAAAACTGTTTGAAAGAGTTGACCAAGGGTGACCGTTTGAGAATCCTGTTCCTAATTATTTTTGTTGATGACCCACCAAATTTGATGGATTAATTCCAAAGGAATCATGAGTTGAAGGCTAATCAATTAGGTAAACCCTAATTGGATTAAGTGCTGATTTTCAACTTGGCTGATTTGACTTTTTGGGTTAATTAGCCCAAACGGTTTCAAAACTATTTGGGGATTACCCAAACGGTCTCAAGACCGTTTGGGGGTCACCCAAGATCGTTTTGAGGTCTAGGGTTGGATATGGTTAAGTGTTTGAAGATCCAAAGATATGGCATGAACCCTAATCGGCTAAGTACTGATTTTTGTAAGTAATTGAGATGATGTTTTGGGTGATTGAGCCCAAACGGTTTCAAAACCATTTGGGGATTACCCAAACGGTCTAAAGACCGTTTGGAGGTCACCCAAGACCGTTTGGAGGTCTGGGTTCAAGTATGGTTGAGTAATTGAAGGTCTAAAGATACCGAATTGAAATGCAATCAAGTGCTGATTCGATGATCAACTCAATAGCTCAAACCCTAATGATTTTTCACTAGAATCCAAGGGTTGGATGAGCCAAACGGTCTCAAGACCGTTTGGAGGCCACCCAATACCGTTTGGAGGTCTAGGGGTGAGTATGGTTAAGCAATTGATGATCTAATGATACTAAGTTAAAGTGTAATCAAAGTGCTGATTTGGTGACCTAATTAGGGTTCAACCCTTAAGTAATTGACTTAGTTTTTGATGAGACCTTGGGAAAATGGTCTCAAGACCGTTTGGAGGATGTCCAAACGATGCCAAGACCATTTGGGGTCAGGTCATGACCCAATTGAGTGATGGTTCAATGGGTTCAACATCAATTAGGCTCATGTTGATACATGTTGAAGGATGATCGATTTCCAAGCCTAATCCAATCAATCCAAACCCTAATTGGTGATCAATTGAGGGTCACATCAGTTGAGTATTAACTTAATTGGCTCAATTTATAAGTGGTTAACCATGGCATGAACGATTGAGGGGTTCAACATTGAAAACCCTATTTCAATTGGAAGTGTTGATACACTTTTTGGTCCATGCGGTTTGAGGGTGTTTGGACCAAACGGTCTCAAGACCGTTTGGGACCAAACGATCCTAAACCGTTTGGTGGCCATGCAGTTTCAAGATCAAGTTGGTCATGCGGTTTCAAGGCTGATTTGTCCATGTGGTTTCAAAAGTCAATGTTGGCCAAACGGTCAACGAGACTAAATAGTCTTCACCTCTCCTAGGGCAAACGGTTTTGATGGTATACTTGGCCATGCGGTCTTGAAAGTCAAAGGGTCCAAACGGTCAACCATTCCATGCGGTTTCAAAACCGTTTGGAGGTTGAAAGTGTAAAACCGTTTGGGGTCTTTTAAGGTCAAGTATGCTTAATTCTTTAAGGGCTTAGATGGTTCAATGGTTGATTAAACTAAACCCTAATGATACCTAAAGACGTTAAGGGAACAAGAAATGAGTTGGTTGATGTATGTTGTGATCAAAGGTGAACTTACTAAAGTACCCTTGAAGGGTTTAAACAATCAACACCCCTTGATCAAGCAAACCCTAATGACCAGAATGGTGATGACTTGACCTATGTTAATCAAAGTTGATTTGTTCTAACTTAATCTAGAGTGATGTAAACATCATCTAATAGTGGGAGGAGAGAGAAGACTCCTAATATGGATGGAAATTAAGTAAAATACCTTCAATATGCATGAATGCACATGATTAGGGCATGATCCTTCATAGTGAGATCATAGAAACCCTAATTATGGTGATTAATGAATCTTAACCTAATTTGAAGGCATTAATGATAATAATCTTTATACATGATGATGCTATGAGCTCAATTCACTATGAAGTGAATAGTAAACCCTAATTCTAGGGTAATAACATGTAGAGTGAATAGTAAACCCTAATTGAGGGTGATATGATGAAATGAATAGTAAACCCTAATTCTAGGTTATGCTTTTAAGCATGAATCTTCATGATTGAAGTATGAAATGAGGAATCACTATTCCTGATTAAAATAAAGGGATTGAATAACCCTTATTGATTTAAATAAGGGAACCTAGCCTTAGTGAAGGCATGATGGTACAAACCTTGAACTGAAAGGTTATTTTTGCTTTATAAATTACTGATTTGGAGATGGATTGTTTATTATTATCAATTAAATTAACCATGCAGGTTCTTATAAAGAAGGGATCATAGCCAGGTAAGGGTTATGATATCATATTCATTGAAAGTATGTTATAAGCTTTATGAATAATGATATATTATGTTGCCTAGTTTAAGGGACAACATATGAGATTGATGGGATGTAAGAGCCATGAGCAACATCAAGGTCATGCTGATTAGATGACTTATGATGATTTAAGGGTTTGAACACCCCTGTTCTTGAACCATAATGATGAGATGGTTAATAAATGATAACTTATGTGAAATAAACTTGATACATTTAGTATTCTTCTTCTTCAATATATGTTATAATTGTTTATATTTGAAAACATGCTTGATGCTAAAAGAATGCTAAAATATACTTAAATAATCAAGTATGATCATATCATGTAGGGCCCTAACCATAGATCCATCATTGTCAGAGACCAAATGATGGTGAAACATGTTTTCCTAAGGGAACTCCTGGAACATATACTTTTGAGTATATGGGGGATTATGGACGCGAATATCCTTACGTCCCAATGTAGGAATTGATGTAGGATGTATCTTTAACCTATCAATCCTTCATTACATGTCTATGCCGGGTTGATGTATCATTAATCTCCCGAGGGAATCATTAATGCCGCATCGATGAGAGATAAACAAGAGATCCCTCGATGACGAAGAGAGTACATAACACAACTGTGACTCTAATAGCGAAGTTGCCAGAATACCCTGGATAGCTATCATAAAAGAGATACAAGATGTCCTGCATGTAAATCCTCACACTGACTGAGGAAGATGAGGTCATAAGAATCCGACTCTTTTGATGACCTATGTATGGTACCGACGCGATTTCGTAATGGTCGGTTGGAGTATGAGCGGTATACCTCATCTCCGCAGGGCATAATAATGTTTGGAAAACATAATCAGCCGTGTAGCATAACTTCTTAGGTTGAACTACGAGAAACAATGATTTATGTTACATTGTTTATAATGTTCTAGTTAAATAACTAGTATACATGTTCTCCATATTCTTTAATGAGATATCCTTTGATATCCAATTAAGTTATAATTGAAAGGTTGCTTTACTTGACATTAAACCTGCTGTTAAATGTTAATAATTATACTGCCTATTGTTATTCCTTATTGCAATAACAAAGCTCCTGGTGGAGAGTTATAACTCTCGCTGGGACAATTATTCAATTGTCTCACCTCCGTGGGATTCGAGTTTTTAGGTAGACGCCGAGGATGAAGGAATCCATCTAGAGATGAGCAACAACAACAGCAGCAACACCAGGGGCAACAGTGAATCTCAGGTGGAGATACTGAATGTCAAGTCTTGTATATAGTAGGTCCTATGTGTCGTCTCTGTACTCTTAGGTCCTAGGAGTCAGTAGATCTGAGGTTTTTGGATTAATGCCTCAAGATTTTTGTATCTTGCCTATACAGGTAACATGGCAATGGATGTATGTAATCACTCAAGATGTGAATTCACAGAGATGTAATGTCAAACCATGTTGTAAACAGTTCATCTTGTTTTCTCATAAAAGAGTTTTATGGTTTAAAGATCTCTTTCCAAAAAGTTTTAAATTTTTAGTGATTTTGATAATTTCACTGCTAGTTAATCACTTCCGCTGAGTTTACATTGTGATTTATCGATTCGGTCGCCACAATTTAGTGGTATCAGAGCTCTAGGTTCGCTGAGTCTACAGAGACATAGGACTAAGGTAGTAGAGTCTGTTCTAGTATCATCTAGTGTATCTGATGGTATCTTCTGCTCACATAGGAGGAGAAAAACTTGAAGATGACTGGATCAGATGAGGAGTTTGCTGTATAAAGAAACAATGCTACACCGAGAAGAGGTGTAGAGGAGCAAGCAAGAGAGGGACAATTACCTGAGATCCCCCTAGCTAATCCAACCATGATAAGGAATCCTTCCTTAGGAATCACTGTTGGGGAATTTAGGGCAACCATGATGTATCTAGTGGATCAAGCACTAGCAATGCAACCTAGGTTACCAGCTCCTAATGATGATGTTTTGGATATCAACAGAATATGTAACCCACAACAGCAAGTTGAAGCAATGGTAAATGATGAAGTTCTGAACTTAGAACGAGTATGTGCTCAACCTCAGCCTGTTGAATCAATATATACTAATGTAGGGGTTAGAATACAACCAGAAAATAGGATCTGCCATAGGTGTAGGAAACCTGGACATATCAGACCTAATTGTCCAGAAAAGAAATATAAAGGAAGAATTGAGAAAAGGCCTATCCAAACCCAGGAGCAGAGACCTGGTAGTTCCAAAAGGAAGAAGTTTCTGGTGTCACCAACACAACCAGGACCTAGTGCACCAAGGCAATGGTTATCCAGAAAGGGTAAGGAAACCTTTAGATCACACCGGGCACCCATAACTTGCTATCAATGTGGACAGGTAGGGCATCTGGTAAGAGATTGCACAGCCAGAAATGTTATGGCAAATCAACCTCTGAGGTAGAATCAGCCTGAGACAATGAATAATCCTCGAGTCATGACAGGTTAGACAAAATAAATGGTATTTCTTATATGTCTTTTTATGATATCTTAGATAAAACTGAGAAAGCAATTGATTGAACTTTCCTTGATTAGTCCTATAAAGACTTATAATGTTGTATAAAATAGATATTTCATGTTGCATGCTTACCTTAATAAGAAGATGAGGTATTAAAGAATTGGTCTGGATAGAAAATTCAGTAAGATTAATACTTATACTTGTGATGATAAGAAAAGAGAAGGAATATGGTAGTACACAAGTGCATATTACCTTATCTCAGTATTTATATACCCGGGCCAGTTATACAACTGTTGATGATAAAGTAAATATGGAAACTCTTAGATTGTTATATTTTTGATTGCTCTGATCAAGCAGTCATTCTGAGACAATCTAATGAGAATCATAAAATAAGAAATATGAGAATAAGGAAGGTCAACCCTGATCAATAAAGGTTGTAAGAATAATAATAAAGATGTTTATGTGATGAATACTTATAAAGGTATCAGTTTAACCTGGACTTTGGTTCTAAAATGAGAATATATGTAATAAGTAATGTCCCAAGATGAAAGGAAGAAAGAGATGTAATGTGTTGATAACACATGTGATAGGTACCAAAATAAGAATGCAATAATATATCAAATGATTTATATTAATTACCTAGACTGGTCAACTATGAAATTAAATTAGACATATAGAATAATATGAACATCACATGTTAGGGGTTTATGTTTTTCATAAACATATCTTTCTCCAAGATATATGTCAAATAAGTCCTTGTTTGATAAGTAACTTTTCCCTATAATAAGAGAATGTACAACTAATGAGATAGTTAGTGCAAATAATAAGGAAAGTTAGTATGGTGTTATCAGATGTGATGATACAATCAAGGTATGGAAGCACTTATATAGTCTTAAAATAAATAACAGAGTATGAGTGTGATCTTAGTAAAAGTTGATCAAAACTTTATAATATCTCCATAATAACGAAATTTTATCTAAAGATGTGATGATATGATGCTTAAATAATATCTGCTTTCCCTTTTCTTTCTGGGATTTCGGGGGCGAAATCCTTGTTAGGGGTTTATAATTTGTAACATCCGTGACCTGGGTTATGAACTAACCCCAGGTGTTTTTCTTAATCATGTGATTAAATGCTTGTGGTTATCTTTTGATAATGTAATTAAAGCTCCCGAGGAACATATATTTCCCTTTCTGTCCTTTTTAAACAATATTGTAATATTATTTTGTTAAAAGTGGACTTATGTACAAATTACCCAATTAGAGGGGTTAACTTGCAAATTGCACATGTTTATATGTTCCTATGATGATAAGACATCATAAGAATGAATTTGATGAAGTATTATGGATTCTCCAAGCTTGGGCACCAAAATGCAGCTTGTGGAGCAATCCTTGTGCTTTAAACCCTAGTTTTGGTGTAAAGTGCAATTTACCCAAAACATGGGGTGCAAAATGTAAAATATACCTTCTAGAGTATCTTTTATGACTTTTGGCATCAATTAGAGTAAAAATGATGAAGTGGGCGCTTCATTTGAATAATCAAATAAGAAGGATAACCCTTGTAACTAAATAACCAAGTTGTAAGCATAATGACCCTTTTATATGTGTGCAACTTAGTAGAATATTTGGCTTACTTTTCACTAGACTTTGGTTAAGAAAGGAGTTTTTCTTAAGTATAGAAAGGAGGGGCGTGGCCAAGAAGGAGAGAAGGACCCATATGAGAAATAGAAGAAAAG
The DNA here is from genome assembly GCA_963693085.1 of Alisma plantago-aquatica. Lineage (NCBI taxonomy): Eukaryota > Viridiplantae > Streptophyta > Magnoliopsida > Alismatales > Alismataceae > Alisma > Alisma plantago-aquatica. The sequence continues at coordinate 182,543,571 of OY856412.1, forward strand.
ATTGTCCTTATCTTGAAAACATGCCCAAAGTATATATACACCTTTCTTTTACAACCAAGGGATCGTTTCCCTTCCTCTCTTCACTTATCTCTTTCTTGGACCGACTAAGGAAGGAGCTCAGGAGCAGAGGAGAACGACCAAGAAGAGTTGGGTAAGCTTTAACCACTATCTAACTCAGATTCATGGAGGAAATCATGATACAAGGTTGGTTTGCTAGTTTTTCTTAATTAGTTCTTCTTTCTAGCCATCCTTTCCAACCAATTCTTGAAGAAGAAACCTTGGACGACCTGTGGGGCTCAAGACACCATTAAATATATGAATCTTGGAGCTCTAGAGCTGGTTCTAAGGCGGGTTTTATAACTCTAAACCCTTAAACTTTGTTATGCATCTTTCTTTCTTGCAAATGTTGCTTGTTCTTCTTCCCTCCATCCTTCTTTGCACTCTTGCAAGCAAAACCATGGAGAACAGGACTTGATATGGAGGTAGAAGAAGGGGGCGTGAATACCAATGCTACTTTAGCAAACGGTCTTGCACCCCTTGGCCGGCAAACGATTTCAAAACCGCTTGAAGGGTAAACGGTTTCGCAAGGTCGGTTGGAGCAAACAGTCTCCAAAACCGTTTGAGGGAGTTGACCAAGGGTTTACCGTTTGATATTCCTGTTCATAATTATGTTGTTTAATAACTCACCAAATTTTATAGGTTAACTCCCAAGGAATCATGAGTTGAAGGTCAATCAATTAGGCAAAGCCTAATTGGATTAAGTGCTGATTTTCAACTTGATTTATTTGCCTTTTTGGGCAAACGGTTTCAAAAACTGTTTGAAAGAGTTGACCAAGGGTTGACCGTTTGATAATCCTGTTCCTAATTATTTTTTTTGATGACCCACCAAATTTTATGGATTAATTCCAAAGGAATCATGATTTGAAGGCTAATCAATTAGGTAAACCCTAATTGGATTAAGTGCTGATTTTCAACTTGGCTGATTTGACTTTTTGGGTTAATTAGCCCAAACGGTTTCAAAACCGTTTGGGGATTACCCAAACGGTCTCAAGACTGTTTGGGGGTCACCCAAGATCGTTTGGAGGTCTAGGGTTGGATATGGTTAAGTGTTTGAAGATCCAAAGATATGGCATGAACCCTAATCGGCTAAGTGCTGATTTTTGTAAGTAATTGAGATGATGTTTTGGGTGATTGAGCCGAAACGGTTTCAAAACCGTTTGGGGATTACCCAAATGGTCTCAAGACCGTTTGGAGGTCTGGGGTCAAGTATGGTTGAGTAATTGAAGGTCTAAAGATACCAAATTGAAATGCAATCAAGTGCTGATTCGATGATCAACTCAATAGCTCAAACCCTAATGATTTTTCACTAGAATCCAAGGGTTGGATGAGCCAAACGGTCTCAAGACCGTTTGGAACTCATCCAAACGGTCTCAAGACCGTTTGGAGGCCACCCAAGACTGTTTGGAGGTCTAGGGGTGAGTATGGTTAAGCAATTGATGATCTAATGATACTAAGTTAAAGTGTAATCAAAGTGTTGATTTGGTGACCTAATTAGGGTTCAACCCTTAAGTAATTGACTTAGTTTTTGATGAGACCTTGGGAAAACGGTCTCAAGACCGTTAGGAGGATGTCCAAATGATCCCAAGACCGTTTGGGGTCAGGTCATGACCCAATTGAGTGATGGTTTGATGGGTTCAACATCAATTAGGCTCATGTTGATACATGTTGAAGGATGATCGATTTCCAAGCCTAATCCAATCAATCCAAACCCTAATTGGTGATCAATTGAGGGTCACATCAGTTGAGTATTAACTTAATTGGCTCAATTGATAAGTGGTTAACCATGGCATGAACGATTGAGGGGTTCAACATTGAAAACCCTATTTCAATTGGAAGTGTTGATACACTTTTTGGTCCATGCGGTTTGAGGGTGTTTGGACCAAACGGTCTCAAGACCGTTTGGGACCAAATGATCCCAAACCGTTTGGTGGCCATGCGGTTTCAAGATCAAGTTGGTCATGCGGTTTCAAGGCTGATTTGTCCATGCGGTTTCAAAAGTCAATGTTGGCCAAACGGTCAACGGGACTAAACAGTCTTCACCTCACCTAGGGCAAACGGTTTTGATGGTATACTTGGCCATGCGGTCTTGAAAGTCAAAGGGTCCAAACGGTCAACCATTCCATGCGGTTTCAAAACTGTTTGGAGGTTGAAAGTGTAAAACCGTTTGGGGTCTTTTAAGGTCAAGTATGCTTAATGCTTTAAGGGCTTAGATGGTTCAATGGTTGATTAAACTAAACCCTAATGATACCTAAAGACGTTAAGGGAACAAGTAATGAGTTGGTTGATTTATGTTGTGATCAAAGGTGAACTTACTAAAGTACCCTTGAAGGGTTTAAACAATCAACACCGCTTGATCAAGCAAACCCTAATGACCAGAATGGTGATGACTTGACCTATGTTAATCAAAGTGGATTTGTTCTAACTTAATCTAGAGTGATGTAAACATCATCTAATAGTGGGAGGAGAGAGAAGACTCCTAATATGGATGGAAATTAAGTAAAATACCTTCAATATGCATGAATGCACATGATTAGGGCATGATCCTTCACAGTGAGATCATAGAAACCCTAATTATGGTGATTAATGAATCTTAACCTAATTTGAAGGCATTAATGATAATAATCTTTATACATGATGATGCTATGAGCTCAATTCACTATGAAGTGAATAGTAAACCCTAATTCTAGGGTAATAACATGTAGAGTGAATAGTAAACCCTAATTGAGGGTGATATGATGAAATGAATAGTAAACCCTAATTCTAGGTTATGCTTTTAAGCATGAATCTTCATGATTGAAGTATGAAATGAGGAATCACTATTCCTGATTAAAATAAAGGGATTGAATAACCCTAATTGATTTAAATAAGGGAACCTAGCCTTAGTGAAGGCATGATGGTACAAACCTTGAACTGAAAGGTTATTTTTTCTTTATAAATTACTGATTTGGAGATGGATTGTTTATTATTATCAATTAAATTAACCATGCAGGTTTTTATAAAGAAGAGATCATATCCAGGTAAGGGTTATGATATCATATTCATTGAAAGTATGTTATAAGCTTTATGAATAGTGATATATTATGTTGCCTAGTTTAAGGGACAACATATGAGATTCATGGGCTGTAAGAGCCATGAGCAACATCAAGGTCATGCTGATTATATGACTTATGATGATTTAAGGGTTTGAACACCCCTATTCTTGAACCATAATGATGAGATGGTTAAGAAATGATAACTGGTGTGTAATAAACTTGATACATTTAGTATTCTTCTTCTACAATATATGTTTTAATTGTTTATATTTGAAAACATGCTTGATGCTAAAAGAATGCTAAAATGTACTTAAATAATCAAGTATGATCATATCATGTAGGGCCCTGACCATAGATCCATCATTGTCAGAGACCAAATGATGGTGAAACATGTTTCCCTAAGGGAACTCCTAGAACATATACTTTTGAGTATATGGGGGATTATGGACGCGAATATCCTTACGTCCTAATGTAGGAATTGATGTAATATGTATCTTTAACCTATCAATCCTTCATTACATGTCTATGCCGGGATGATGTATCATTAATCTCCCGAGGGAATCATTAATGCCGCATCGATGAGAGATAAACAAGAGATCCCTCGATGACGAAGAGAGTACAGAATGCAACTGTGACTCTAATAGCGAAGTTGCCATAATACCCTAGATAGCTATCATAGCAGAGACACAAGATGTCCTGCATGTAAATCCTCACACTGACTGAGGAAGATGAGGTCATAAGAATCCGGCTCTTTTGATGACCTATGTATGGTACCGACGCGATTTCATAATGGTCGGTTGGAGTATGAGCGGTATACCTCATCTCCGCAGGGCTTAATAATGTTTGGAAAACATAATCAGCCGTGTAGCATAACTGCTTAGGTTGAACTACGAGAAACAATGATTGATGTTACATTGTTTATAGTGTTCTAGTTAAATAACTAGTATACATGTTCTCCATATTCTTTAATGAGATATGCTTTGATATCCAATTAAGTTATAATTGAAAGGTTGCTTTACTTGACATTAAACCTGCTGTTAAATGTTAATAATTATACTGCTTATTGTTATTCCTGATTGCAATAACAAAGCTTCTGGTGGAGAGTTATAACTCTCGCTGGGACAAATATTCAATTGTCTCACCCCCATGGGATTTGAGTTTTTAGGTAGATGCCAAGGATGAAGGAATCCATCTAGAGATGAGCAACAACAGCAGCAGCAACTCCAGGGGCAATAATGAATCTCAAGTGGAGATACTGAATGTCAAGTCTTGTAGATAGTAGGTCCTATGTGTCGTCTCTGTACTCTCAAGTCCTACGAGTCAGTAGATCTGAGGTTTTTGGATTAATGCCTCAAGATTTTTGTATCTTGCCTATACAGGTAACATGGGAATGGATGTATGTAATCACTCGAGATGTGAATTCACAAAGATGTAATATCAAACCATGTTGTAAACAATTCATCTTGTTTTCTCATAAAAGAGTTTTATGGTTTAAAGATCTCTTTCCAAAAAGTTTTAAATTTTTAGTGATTTTGATAATTTTGCTGCTAGTTAATCACTTCCGCTGAGTTTACATTGTGATTTATCGATTCGGTCGCCACAATTTAGTGGTATCAGAGCTCTCGGTTCGCTGAGTCTACAGAGACATAGGATTAAGGTAGTAGAGTCTGTTCTAGTGTCATCCAGTGTATCTGATGGTATCTTCTACTCACATAGGAGGAGAAGAACTTGAAGATGACCGGATCGGATGAGGAGTTTACTGCAGAGAGCAACAATGCTACACCGAGAAGAGGTGCAGAGGAGCAAGCAAGAGAGGGACAATTACTTGAGATCCCCCTAGCTAATCCAACCATGATAAGGAATCCTTCCTTAGGAATCACTGTTGGGGAATTTAGGGCAACCATGATGTATCTAGTGGATCAAGAACTAGCAATGCAACCTAGGTTACCAACTCCTAATGATGATGTTTTGGATATCAACAGAATATGTAACCCACAACAACAAGTTGAAGCAATGGTAAATGATGAAGTTCTGAACTTAGAACGAGTATGTGCTCAACCTCAGCCTGTTGAATCAATATATAGTAATGTAGGGGTTAGAATACAACCAGAAAATAGGATCTGCCATAGGTGTAGGAAACCTGGACATATCAGACCTAATTGTCCATAAAAGAAATATAAAGGAAGAATTGAGAAAAGGCCTATCCAAACCCAGGAGCAGAGACCTGGTAGTTCCAAAAGGAAGAAGTTTCTGGTGTCACCAACACAACCAGGACCTAGTGCACCAAGGCAATGGTTATCCATAAAGGGTAAGGAACCCTTTAGACCACACCGGGCACCCAGAACTTGCTATCAATGTGGACAGGTAGGGCATCTGGTAAGAGAGTGCACAGCCAGAAATGTTATGGCAAATCAACCTCTGAGGTAGAATCAGCCTGAGAGAATGAATAATCCTCGAGTCATGACAGGTTAGACAAAATAAATGGTATTTCTTATATGTCTTTTTATGATCTCTTGGATAAAACTGAGAAAGCAATTGATTGAACGTTTCTTGATTAGTCCTATAAAGACTTATAATGTTGTATAAAATAGATATTTCATGTTGCATGCTTACCTTAATAAGAAGATGAGGTATTAAAGAATTGGTCTGGATAGAAAATTCACTAAGATTAATACTTATACTTGTGATGATAAGAAAAGAGAAGGAATATGGTAGTACACAAGTGCATATTACCTTATCTCAGTATTTATATACCCGGGCCAGTTATACAACTGTTGATGATAAAGTAAATATGGAAACTCTTAGATTGTTATATTTTTGATTGCTCTGATCAAGCAGTCATTCTGAGACAATCTAATGAGAATCATAAAATAAGAAATATGAGAATAAGGAAGGTCAACCCTGATCAATAAAGGTTGTAAGAATAATAATAAAGATGTTTATGTGATGAATACTTATAAAGGTATCAGTTTAACCTGGACTTTGGTTCTAAAATGAGAATATATGTAATAAGTAATGTCCCAAGATGAAAGGAAGAAAGAGATGTAATGTGTTGATAACACATGTGATAGGTACCAAAATAAGAATGCAATAATATATCAAATGATTTATATTAATTACCTAGACTGGTCAACTATGAAATTAAATTAGACATATAGAATAATATGAACATCACATGTTAGGGGTTTATGTTTTTCATAAACATATCTTTCTCCAAGATATATGTCAAATAAGTCCTTGTTTGATAAGTAACTTTTCCCTATAATAAGAGAATGTACAACTAATGAGATAGTTAGTGCAAATAATAAGGAAAGTTAGTATGGTGTTATCAGATGTGATGATACAATCAAGGTATGGAAGCACTTATATAGTCTTAAAATAAATAACAGAGTATGAGTGTGATCTTAATAAAAGTTGATCAAAACTTTATAATATCTCCATAATAACGAAATGTTATCTAAGGATGTGATGATATGATGCTTAAATAATATCTGCTTTCCCTTTTCTTTCTGGGATTTCGGGGGCGAAATCCTTGTTAGGGGTTTATAATTTGTAACATCCCTGACCTGGGTTATGAACTAACCCCAGGTGTTTTTCTTAATCATGTGATTAAATGCTTGTGGTTATCTATTGATAATGTAATTAAAGCTCCTGAGGAACATATATTTCCCTTTCTGTCCTTTTTAAACAATATTGTAATATTATTTTGTTAAAAGTGGACTTATGTGCAAATTACCCAATTAGAGGGGTTAACTTGCAAATTTCACATGTTTAGATGTTCCTCTGATGATAAGACATCATAAGAATGAATTTGATGAAGTATTATGGATTCTCCAAGCTTGGGCACCAAAATGCATCTTGTGGAGCAATCCTTGTGCTTTAAACCCTAGTTTTGGTGTAAAGTGCAATTTACCCAAAACATGGGGTGCAAAATGTAAAATGTACCTTCTAGAGTATCTTTTATGACTCTTGGCATCAATTAGAGTAAAAATGATGAAGGGGGCGCTTCATGTGAATAATCAAATAAGAAGGATAACCCTTGTAACTAAATAACCAAGTTGTAAGCATAATGACCCTTTTATATGTGTGCAACTTAGTAGGATGTTTGGCTTCCTTTTCACTATACTTTGGTTAAGAAAGGAGTTTGCTTAAGTATATAAAGGAGGGGCGTGGCCAAGAAGGAGATAAGGACCCATATGAGAAATAGAAGAAAAGATTGTCCTTATCTTGAAAACATGCCCAAAGTATATATACACCTTTCTTTTACAACCAAGGGATCGTTTCCCTTCCTCTCTTCACTTATCTCTTGCTTGGACCGACTAAGTAAGGAGCTCAGGAGCAGAGGAGAATGACCAAGAAGAGTTGGGTAAGCTTTAACCACTATCTAACTCAGATTCATGGAGGAAATCATGATACAAGGTTGGTTTGCTAGTTTTTCTTACTTAGTTCTTCTTTCTAGCGATCCTTTCCAACCAATTTTGAAGAAGAAACCTTGGATGACCTGTGGAGCTCAAGCCACCATTAAAGATACGAATCTTGGAGCTCTATATCTGGTTCTAAGGCGGGTTTTATAACTCTAAACCTGAAACATTGTTATGCATCTTTCTTTCTTGCAAACGTTGCTTGTTCTTCTTCCCTCCATCATTCTTTGCACTCTTGCAAGCAAAACCGTGGAGAACAGGCCTTGATCTGGAGGTAGAAGAAGGGGGCATGAATACCAATGCTACTTTAGCAAATGGTCTTGCACCCCTTGTCCAAACGGTTTGCAAAACCGTTTGGGGCAAACAGTTTCAAAACCGTTTGAAGGGTAAACGGTTTCGCAAGGTCGGTTGGAGAAAACGGTCTCCAAAACCGTTTGAGGGAGTTGAACAAGGGTTTACCGTTTGAGATTCCTGTTCATAATTATGTTGGTTAATAACTTACCAAATTTTATAGGTTAACTCCCAACGAATCATGAGTTGAAGGTCAATCAATAAGGCAAAGCCTAATTGGATTAAGTGCTGATTTTCAACTTGATTTATTTGCCTTTTTGGGCAAACGGTTTCAAAACCCGTTTGAAAGAGTTGACCAAGGGTTTACCGTTTGGGAATCCTGTTCCTAATTATTTTTTTTGATGAACCACCAAATTTTATGGATTAATTCCAAAGGAATCATGAGTTGAAGGCTAATCAATTAGGTAAACCCTAATTGGATTAAGTGCTGATTTTCAACTTGGCTGATTTGACTTTTTGGTTTAATTAGCCCAAACGATTTCAAAACCATTTGGGGATTACCCAAACGGTCTCAAGACCATTTGGGGGACACCAAAAATCGTTTGTAGGTCTAGGGTTGGATATGGTTAAGTGTTTGAAGATCCAAAGATATGGCATGAACCCTAATCGGCTAAGTGCTGATTTTTGTAAGTAATTGAGATGATGTTTTGGGTGATTGAGCCCAAACGGTTTCCAAACCGTTTGGGCATTACCCAAATGGTCTAAAGACCGTTTCAAGGTCACCCAAGACCATTTGGAGGTCTGGGGTCAAGTATGGTTGAGTAATTGAAGGTCTAAAGATACCAAATTGAAATGTAATCAATTGCTGATTCGATGATCAACTCAATAGCTCAAACCCTAATGATTTTTCACTAGAATCCAACGGTTGGATGAGCCAAACGGTCTCAAGACCGTTTCGAGGCCACCCAAGACCATTTGGAGGTCTAGGGGTGAGTATGGTTATGCAATTGATGATCTAATGATACTAAGTTAAAGTGTAATCAAAGTGCTGATTTGGTGACCTAATTAGGGTTCAACCCTTAAGTAATTGACTTAGTTTTTGATGAGACCTTGGGAAAACGGTCTCAAGACCGTTTGGAGGATGTCCAAACGATCCTAAGACCGTTTGGGGTCAGGTCATGACCCAATTGAGTGATGGTTCAATGGGTTCAACATCAATTAGGCTCATGTTGATACATGTTGAAGGATGATCGATTTCCAAGCCTAATCCAATCAATCCAAACCCTAATTGGTGATCAATTGAGGGTCACATTAGTTGAGTATTAACTTAATTGGCTCAATTGATAAGTGGTTAACCATGGCATGAACGATTGAGGGGTTCAACATTGAAAACCCTATTTCAATTGGAAGTGTTGATACACTTTTTGGTCCATGCGATTTTGAGGGTGTTTGGACCAAACGCTCCCAAACCGTTTGGTGGCCATGCGGTTTCAAGATCAAGTTGGTCATGCGGTTTCAAGGCTGATTTGTCCATGCGGTTTCAAAAGTCAATGTTGGCCAAATAGTCAACGGGACTAAACAGTCTTCACCTCACCTAGGGCAAATGGGTTTGATGGTATACTTGGCCATGCGGTCTTGAAAGTCAAAGGGTCAAAACGGTCAACCATTCCATGCGGTTTCAAAACCGTTTGGAGGTTGAAAGTGTAAAACCATTTGGGGTCTTTTAAGGTCAAGTATGCTTAATGCTTTAAGGGCTTAGATGGTTCAATGGTTGATTAAACTAAACCCCAATGATACCTAAAGACGTTAAGGGAACAAGTAATGAGTTTGTTGATGTATGTTGTGATCAAAGGTGAACTTACTAAAGTACCCTTGAAGGGTTTAAACAATCAACACCCCTTGATCAAGCAAACCCTAATGACCATAATGGTGATGACTTGACCTATGTTAATCAAAGTTGATTTGTTCTAACTTAATCTAGAGTGATGTAAACATCATCTAATAGTGGTAGGAGAGAGAAGACTCCTAATATGGATGGAAATTAAGTAAAATACCTTCAATATGCATGAATGCACATGATTAGGGCATGATCCTTCATAGTGAGATCATAGAAACCCTAATTATGGCGATTAATGAATCTTAACCTAATTTGAAGGCATTAATGATAATAATCTTTATACATGATGATGCTATGAACTCAATTCACTATGAAGTGAATAGTAAACCCTAATTCTAGGGTAATAACATGTAGAGTGAATAGTAAACCCTAATCGAGGGTGATATGATGAAATGAACAGTAAACCCTAATTCCAGGTTATGCTTTTAAGCATGAATCTTCATGATTGAAGTATGAAATGAGGAATCACTATTCCTGATTAAAATAAAGGGATTGAATAACCCTAATTGATTTAAATAAGGGAACCTAGCCTTAGTGAAGGCATGATGGTAAAAACCTTGAATTGAAAGGTTATTTCTGCTTTATAAAATACTGATTTGGAGATGGATTGTTTATTATTATCAATTAAATTAACCATGCAGGTTCTTATAAAGAAGAGATCATAGCCAGGTAAGGGTTATGATATCATATTCATTGAAAGTATGTTATAAGCTTTATGAATAGTGATATATTATGTTGCCTAGTTTAAGGGACAACATATGAGATTGATGGGCTGTAAGAGCCATGAGCAACATCAAGGTCATGCTGTTTAGATGACTTATGATGATTTAAGGGTTTGAACACCCCTGTTCTTGAACCATAATGATGAGATGGTTAAGAAATGATAACTGATGTGAAATAAACTTGATACATTTAGTATTCTTCTTCTACAATAGATGTTTTAATTGTTTATGTTTGAAAACATGCTTGATGCTAAAAGAATGCTAAAATGTACTTAAATAATCAAGTATGATCATATCATGTAGGGCCCTGACCATAGATCCATCATTGTCAGAGACCAAATGATGGTGAAACAAGTTTTCCTAAGGGAACTCCTGGAACATATACTTTTGAGTATATGGGGGATTATGGATGCGGATATCCTTACGTCCTAATGTAGGAATTGATGTAGGATGTATCTTTAACCTATCAATCCTTCATTACATGTCTATGCCGGGATGATGTATCATTAATCTCCCGAGGGAATCATTAATGCCGCATCGATGAGAGATAAACAAGAGATCCCTCGATGACGAAGAGAGTACAGAATGCCACTGTGACTCTAATAGCGAAGTTGCCAGAATACCCTGGATAGCTATCATAGCAGAGACACAAGATGTCCTGCATGTAAATCCTCACACTGACTGAGGAAGATGAGGTCATAAGAATCCGGCTCTTTTGATGACCTATGTATGGTACCGACGCGATTTCGTAATGATCGGTTGGAGTATGAGCGATATACCTCATCTCCGCAGGGCATAATAATGTTTGGAAAACATAATCAGCCGTGTAGCATAACTGCTTAGGTTGAACTATGAGAAACAATGATTGATGTTACATTGTTTATAATGTTCTAGTTAAATAACTAGTATACATGTTCTCCATATTCTTTAATGAGATATGCTTTGATATCCAATTAAGTTATAATTGAAAGGTTGCTTTACTTGACATTAAACCTATTGTTAAATGTTAATAATTATACTGCTTATTGTTATTCCTTATTGCAATAACAAAGCTTCTGGTGGAGAGTTATAACTCTCGCTGGGACAATTATTCAATTGTCTCACCCCCGTGGGATTCGAGTTTTTAGGTAGACGCCGAGGATGAAGGAATCCATCTAGAGATGAGCAACAACACCAGGGGCAGCAGTGAATCTCAGATGGAGATATTAACTGTCAAGTCTTGTAGATAGTAGGTCCTATGTGTCATCTCTGTACTCTCAGGTCCTAGGAGTCAGTAGATCTGAGGTTTTTGGCTTAATGCCTCAAGATTTTTGTATCTTGCCTATACAGGTAACATGGAAATGGATGTATGTAATCACTCGAGATGTGAATTCATAGAGATGTAATGTCAAACCATGTTGTAAACAATTCATCTTGTTTTCTCATAAAAGAGTTTTATGGTTTAAAGATCTCTTTCCAAAAAGTTTTAAATTTTTAGTGATTTTGATAATTTCACTGCTAGTTAATCACTTCCGCTGAGTTTACATTGTGATTTATCGATTCGGTCGCCACAATTTAGTGGTATAAGAGCTCTAGGTTTGCTGAGTCTACAGAGACATAGGACTAAGGTAGTAGAGTCTGTTCTAGTGTCATCCAGTGTATCTGATGGTATCTTCTGCTCACATAGAAGGAGAAGAACTTGAAGATGACTGGATCGGATGAGGAGTTTACTGCAGAGAGCAATAATGCTACACTGAGAAGAGGTGCAGAGGAGCAAGCAAGAGAGGGACAATTACCTGAGATCCCCCTAGCTAATCCAACCATGATAAGGAATCCTTCCTTAGGAATCACTGTTGGGGAATTTAGGGAAACCATGATGTATCTAGTGGATCAAGCACTAGCAATGCAACCTAGGTTACCAGCTCCTACTGATGATGTTTTGGATATCAACAGAATATGTAACCCACAACAGCAAGTTGAAGCAATAGTAAATGATGAAGTTCTGAACTTAGAATGAGTCTGTGCTCAACCTCAGCCTGTTGAATCAATATATAGTAATGTAGGGGTTAGAATACAACCAGAAAATAGGATCTGCCATAGGTGTAGGAAACCTGGACATATCAGACCTAATTGTCCAGAAAAGAAATATAAAGGAAGAATTGAGAAAAGGCCTATCCAAACCTAGGAGCAGAGACCTGGTAGTTCCAAAAGGAAGAAGTTTCTGGTGTCACCAACACAACCAGGACCTAGTGCACCAAGGCAATGGTTATCCAGAAAGGGTAAGGAACCCTTTAGACCACACCGGGCACGCAAAACTTGCTATCAATGTGGATAGGTAGGGCATCTGGTAAGAGATTGCCCAGCTAGAAATGTTATGGCAAATCAACCTCTGAGGTAGAATCAGCCTGAGAGAATGAATAATCCTCGAGTCATGACAGGTTAGACAAAATAAATGGTATTTCTTATATGTCTTTTTATGATCTCTTGGATAAAACTGAGAAAGCAATTGATTGAACTTTCCTTGATTAGTCCTATAAAGACTTATAATGTTGTATAAAATAGATATTTCATGTTGCATGCTTACCTTAATAAGAAGATGAGGTATTAAAGAACTGGTCTGGATAGAAAATTCAGTAAGATTAATACTTATACTTGTGATGATAAGAAAAGAGAAGGAATATGGTAGTACACAAGTGCATATTACCTTATCTCAGTATTTATATACCCAGGCCAGTTATACAACTGTTGATGATAAAGTAAATATGGAAACTCTTAGATTGTTATATTTTTGATTGCTCTGATCAAGCAGTCATTCTGAGACAATCTAATGAGAATCATAAAATAAGAAATATGAGAATAAGGAAGGTCAACCCTGATCAATAAAGGTTGTAAGAATAATAATAAAGATGTTTATGTGATGAATACTTATAAAGGTATCAGTTTAACATGGACTTTGGTTCTAAAATGAGAATATATGTAATAAGTAATGTCCCAAGATGAAAGGAAGAAAGAGATGTAATGTGTTGATAACACATGTGATAGGTACCAAAATAAGAATGCAATAATATATCAAATGATTTATATTAATTACCTAGACTGGTCAACTATGAAATTAAATTAGACATATAGAATAATATGAACATCACATTTTAGGGGTTTATGTTTTTCATAAACATATCTTTCTCCAAGATATCTGTCAAATAAGTCCTTGTTTGATAAGTAACTTTTCCCTATAATAAGAGAATGTACAACTAATGAGATAGTTAGTGCAAATAATAAGGAAAGTTAGTATGGGGTTATCAGATGTGATGATACAATCAAGGTATGGAAGCACTTATATAGTATCAAAATAAATAACAGAGTATGAGTGTGATCTTAATAAAAGTTGATCAAAACTTTATAATATCTCCATAATAACAAAATGTTATCTAAGGATGTGATGATATGATGCTTAAATAATATCTGCTTTCCCTTTTCTTTCTGGGATTTCGGGGGCAAAATCCTTGTTAGGGGTTTATAATTTGTAACATTCCTGACCTGGGTTATGAAATAACCCCAGGTGTTTTTCTTAATCATGTGATTAAATGCTTGTGGTTATCTGTTGATAATGTAATTAAAGCTCCTGAGGAACATATATTTCCCTTTCTGTCCTTTTTAAACAATATTGTAATATTATTTTGTTAAAAGTGGACTTATGTGCAAATTACCCAATTAGAGGGGTTAACTTGCAAATTGCACATGTTTAGATGTTCCTATGATGATTAGACATCATAAGAATGCATTTGATGAAGTATTATGGATTCTCCAAGCTTGGGCACCAAAATGCAGCTTGTGGAGCAATCTTTGTGCTTTAAACCCTAGTTTTGGTGTAAAGTGCAATTTACCCAAAACATGGGGTGCAAAATGTAAAATATACCTTCTAGAGTATCTTTTATGACTCTTGTCATCTATTAGAGTAAAAATGATGAAGGGGGCGCTTCATTTGAATAATCAAATAAGAAGGATAACCCTTGTAACAAAATAACCAAGTTGTAAGCATAATGACCCTTTTATATGTGTGCAACTTAGTAGGATGTTTGGCTTCCTTTTCACTAGACTTTGGTTAAGAAAGGAGTTTTTCTTAAGTATAGAAAGGATGGGCGTGGCCAAGAAGGATATAAGTACCCATATGAGAAATAGAAGAAAAGATTGTCCTTATCTTGAAAACATGCCCAAAGTATATATACACCTTTCTTTTACAACCAAGGGATCGTTTCCCTTCCTCTCTTCACTTATCTCTTGATTGGACTGACTAAGGAAGGAGCTTAGGAGCATAGGAGAACGACCAAGAAGACTTGGGTAAGATTTAACCACTATCTAACTCAGATTCATGGAGGAAATCATGATACAAGTTGGTTTGCTAGTTTTTCTTAATTAGTTCTTCTTTCTAGCCATCCTTTCCAACCAATTCTTGAAGAAGAAACCTTGGACGACCTGTGGAGCTCAAGCCACCATTAAAGATACGAATCTTGGAGCTCTAGAGCTGGTTCTAAGGTGGGTTTTATAACTCTAAACCCTTAAACTTTGTTATGCATCTTTCTTTCTTGCAAACGTTGCTTGTTCTTCTTCCCTCCATCCTTCTTTGCACTCTTGCAAGCAAAACCGTGGAGAACAGGACTTGATCTAGAGGTAGAATAAGGGGGCGTGAATACCAATGCTACTTTAGCAAACGGTCTTGCACCCCTTGGCCAAACGGTTTGCAAAACCGTTTGGGGCAAACGGTTTCAAAACCGTTTGAAGGGTAAACGGTTTCGCAAGGTCGGTTGGAGAAAACGGTCGCCAAAACCATTTGAGGGAGTTGACCAAGGGTTTACAGTTGGAGATTCCTGTTCATAATTATGTTGGTTAATAACTCACCAAATTTTATAGGTTAACTCCCAAGGAATCATGAGTTGAAGGTCAATCAATTAGGCGAAGCCTAATTGGATTAAGTGCTGATTTTCAACTTGATTTATTTTCCTTTTTGGGCAAACAGTTTCAAAAACCGTTTGAAAGAGTTGACCAAGGGTTGACTGTTTGAGAATCCTGTTCCTAATTATTTTTGTTTATGACCCACCAAATTTGATGGATTAATTCGAAAGGAATCATGAGTTGAAGGCTAATCAATTAGGTAAACCCTAATTGGATTAAGTGCTGATTTTCAACTTGGCTGATTTGACTTTTTGGGTTAATTAGCCCAAACGGTTTCAAAACCGTTGGGGAGTACCCAAACGGTCTCAAGACCATTTGGGGGTCACCCAAGATCGTTTGGAGGTCTAGGGTTGGATATGGTTAAGTGTTTGAAGATCCTAAGATATGGCATGAACCCTAATCGACTAAGTGCTGATTTTTGTAAGTAATTGAGATGAGGTTTTGGGTGATTGAGCCCAAACAGTTTCAAAACCATTTGGGGATTACCCAAACGGTCTCAAGACCGTTTGGAGGTCACCCAAGACCGTTTGGAGGTCTGGGGTCAAGTATGGTTGAGTAATTGAAGGTCTAAAGATACCAAATTGAAATGCAATCAAGTGTTGATTCGATGATCAACTCAATAGCTCATACCCTAATGATTTTTCACTAGAATCCAAGGGTTGGATGAGCCAAACGGTCTCAAGACCGTTTGGAACTCATCCAAACGGTCTCAAGACCGTTTGGAGGCCACCCAAGACCGTTTGGAGGTCTAGGGGTGAGTATGGTTAAGCAATTGATGATCTAATGATACTAAGTTAACGTGTAATGAAAGTGCTGATTTGGTGACCTAATTAGGGTTCAACCCTTAAGTAATTGACTTAGTGTTTGATGAGACCTTTGGAAAACGGTCTCAAGACCATTTGGAGGATGTCCAAACGATCCCAAGACCGTTTGGGGTCAGGTCATGACCCAATTGAGTGATGGTTCAATGGGTTCAACATCAATTAGGCTCATGTTGATACGTGTTGAAGGATGATCGATTTCCAAGCCTAATCCAATCAATCGAAACCCTAATTGGTGATCAATTGAGGGTCACATAAGTTGAGTATTAACTTAATTGGCTCAATTGATAAGTGGTTAACCATGGCATGAACGATTGGGGGGTTCTACATTGAAAACCCTATTTCAATTGGAAGTGTTGATACACTTTTTGGTCCATGCGGTTTGAGGGTGTTTGGACCAAACAGTCTCAAGACCGTTTGGGACCAAACGATCCCAAACCGTTTGGTGGCCATGCGGTTTCAAGATCAAGTTGGTCATGCGGTTTCAAGGCTGATTTGTCCATACGGTTTCAAAAGTCAATGTTGGCCAAACGGTCAACGGGACTAAATGGTCTTCACCTCACCTAGGGAAAACGGTTTTGATGGTATACTTGGCCATGCGGTCTTGAAAGTCAAAGGTCCAAACGGTCAACCATTCCATGCGGTTTCAAAACCGTTTGGAGGTTGAAAGTGTAAAACCGTTTGGGGTCTTTTAAGGTCAAGTATGCTTAATGCTTTAAGGGCTTAGATGGTTCAATGGTTGATTAAACTAAACCCTAATGATACCTAAAGGCGTTAAGGGAACAAGTAATGAGTTGGTTGATGTATGTTGTGATCAAAGGTGAACTTACTAAAGTACCCTTGAAGGGTTTAAACAATCAACACCCCTTGATCAAGCAAACCCTAATGACCATAATGGTGATGACTTGACCTATGTTAATCAAAGCTGATTTGTTCTAACTTAATCTAGAGTGATGTAAACATCATCTAATAGTGGGAGGAGAGAGAAGACTCCTAATATGGATGGAAATTAAGTAAAATACCTTCAATATGCATGAATGCACATGATTAGGGCATGATCCTTCATAGTGAGATCATAGAAGCCCTAATTATGGTGATTAATGAATCTTAACCTAATTTGAAGGCATTAATGATAATAATCTTTATACATGATGATGCTATGAGCTCAATTCACTATGAAGTGAATAGTAAACCCTAATTCTAGGGTAATAACATGTAGAGTGAATAGTAAACCCTAATTGAGGGTGATATGATGAAATGAATAGTAAACCCTAATTCTAGGTTATGCGTTTAAGCATGAATCTTCATGATTGAAGTATGAAATGAGGAATCACTATTCCTGATTAAAATAAAGGGATTGAATAACCCTAATTGATTTAAATAAGGGAACCTAGCCTTAGTGAAGGCATGATGGTACAAGCCTTGAACTGAAAGGTTATTTTTGCTTTATAAATTACTGATTTGGAGATGGATTGTTTATTATTATCAATTAAATTAACCATGCAGGTTCTTATAAAGAAGAGATCATAGCCAGGTAAGGGTTATGATATCATATTCATTGAAAGTATGTTATAAGCTTTATGAATAGTGATATATTATGTTGCCTAGTTTAAGGGACAACATATGAGATTGATGGGCTGTAAGAGCCATGAGCAACATCAAGGTCATGCTGATTAGATGACTTATGATGATTTAAGGGTTTGAACACCCATGTTCTTGAACCATAATGATGAGATGGTTAAGAAATGATAACTGATGTGAAATAAACTTGATACATTTAGTATTCTTCTTCTACAACAGATGTTTTAATTGTTTATGTTTGAAAACATGCTTGATGCTAAAAGAATGCTAAAATGTACTTAAATAATCAAGTATGATCATATCATGTAGGGCCTTGACCATATATCTATCATTGTCAGAGACCAAATGATGGTGAAACAGGTTTTCCTAAGGGAACTCCTGGAACATATACTTTTGAGTATATGGGGGATTATGGATGCGAATATCCTTACGTCCTAATGTAGGAATTGATGTAGGATGTAACTTTAACCTATCAACCCTTCATTACATGTCTATGTCGGGATGATGTATCATTAATCTCCCGAGGGAATCATTAATGCCGCATCGATGAGAGATAAACAAGAGATCCCTCGATGACGAAGAGAGTAAAGAACGCCACTGTGACTCTAATAGCGAAGTTGCCAGAATACCCTGGATAGCTATCATAGCAGAGACACAAGATGTCCTGCATGTAAATCCTCACACTGACTGAGGAAGATGAGGTCATAAGAATCTGGCTCTTTTGATGACCTATGTATGGTACCGACGCGATTTCGTAATGGTCGGTTGGAGTATGAGAGGTATACCTCATCTCCGCAGGGCATAATAATGTTTGGAAAACATAATCAGCCGTGTAGCATAACTGCTTAGGTTGAACTACGAGAAACAATGATTGATGTTACATTGTTTATAATTTTCTAGTTAAATAACTAGTATACATGTTCTCCATATTCTTTAATGAGATATGCTTTGATATCCAATTAAGTTATAATTGAAAGGTTGCTTTACTTGACATTAAACCTGCTGTTAAATGTTAATAATTATACTACTTATTGTTATTCCTTATTGCAATAACAAAGCTTCTGGTGGAGAGTTATAACTCTCGCTGGGACAATTATTCAATTGTCTCACCCCCGTGGGATTTGACTTTTTAGGTAGACGCCGAGGATGAAGGAATCCATCTAGAGATGAGAAACAACAGCAGCAACAACACCAGGGGCAGCAGTGAATCTCAGGTGGAGATACTGACTGTCAAGTCTTGTAGATAGTAGGTCCTATGTGTCGTCTCTGTACTCTCAGGTCCTAGGAGTCAGTAGATCTGAGGTTTTTGGCTTAATGCCTCAAGATTTTTGTATCTTGCCTATACAAGTAACATGGCAATGGATGTATGCAATCACTCGAGATGTGAATTCACAGAGATGTAATGTCAAACCATGTTGTAAATAGTTCATCTTGTTTTCTCATAAAAGAGTTTTATGGTTTAAAGATCTCTTTCCAGAAGTTTTAAATTTTTAGTGATTTTGATAATTCCGCTGCTAGTTAATCACTTCCGCTGAGTTTACATTGTGATTTATCGATTCGGTCGCCACACTTAAACCTGATCTTATACTACTTTCTATATGGATCGTTATACTTGAATAACATGAATTTTTGATCTGTTATATGTACACAAGAATCTCTATCTACTCTCTCTAAATATATCTCTTTTGATGATCTTCCAACATCACGTTTAGGGTTTGATGAACACTATGAACCATGGTGTTATTCACCCTATTGACACTTGGTTTTCCCTATTGTTACCCTCCGATTTCGACCTTGATTTTGATCTATGGTGGAGTAGATCAGATTGTAACGTCCCAAGATTTGAGGCCTCAGATAAAACGATATTATGAGGAATGATTGGACTACCCATATCACCAAGGTGCACCTCCTTTTCGGGGAGCCCATTACTAAAGAACTCCATAGTTAAGCGTGCTCAGCTTGGAGTAGTACTAGGATGGGTGACCAGTCGGGAAGTTGATCTTGGCTTGCGTCAGTGTGGACAAAGTGCATAGTTAAGGCTAGTGGTGGTTTGTGGGGCCAATCGTCATTCCTAAAACTCTAGTAGAGCCTTGGGCAGTGGGCCTGGGCCTTACAAATGGTATCAGAGCCAATTTCCCTCCAGTAGGTGGGCCCCACATGGGCATGTGGCATGCCAGTATTGAGCCGTGCGGTCCGGGAAAGTTGGAAAGAGCTATCCGTAGAGACGAGATGGAGCCACCCTTGCGCTGGTATCCATGGATGGGAGTTGGGTGTCCATGGGCCATTCTGGGTCTGCACTGAAATGGGGAAGATATTATGAGGGCGTATAAGTTGAGCCTTGACGAGGATGTCAAGAGTCTAAGTGGGGGAGATTGTAACGTCCCAAGATTTGAGGCCTCGGATAAAACAATCTTATAAGGAATGATTGGACTACACCCATATCACCAAGGTGCACCTCCTTTTCGGGGAGCCCATTACTAAAGAACTCCATAGTTAAGTGTGCTCAGCTTGGAGTAGTACTAGGATGGGTGACCAGTTGGGAAGTTGATCCTGGCTTGCGCGTCACTGTGGACAAAGTGCGCAGTTAAGGCTAGTGGTGGTTTGTGGGGCCAATCGCCATTCCTAAAACTCTACTAGAGCCTTGGGCAGTGGGCCCGAGCCTTACATGAATTTTTGATCTTATACTACTTTCTATATGGATCGTTATACTTGAATAACATGACTTTTTGATCTGTTATATGTACACAAGAATCTCTATTTCCTCTCTCTAAATATATCTCTTTTGATGATCTTCCATCATCACGTTTCGGGTTTGATGAACACTATGAACCATGGTGTTATTCACCCTGTTGAAACTTGGTTTTCCCTATTGTTACCCTCCAGTTTCGACCTTGATTTAGATCTATGGTGAAGTAGATCAGATGGTCGAGACATACCTTGGTCTTCCATCATGGTTGATACCCATGCAAGGGTTGGTTTTGGTCATGACACACCCCTAAACCATAAAGATGGTGGTTTCTCTAGCCTGGTTGTGATGCAACGTTGATGCATGGTCACTTGGTTGTTGGGTGATGTTGCTGACAGTTTGATAAGCAGGATGGTTGAGACGTATGATCTTGTTAAGTCATGAGTGTAGCAGGTTAAGGTTAGGTTGTTTATGGTTGTAACATGGTAGGTTAGGGTGGTAACATCTTGAGATAGTGGGATGACACCTTAAGGGTTGTGGTTGTAATGTTGCTTGTGGGTTGTGGTTGCAACATTACTCTATTGCAGTTAGGATGTCGTGTTGATCTTGGTTGTGATGTTGGGTCGCAACGCCATGCTGGGCATTTCCTAGTGTCGTGGGCATGATGTTTTTCTTAGGTGATGTCTCAATTGTATCCAGGTACAGATGGTGTCCGAGACGTTGGACTGCAAGTGGGAGACTGTGACATCTCATTGCTGAATAGGCCAAGATGCCAATTCGTTATGATGGTTTAGACCAGGTTGAAGTGTATCGGTCAAGAAACTCATATGTGAGTGGTCAAGACCATGGGATGTGTCTCAGTCACGACACCCCATTGCTTGTTTGGTTAACACCCACGTGTTCAGAGGTCGAGACATATGTGTTATGAGGGGTTGAATCATGTATGTTGTGTTGTAATTGATATACCTATACATGAGTAAGTACATGATCAATATAGGGTGTAATGGCCTACATAAGGGTTGAGACTATGAATGTCTAATCATTAATAACAATGTTTAACATAACTACTCTCCAACAATATGGGAGGTGATGGATTAGGGTTCGGTGATGGAATAACGTTATGAGGGGTTGAATCATGTATGTTGTGTTGTAATTGATATATCTATACATGAGTAAGTACATGATCAATATAGGGTGTAATGACCTACATAAGGGTTGAGACTATGAATGTATAATGATTAATAACAATGTTTAACACAACTACTCTCCAACAATATAGGAGGTGATGGATTAGGGTTCAATGATGGAATAACGTTATGAAGCCCTAATTAGAAATGCATGAACTCTAACCCTAATGTTGTGATAACATGATATATGATCTCATCCTACTTGAAGTAATTATGATGCGATAGTGCTTTCTCTATCCTACTTCTGCAACTCTAACTTGTAGGTGATATGAATGTAGCTATGAGAATGCTATGCTAGTCTGTATAAAATATAGGGTGGAGATTCTAAGTAATGTTAAGGCATACTGTGACACTGTAGTGTGCAAGACTATATGAGTTGGTCTAATGACCTAGAAAATACCTTATGCATAATTGAGGGATTGATATCCCATAGTGACGTGACATTGTTAATGATCTTGTGAATGGTAGCATTACAAGTGCCAAATGATGATGAGATAAGTTCTTACTTAATACATTTTATATCTTCTGAAGTTGTATCCTACCTTAATTTTGTGGAATTTGTTTAGGGTTAATACGTTGTAACTTTATTGATGCATTAAAAGATACCCAATTGGTATACCATGTACCATAGATCCATCTCAGCGTCAATGTTTACTTGGATGGTGAAACGAGTAATTCCTACGGGAAACTCAGAGCGTATATTATTGAATATGCAACGCACCAGTGGAGATAACTCCTTGTATCCTTAAATTGTTGAAATTGTGATATATTGTGTATTATATAAGGTCCAGGTGTGAGCATGTTCTCTAGTGTTGTACCATGTACCAAGGCAAACTAGTTATTTTACATGGCCATATCCTTGGCTATGATTTGCTGTCTCTACAGGACTGTAGCCATGATTACAAGTTATTTTCTTTAACAGTATGGCTATATGTCACTGCATTGCAGACTTGTACTGACCAAGTAGTGTTGTTGATGATCATGGAGTCTAGATTCTCCATTGATCTTGTATGGTACTGATTTCGACTTAGCAGTGGTCAGTTGGATTTGAGTGGTACACCTCAAATCTTCAGGGCATAACAATGGTTAAACAGTCATGTAGCATATTTGCTTAGGGTCAAATACGAATCACATTGAATGATCTCATGCCTTATTTTCTTGTACTATTTAGTTTATAACAGTTATACATGTTCTTCATATTCCTTTTAAAAGAATAAATTGTTCTTCTACTATGTTGCAAGTACTTAAAATTTCTTATCCAGTAGGAATCAAAATTGAAGAGAAATCGAGAGGTAGAAAGTAAAACACTTCAACTAAAAAAATGTCTGCTCACCTAGGGTTCTCCCGAGGCGACGGCCGCGGGGGTAGAAACGATAGTGGTCAGGGACGCCGCCAAACCGATTGTCTGCCTGATCTTAGTAGAGGTAACCATAGTGGAGCGTCCTCTACTCAAGAAACTACTAGGCCTGTCAACACATCTGTCCAACCCCTCTACTGGTGGTGCAGCGATGGAGACGGACACAAACTCGTCTTCTGATAAGGGAGCGAAACTTTCATATGCAGAAATGGTCAATGGACGACCGATCGGTATGCTAACCTATGAAAACCCGATCTCACCTGATGTGCTCTTGGAATCTGACATCACCGTGGATCTCAGCGGGGTACTCTCGTCCTTCTTGATTCGCTACGATGCGATGCAACCCCTGCTGGAGCCATGGAAGTTTGCCGTAGTAGTCAAAGCCATTGGAATCAATGTCCGGTTCAAAGCCTTGATCAATAAGATCTATGCTATCTGGGAACCGAAATAAGAATCCAGGGTTATCGACCTTGAGAACAACTATTACATCATCCAATTCTCTGGGCAAAGATGACTACTTCACTACCATGACAGGAGAACCATGGACAATTTTCGGCAACTACCTTTCCATTCAGTCTTAGTCGCTGGCCTTCCGACCTTCAGATCCGATCCCAAGGAAATTAATCATCTGGGTGAGAGTCCCCAAGTTGCCTATCTTCCTCTTCCAAAACCAGTTGTTAACCTCCATAGGCAACTCGATTGGGAAGACGATCAAGGTAGATGAACACACCCTCTAGGGGCATCGGGGGAAGTTTGCACGGATCTTTGTTGAAGTAGAAACTTCTAAACCCCTCCTCCCGGCCGTTTTCATCAATGGGGAGCATTTGTGTCTTGAATATGAGAATCTTCCAGTTGTTTGTATGAAGTGTGGGTGAGTCGGTCATGCAGACACAGACTGCAAGCAAGCGGTACGTGCTGAGACCAGCAAGGCAATTTCTTCCACACCGATCCCATTGCCTGGTGTCACCTACACCATGGCAATCCATGCCAAGTGACCCGAGCCAAGGAAGCAAGCACAGAAGAAGACTGACGCTAAGAAGACATCCACAACAGAAACAATGAAGCCTATCCAAGTCTCGAATACTGAAGCTGAGGTTGATGAAGAGGGTTTCACTAAGGTGGTTAGTAGGAAACAAAAGCAGAAGAACAAGAAAGCGAGCGACACTTCATCTGACCAAGCCGCTCATAAGTCCATTCCCAAGGCGGTTGATGAATCAATTGTTACCTTGGTTGGAAATGAAACTAGCACTGGTCTCCCCCGTCAGGATGATGTGGGACAGACCTTCCAATTCCATTCATCATCAGCTGCCCAAGGGCAGAACCCCCATAAACCCTTCAGTAAGCAAGGGAAGGAAGCCAGTAATGGTTTCGTCATTCTGAGAAATTGCAAGGTGGTGTACCAATATGTAGTCAACCCAGATTGCGTTCGGAAGAAAAGCAGGACGGACACCGCTGAGGCCGAACAACTGGATGAGGTAGTTGAAGCTAACTCACAAGACCAACAAGCTAAAAGAGCCCTAGAGTTTGGAGATGAACAAACCAGTGGTGACGTCGATATCCATATGCATGTAGATCAAGATGGGCAATCCGAAGGATTGCTAGCTGCTATATAAAGTAGCACCATTCCCCTCTCCAACTTCTTTAATGTATAGTTGCTGGAATATTCAAGGCACTTGCCAAGACAGGAAAATTCGTCTCATCAAGGAGATGAAATTATCCTATAATCCACATCTTCTATCTATAATTGAACCTTGTTGTAGTGGTAACACTGCCTCAAACATCATTCATCAATTGGGCTTCTCCTCGTCCCATAGGGTTGAAGCGATAGGCTTATATGGTGTCATTTGGATCCTTTGGGGTCAACAAAAATGTGACGTTGAGGTCCTCCTCAATCACAGGCAACTTATGCATCTGAATATCAACAACAATTGGTTTCTAACTATCATTTACGGCAGCCCCAATCCCACACTCCGAAAGCACCTATGGGATCATCTTGAAGATCTTTCTTCCACCATTAATTCCAGCTGGGTAGTCATGGGTGACTTCAACACCATGCTACATACTACTGAAAAGAAGGGAGGCAAATACTTCGATAAAATCTCCTATGCTCGCTTCAATGAGGTTCTTTTAAAGACTGGACTCTCTGATTTAAGAACCCAAGGCAACCTCTTCACGTTCAGATGAGGTAACCTGTTCGAGAAATTAGATTATGCTATTGCTAACAATGATTGGCTCAATAACTTCAGTGAGGCCACGGTGACTGCCCTTCCTAGGTTGCTCTCAGACCATAGCCCTCTACTTTTACGTGTCAACTGCCCAAAGAAGCCACGCTGTGCCTACTTCAAGACGAAGGCTAGCTGGTCACTTGATCCTGATTTCTGCTCTACTGTCATGGCTCAATGGGACTCCACACAGCCCTTCCAGGATGCCTTATGTGCCTTTCAAAATCCTGTCTCTAAGTGGGATCATAACTACACGAGGAAGCTATGCAAAGAGAAGGATAGCTTACTTGCTCGCATCAACCGCATTCAGGTACAAGCTGAGTCAAATCCTGATGGTCCTTTTAATCTGTCTAAAATCGAGTTGCAGGAAAGGTACAATCAAATCCTTCTTAGCGAGGAGATTGATTGGAAACAATGAGCCCATATAGATTGGCTTCATCATGGTGACAGAAACATCAAGTTCTACCAGTCCTTTGTTAAGGCACACATCCATCACAACAAAATCACACAACTCAAAGCTGATATAGGAGAATGGATCACCGAATCAGATTCCCTCAGCAAGGATGTTTGTGACTTATTTGTAGGACTTATGCCATGCTCCTTCCAGCCTAATTCAACAGATGTAGCCCATTATCCTAGAACATTCAAGCAGCTCACGGAGGAGGAGCTTGCTCGCACACAAATGATACCCAATTCGCAAGAAATCCATGACATTATGTTCATGATGGCACCATCCAAGGTGCCATGTCCGGATGGAGTGTACAATGAATTCATTCAGAAAAACTGGGCCCAAGTTGGCCCCTCTCTGACTAAGATGATCATGGACACCTTTGCCTCAGGCGTAGTCGATGCTGCTACTACAAACTTGCACTTAATACTTATTCCTAAGACCAAGGCTCCTATGGCTTGCAGTGATCTGAGGCCCATTTCACTGAATAATGGCTGCTTCAAACCGCTATCGAAGATAATTGTGGAATATCTCAAGCCATATCTAAATGATTGGGTCTCACCTCAACAGTCTAGCTTCATTCTTGGCCGAAAGATCAGCGATAATGTCCTTCTCGTGTAGAAGATTATACACTCAATGAAAGCAAAAACATCCAGGAAGAAGTGGGTATGCATCAAACTAGATCTCTCCAAAGATTTTGATAGAATGCATTGGAGCTTTGTTGAGGATACTCTAAGGAGGATGGGTCTTCCTCACAAGCTCAGAGCCATTGTTATGAAAATTATCACTACTAGCAAAACTTCCATCCTATGGAGTGGCCAACTGCTACAACCCTTCAAGGCAATGCAAGGGGTCCGTCAAGGAGACCCTATAGTCCCTACATGTTTGTCCTTTGTATGGAGCACCTAACTCAGTCCATCACAAACGCTGTGGGGAATGGTTCCTGGAAACCAATTAAGCTCACTCAAGGTGGCACACCTGTGTCACACGTATGTTTTTCTGATGATATACTTCTTTTTACAGAGGTCTCTGTCCATTAGGCTCAAAGCATCAACATGATCCTCCAGAACTTTTCCAATGTCTCAAGCTAGATTATCTCTAGGGAGAAATCTAAATGTTACTTCTCTGCCAATGCCACTAATTCTGAGCACAAGCTGGTGAGTGACAAGTTGGGCTTCCCTTGGACATCTGACCTTGGGAAGTATCTTGGGATTCCTATCCTTCACCACAGAGTTAAGCAGATGCACGACCATATCACAACACTGGTAAAGGACCGTCTCAACGGCTGGGTGATGCACCACCTCTTCATGGTTGAGCATATCATGTTAGCCAAATGTACTCTCCAGGCTCTACCTACATACACTATGCAAACAGTGAAGATTTCACTGACTCTATGCGATGACATCAATAGACATGTCCAGACCTTCATATGGTCAGGCTCAAGTAGTAAGAAGATCTCTTTGGTCACGTGGAGGAAGCTCACGACAGCCAAATACAAAGGCGGACTTGGCATTAAGGACGCCTGGGATCAGAACATCTCATTAATGCTGAAGAATGTATGATCCTTCCCAAACAAACCTGAGAAGCTGTGGGTCAAGATTCTCAAGGAAAAGTCAACTGTTAATGATAGATTTATGAAAAAACCATGTCCAATTACCTGGAGCTTCATCAAGAACATAATAGGTGAAATCCAACCACTATACGGTAAAATAATAAACGATGGTCAATCCTCTAACGTGTGGTACGACATGTGGTTGAACAATCACTCAATTATGGATTTCGTCCCCAATTAGACATTTCCGTCATCCCTTGACACACTTCAAGCAAGCTCTATGGTCCTGGACAATGGTGAATGGGACAGGGGCTTCATTAAGGCCTTTCTTCCAAGTCAAACTTGGCAAGTGATTGCGACCATCCCGCCGCCGTGCCCTGCTGGTGGTGTGGATCAATGGTCGTGGCCACTGGAAAACACAGGCGTACTGAGTAGCCGTTCTTCTTATCGATGGCTATGATCAAATTCCGAATGCAGCACTCTTGGTAACTGGAGTCTCATATGGAAAGCTAGGATGCCAGAACGCATTCGAGTCTTTCTATGGATGTTACAACATAAGGCCCTACTCACAAATGCTGAGCGAGCTCACCGACACATGGGCGTGGATTCTCTCTGCCCCATCTGCAATAATGCTAATGAAACTCTTATTCATGCTCTCCATGACTGTTTAGAGTGTAAAAAGACCCGGAAGGAGCTCATCACAGACAACTCACACTTCGACATGATTGAGGATGACTGGATCACCTTCTGCCTCTCTTCCTCCACGAGGGATGCTCCCAATGCAAGCCTTTATGCGGTCACCTGTTGGTACAATTGGAATCTACGAAACAAGTTCGTACATGAGAAGCTTGTAGTTCCTCTTGCTTGTCATGTTAAGTTCTTCCAGGAAAGGTCCCACTCAATCCACAAAGCCTGGACCATCTCAAATCCTCCACAAAGGTCACGAAGCTTTACTCTTCCTCCACACAGACACCTTGCAATGGTGGACGCCACCTATCAAACGCACACTGGTCATGCAAGCCTGGGCGTATTCTTCTGTGACAACATAAGGAATGACACCTTCTTTGTAGGTCTTCCTACTGCAACCTGCTCCAGTATGGAAGCCAAAATCCTTGTGATCATCCAAGTTGTGCTTATATGTGCGGCGAAGGACCTGTCTAACTACATTATACTATCAGATTCCAAGCAGACAGTGGCATGTTTAACATGACGAACATAAAGTAATGGCAGATTCAAGCCCCTACTAAGGAGGTATGGGGACCTTAGAAAAAACAATAGTGGCATGCTCTACTATATCCCAAGAAACAAAAATATTATTGCAGATGGCATAGCTAAAAATGTACTAAGATCTATACATGCTTTCTCTACCTTTCTACATCCAGCTTGGCTGAATTGTAATGTCCAAGCGACACTATCATTGCTTTCTTCCTGTCATAGGTCACATGATCAATAAATAAAGCCTTGGTTTGAAAAAAAATTCTTATCCAATATTTACTACTTTACTTATTTACCCTAGTATCTTGCCATGCTTATAATAGACGCTGGTGAGGAGTTATATCTCTCACTGGGATGTTTGGTCTTACCCCTTGGGTTTCATAACTTTTTAGGTGGTCGTGGACGCAGAGGTCGAGGTCTGGTACATGTGCCAAGCAGTAAGGTGAACAATGACTACTAAAGGTTGGATTTGCTGCTAGAGTTACGTAGTAGAGTCCTATGTGTCTTCCTATACTCTCAGGTCTTGGGGAGTTTTTGGTTTGTATATCAACATGTAGATTTTGGCTTTGTGCCATGAGTGTATAGAAATAGCATGTACATATAATCAGGTTGTAGAATGTAACAATGCGGGCTTGATAGCCTTTGAACATGATATGTATCATTTTTTAGTATATATGAAATACAGATGGCTTGAGTTGAAGGCTTTTTTATAAAATACTTCTGCTTGAGATAATGAATTTCAAATGGATTAAATTTTTACCCTGTTTGTGGTAATATCATTGTTAATGGTAATTCCATGCTTTATTTTGATTAATCTCTCTTTGTGTGGTGATGGTCGTCATAGAAATGGGGAAAGGGTAAATGGGGAACATATAACAAAAACATTTATCCTTACCCTTACCCTTACCTTACAGGGTATGGATAAAGGGTAAATGGGTAATTCCCTCCCCATTGACAACCCTAGGTCAACTGCACACCAGTCGATCGATTGGATTGTTCAATCGATCAATTGGTTTGTAGCCAATAGCACAAAAACACTATCTATTAATGTGATGATTAATGCACATCATTACACATATTACTAATGTTTGACCAACACAAAGTGGTCATTTCACATCTTTGTTTGACACAATCAAACTGGTCATTTTCATAAGTGATCAAGTTGGTCGATTGGACACTCCCATCACATAGTGTTGTCTAGTTTGATTATCTAAATACTTTTAGTAATCAAGGTAAATCTTATCCATGAGCAAATTCCTATTCCAAGTACATCCTATGTGTGTAACCCTATAGGTCCCATATTACGTTGGCAGTGAAGTCCATAACCATTATGAATGCAGAAGCAATGGGTTGTATCTAGCAACACATCATTGTTGGTATGTATGCCCAGAGAGCCAATCATATGATGATTGTAATGACATATCTTGTAAACGATTTGATTAATAATAGAGTCTATCTTCATCTATATGTTTGTTCAATTATGAGATAATGGTATAACATGAAAGATGTCTAAAGAATGATGTTACTTGAGGACATATGTCTTTAGGTTGAGGACTTCAACACTGAGATCATATGTACAATAAGAGTATATACATTCTTGTTATGTCCCTAGCCATTTATTATTGTGGAAGATCATAGACAACAATAATACATAAGACTATAGTGTGTGTTGGTTGATGACAAAATCTCATTAGTCATGATATGTGATATTAAACCAAGCACATAGATACTTTTTATAGAGTAGTGTATTACACCCACCCACCATGAGAGTGATACTTGGAAGCCATTGAATGGTAGTCAGAATCATCTCTCATAGTGATAATTGTGATTTTTGTTCCTAGACATGTAGTCACTACTCCCTTCACATGTCATTCGTTGTACCTTGACATCATTCAAGGTGATCTTAAACAAAGGTTGCCGTAAAGGTGATGCCTAGGTACTCTGTAACACATGAGGATTGACTGTGAGTGATGTAGATGAGTTTTTTCCCTCCTACTAGGTGTTGAGATCTGGGCCACTTGATAAGCGAGACCGAGAAACATATGGCCATACTCATGTAAATCAATATATGATATGTGAGCTCACATGCATCTCATATAGTCTGCTCTAGTTTAAGGAACATGGATTGAATGTTGAAGAGGATGACAATTTCATGCCTCGAGTTCAATCTGGATAATAGACACAAAGGAACTATATGATCATGGTAACACTAATCACAGATTATAGGTTGAAGTTGTTCTCCAACTATCTAATTACTTGGGTAGAAATGATGTGTTTCTAGATACCGCTTATCACTTGTGATGTCAGAAGTTAGTTATGGACATTCACTGCCAACCTAATTTGGGATCTATAGTGTTACACACATAGGATGCACTTGGAATAGGAGCTTATTCATAAACAATTTTTAACTTGATTACTAAAGCGTTTAGGTATTCAATTTAAACAAAATTGGCAAACAAAACTCTAAAATGATCGGTTCACTGAGTGAAGCGACCAGTTTAGATACATGAATTGACCGATCTAGATACATGAACTAATGGGTTCAGGTTGTGAACTGACCAGTTGGTCGATCAATAAAACTGGATCAAGGATTGATATTGATGACATGTTGTGCATTAATTAATATTGAACATGAATGTAATTCAAAACAAGAAAGCTAGTGAACCGATTGATTCAACGGTTGAACTGACCTATTCACCTATGAACTGGCCAATTCAACAATGAACCAATTGGTTCACCGTTCGTGGCTTCCTGAAAATTCATAAAATTCTGTCTCTTTGACTCCTAAATGAACTGGAAACCCTGACCCTGGCCATCCTATATGAAGGGGGTCAGTCTAGGCTTTCAGAGACACATCAAAAAGCTCTGACAATTGTTGTCCTCTTATTGTGGTAACCATGAGAGCCCGAGCAAGTCTTACCCCTAAAGGGAGAGATAAAAAGGAAGAGACAAAAAAGGGAGAGAAAGTCAGTGTTAGCACGCTGATGGTTGAAGGGATGACTCCTTCCTATTGGCCTTGGAGTGCAACGAAGAGTTCTCAATGGTCCACATGGACTATAATATAGGTGAGGAGGTCGTTGCCACCCGCTAGGAGGACAACAACGACCATTGTTTGTGGTGGTGCCACCCTGATAGCTAGTTGTCTGTGTGCAACTTGTGAAAGAAGCACAATGTTGCAAGAGTTGCCACTGGACTTGTGCTAGGACTAGCTATATCCCTTGCCAACCTTCCTTCTCAATGCATAGTTATTGACAATTCCATTACATGAATATGGTGAGTAATTTTTTTGTTTCCGCTACCATATCTGATGCCATATTTCCCTGTAGTAGTAGCAAAGCCACGTCATTTTACTATGTTTTAGGATGTAATTGATATGACCCGATTTTTATTTTATCATTTATTTTACTGCACACAATGCAAATATTTAAAATGATTGATGTGCATATTCGATTAAATACCACATATCATCCCAATAAATAAATAAATATATACACACACGTCACCATAAAATTATTTTAATGGTGATTGAAAGCATGATTATGGCCTATACCCCCTAGGCTTGTGTGCTTGGTTGAATGTTCTTTTATTCCTATTTTATAAATCAATTTGCATACTAATCCTCTCTCTTTTTCCATATGTAAAAGTATTAAATGTTTTCTTTCCTATGTTCCCCTCAAATGTAACTTGAGGTTTCCCTCTTATAATGTAATAAACTTAATAGGAATATACCTTCAAAAAACTAAATAAGAACAATGTAGCTTTATTTCCTTTTATGAAAAAAGATGGGGTTCTATACCAGATGAATCAAATGACTAGAGAACCGAGGAGGTCGTACGATAGGCGATCAAATGGTTGCCCAATCGATTGGCAGAGGAGTCCATGCATTGCTTGAACTAGAGATCAGACAATTGCTTTAAAACCAATTGACTGACCAGGAGGTCAAATCAATCACGTCAAGAGTTGAACCAATCAAATCGAACTGATTCTAGTGCAGATTTCTGAAATAAAAGTTGTACCTATGATGTGGACCTTAAGAGGTAGAAATTTCTTATGGCTTGGAGCAGTTGCATTAGTATGGCCATAACCATCACACATATATTTTTGATTGCATGTTTTCTCATTTGTTGTTATAGCATGTATATGATACGTACTATAAGTATGTCGTGATTGGATATGTACTTATATAAATATAAATTCCTCAATCCAATATTAAGTCTTAGATGCTTTCCATTAAAAACACACATGAAAAGATTGATCGACCAATCGTATGGTGCACCAAAACATAGTGCGTCATCTATCTCTTAGAAGTGTGATGGTAGATATGTAGATCTGATAAAGTAGGGTGCATATTAAATCATGTTGACTTTTGGGTCTAATTTAATTAGGTTACTTTAATGAGACTAAGATCCTAGGATCATGAAATATGGATTGTGACAAGGAGTTGTGACATCATCTATCCAAGAGTTGCATACAAATGCAATTGGAAAAAGTTGCTTACCTAAATAGTCAAGTTGTGGGTGATCAGTCAAATCTAACTCATGAATTAATGAAATATGGATCTTGGCTTACTAGAACGTTGTACGCTACAATCTTACAAATTGATAAGTGAGGGTTATTAATTTGAAGAAAATAGCGGGAGAGATAATTAATTAAAGGCATAATTAATATCGTCTATTAATCAAATCAAATTAAAGGGTTTTCGACATATTGCAAATTTCTTTTGTGGAAACAAATGGAATCCAACAACATGTTTTCTTAACAATCGATCCTTGAGAAGGACAAGTTGAATGAGAATAATTGCTATGATTGGTTCAAGATGCTAAGAATTGTCCCCACACAAAAGCGCAATCTCTATGTCCTGGAGACACCTGTAACATACTGGATCTTGGACCCTACCCTAGAACTTTGACCTTTTGGGCTTAGCTAGACAAGATTGAGGTTAAACCTAAAAGATGTTTAGCATAACCCTATTGGATCCTAGATGGGTGATTAGATGCTCTAGAGGGGGGGGTGAATAGAGCTGAAATCACTTAAACAAAACTCATTAAACCTTCAAGATATATGACAAGATAAGGTTGCTAAATAGGTAATTTGAGTGCAACTAAAACATTCATAGCAAGGGAGAGAGAGATTGAACATGCACAAATTAGACAAGCTATTTAGAGTGGTTCCACACTTCAAACTAGAAGTGTGTCAGTCCACTTGCCTAGAGAGGTCAACCTCTAGGAATTCCAAACTATTGCACTCTTATATTCATTCATAAGACATACAATACATGACCAACCAAAGGACTTACCTATCCAATACAAAGAGTCTTCAACCTTACCAAGGACTTACCCACTTTGCAAGAGTCTTCGGCCTTCTTCAAGGACTTACCTACTCTTGCCCAAGTCTTCAGCCTTGCAGGAATTACCCACTCTTCTTGGATCTTCCGCCTTTGACTTCACCTTCACTCGGAGAAGCTTCCACTAAGGTCTTACCCACTTGAACTTGAGTCTTCTGCCTTCTCCAAGGGTTTACCCACTCTAGCTCCAAGTCTTCAGCCTTGCTCTTCACCAAGGGACTCCTTCCCTTGTTCTTCTTCACCTCTCTTGGACAAGAGAGAGAACCTTCATCTTCATGATTGAAAAGATAGAAAGGGAAGTGGTGGAAGTGTGAGCCTCATAAGATATACATGTAGGACTAGCTCTCTTACAGATTTCCTACTCACTCTAATGGATGTAGCAAGTGATTAAACTTAGAGATAGAGAGGAGGCTGTAGGAAGCAATCAACTATAGAATAGGAACCTCACATAGAGTTTGCAATGAATGCTCAACCTTGTAATGAAGCCCAAGGGGTCCTATTTATAGCTAGGGATGCCTCTTAGCCTTTGGGAACACTTGAGAATGAAAACTAGCCATTTTGTGGCTTGCAACAAATCTATTTTCACTTGTTGCAACTCCACAACGGCTAGAAGCACTTTTCTGCACTTTTCCGTACAGTGCAATCGGTCGAGTTTCTATAAGGGTAACTCAACCGATAGAGTAAAAGACAAAGCCGATATTCAGACCATCAGTCGAGTTTGTCCTGAGGAAACTCGACCGACCAATGAAAATCGATTTGGTCAGTTACTCCATCGGTCGAGTTCTGTGTAAACACAACTCGACTGATGCAATCTCTAGAAAATTGATCAAGGATGATCGGTCGAGTTTTCAGGTTGGGAAACTCGACCGACAAAGTGCCTGTAATAAATTTTCAAAGTTGCATCGAAAGTGCTCTAATATTCGATCTAAGTGATCCTGATATTTTTCTAAGCTTAATTACAAGTCATACAATCATTACAAGTGATTTACAACATGATTCTAATGGATATACATCATATTAAAAAAATGTGCACTTGTATGACTTTGACTTGTCTTTTCTCCAATTTGATATGCGCAAGTTAGGGCATTTGGAGTGTGCCTATACCTAATCTGAAATCACTCAAGTAGAGACATTAGACACCAATATGTGGAATTGTTAGTCATCATCAAAACACAGGTTTAGTCAATTTAGACGTGAGTCAACATTGACCTAATTGACCTTGAGTCATCATTCTCCCCCTTTTTGAAGATGACAAACCATTCCATAAATGTATTGAAAGCTTTCAAGTAAAATTATACCTTTGTAGAAACCTAGGGGTTTCAATAGAATGGAGTTCATATGCTCCCCCTCAATTGATGCGCATGGAGTTTTCATACTCCCCCTCAATTGATGCTATTTCTCCTGCATGGTTAGCTTTCATAACATTTATAGAATACTATGTCTTCTACTCATATGTCTTCTCCCCTTTACCTTTTCCCTTTATATGAACATGCTTCTCCTCTTCATGTAAGACATGACATGCCTTCTTCCTCTTTTAAAAGAAGACATACCTTTCTCCCCCTTTGTCATTTCAAAAAGTGGGGTTATGAAGAAATAAGAAACATCACTTGTTAAAGAGAAAGGAGATAACACAAATATATATAAGGAGAGTAGAAGAGCACAGATAGGGGCTTGTCCTATCATCGAAAGAAAAGCAAGTTAAAGCATATACTTGAACATCCCAAAAAGCAAGATAAAGTGTTGTAGAAAAATAATCAAACGCAATTTTGACCCTCAAGATGGCGGAATTTGACCAAAAAACCATCAGAGCTCATTGCAAAGCAATGAGTCTTTCTTAGAAGGTTGTTTCTGCATGAAAAACACTAGTCTTGCACCAAAAACTGAAACTGGAGCAACATCTGCATAAAATCTAAAAAAAAAAACTCCAATTTCTACATATAATGTAGATCTATGTACCCTGCATCACAATATTATGCAAGCAACTCAAGATAGTAAATATGCAATTCAAGGGACAAGCTTGAGCATGTATGAGACAAGATACAAGTATAGCATATAGATGAGCAAAGATGGCAATTTTAAACAAGGCTAGAACTACATGTATATGAACTACTAGTAGATGTTATCATAATTTAGGACTACT
Source organism: Alisma plantago-aquatica (assembly GCA_963693085.1). NCBI lineage: Eukaryota > Viridiplantae > Streptophyta > Magnoliopsida > Alismatales > Alismataceae > Alisma > Alisma plantago-aquatica. Next base: position 182,579,476 of record OY856412.1, read on the forward strand.
AGTAGGATCTAGATCATAGCAAGAGATACCAAAAGATACACAAGATAGAGCAAGCTATGATTAGATGAAGAGATATATCCAAACAAGGAGATATGCAAGTTTAGACGCATGAAAGGATATAACTCACTAGATATGCATCCTTACCATAAGATGATTACCCCTAAGAACCTCAAAGTTGTATCACAACAAGATATACACCTAGATAGATGTAGCAAGTTAGAGTACAACGGAAGTAATTTTTAGACACAACCAAGAGATCCAAAGAGATCATCATCAAAACCTACAAAACAACTCAAAGCAAGTAATTGCAAGATATAGATATACCAATTTAGAGCAATTAGAGAGATAGAGTTGTAAGCAAGATAGGAAATTTAGAACATGGAAATATGCATATATAAGGTACCAAATGAGAGTGCCAAAGAATAAGGCTATTGGTTGAGAAAATCTAGTTGAGAGGGAAATTCTCATTCAATAAGCCAAATGTATATTCTGTGCACAGTGTTATCGGTCGAGTTCTGTGCATTGACAACTCGACCGATGACAGCTGTTGGCAACACCCATTGGTGCCTATCGGTCAAGTTTCAAACAGGGCAAACTCGACCGACAAATCAGCTGTCAAAAAGCACATATATTTCATAAAAACATATTTAAAGGCATGCTAAATATACAAACCATATCCAAGCATGTTTGAGCAAGTTAGTAATGCACTATAGAAGCATTAGAAATAGTTTTTGAGTAAGAGTGTGAAGAGAAACACAAATTACCACTTTTGACTCAAAAACCATATGTATGGTGCACACTAACTTGACAAAAACAAGTTAGAAAGGTTATAAGCAAGAGAAACATTACCTTTATGCTTACCATTCCTTTTTCCACTTGTTGTCACCCTCTACACATCTCACCTTTCTTCTTTCATGTGGATTGAGAAGTTAATTTGCAATTCAATATCTCAAGTCAATCCATTTGCAAGTACCTACAAGAAGAAAGATGAAATAGTCCCCAATCATGTCTTTGGGTCCGGAGGGGTTAGTTTAGCAATCCAAGTCCTATTTCTCTTGGTTGCATTCCTAAAAGGACAACAAGTAGAATAATGACCAATTTCATTGCAATAGTTGCATGTGCCCATAGTCTTGGAACTAGAGGATTCTCCATGGAATATTGGAGGTCCTTTATCTTTGTTGTTCCCTTGACTACTATCATATCCTAAACCATGTCTACCAATTTGTTTAGTAGTATGGTGTAGGATGTCATTAAGAATCTTTTTACCAACTAAAAATCTTTGCAAGGATTATCTCAAACTATCATTATCATGCTTAAGAGAAGCAATAGTAGAAGAAAAATTATTGATATTATCTCTAGCATGTAAAAGATCATTTTCTAAGCAAAAAGATTTAGTTAAATAAGAATCTCTATTAATATGAAGAGCAGAAACATCATTCTCTCTATTTGTAGAACTAGAACAAGATTCATGCCCATTGATTTTAGCAAGCAAGGAGGCATTTTCTGTTTCTAATTCTTGCAAAACAAAATCTTTGTCCTTGTTTTCAGATTTAAGAACATCAATGTCATGCATGAGAGAATCAACAATTAAAGTATGCTCTTCATTAGAACTAGGCATGAGAGGTTGAGCTTTTAGAAATCTAATCTTATCAAGCAAACTAGCATTTTCAAGTTTAAGAGAGTCTACTTGACTAAGACAATCATTTTTATCATCAAGCAAGCAAGAATTAGCATATTCAAGATCATCTAGTTCTATATGCAAATTATCAACAATTCTAGCAAGCTTTTTCTTTTTCTTTTTAGAAGACTTAAGAGAGGCACAAATATCATGAATAATAGCAATTAAAGATTCTTTATCTAAAGAGTTTAGATTTACCTCACTTGAGTCTTCACTTGTTGATGCTATAAGAGCAAAATGGCATTCTCCTTCATCACTAGAGCTTGAGCTTGATCCTTCACTTGAATATTCACTTGAGCTTGAGTTGGAGGAGCCACTTGAGCTTGAGTGCCATTTCTCCTTCTTGTGAAGATGGGTCTTTTTGCCTTGTGGGCAATCTTCCTTGTAGTGACCCTTCTTTCCACATGTGAAGCACCAGATGGAGGAGGACTTGCCTTTGTAGAGTCTACCCTTGGGGTACATGGCATCTTCTTTAGCTTGAGAGGATGGAGAGACTTGCTCCATGATAACTTCAATTTGAGCCTTCATTTCATCCTTCTTCATTCTCTTTAGCTCTTTCTTCTCTTGTCTTTCTACTTCCTCCCTCTTGTCAAGTGTAGCTTCATGTGCTTATAGATTTCCAATGAGCTCTTCAATAGGAATATCCCTAAGAGACCTTGCTTCTTCAATGGAAGTCACCTTGGGTTCCCACCACTTGGGAAGAGTTCTAAGGATCTTCGAGTTGATCTCTCCACTAGACATAGGATGTCTAAGAATAGCAAGACCATTTAAAATGGTGTTGATCCTTGAGTACATGTTGGCTATGCTCTCCTCCTTTCCCATCTTGAAGTTCTCAAGCAGCCCTTTGAGCATGTAGACTTTGCTTTCCTTCACTTGATCTGTCCCTTCATAAGTGATGCAAAGCTTACTACATACCTCATAGGCTGTTTCACATGAAGAAATCCAGTTGAACTCGGTGGGGGTCATGGATGCATAGAGGATGTGCATGGCTCTAGCATTTAAGGTAGCTTCATCCCATTCTTCAATCCTTGTCTTTGGTAGCATGTATGGGCTGTTCACCATTTGCCACATCTCAATACTTGATCCTTGGGTGTAGAATTGAAGCCTTCTTCTCCAATAGAGGAAATTGCTCCCATCAAAGATTGGAAGGCTGGTCGAGTATCTCCCTCCTAGGTAGTCACCCATCTTCTCCTACTTGTTGAAGTATGCTTGGAGAAGACCCGCTCTGATACCAATGGTTGGATCCTAGATGGGTGATTAGATGCTCTAGAGGGGGGTGAATAGAGCTGAAATCACTTAAACAAAACTCATTAAACCTTCAAGATAGGTAATTTGAGTGCAACTAAAACATTCATAGCAAGGGAGAGAGAGATTGAACATGCACAAATTAGACAAGCTATTTAGAATGGTTCCACACTTCAAACTAGAAGTGTGTCAGTCCACTTGCCTAGAGAGGTCAACCTCTAGGACTTCCAAACTATTGTACTCTTATATTCATTCATAAGACATACAATACATGACCAACCAAAGGACTTACCTATCCAATACAAAGAGTCTTCAACCTTACCAAGGACTTACCCACTTTGCAAGAGTCTTCGGCCTTCTTCAAGGACTTACCTACTCTTGCCCAAGTCTTCAGCCTTGCAAGAATTACCCACTCTTTTTGGATCTTCCGCCTTTGACTTCACCTTCACTCGGAGAAGCTTCCACCAAGGTCTTACCCACTTGAGCTTGAGTCTTCTGCCTTCTCCAAGGGCTTACCTACTCTAGCTCCAAGTCTTTAGCCTTGATCTTCACCAAGGGACTCCTTCCCTTGTTCTTCTTCACCTCTCTTGGACAAGAGAGAGAACCTTCATCTTCATGATTGAAAAGATAGAAAGGGAGGTGGTGGAAGTGAGAGCCTCACAAAATATACATGTAGGGCTAGCTCTCTTACAGATTTCCTAATCACTCTAATGGATGTAGCAAGTGATTAAGATTAGAGAGAGAGAGGAGGCTATAGGAAGCACTCAACTATAGAATAGGAACCTCACATAGAGTTTACAATGAATGCTCAACCTTGGAATGAAGCCCAAGGGGTCCTATTTATAGCTGGGGATGCCTCTTAGCCTTTGGGAACACTTGAGAACGAAAACTAGCCATTTTGTGGCTTGCAACAGATCTATTTTCACTTGTTGCAACTCCACAACGGCTAGAAGCACTTTTCTGCACTTTTCCGTACAGTGCAATCGGTCGAGTTTCTATAAGGGTAACTCAACCGATAGAGTAAAAGATAAAGCCGATATTCAGACCATCGGTCGAGTTTGTCCTGAGGAAACTCGACCGACCAATGAAAATCAATTTGGTTAGTTACTCCATCGGTCGAGTTCTGTGTAAACACAACTCGACCGATGCAATCTCCAGAAAATTGATCAAGGATGATCGGTCGAGTTTTCAGGCTGGGAAACGCGACTGACAAAGTGCATGTAATCAATTTTCAAGGTTGCATCTAAAGTGCTCTAATATTCGATCTAAGTGATCCTGATATTTTTCTAAGCTTAATTACAAGTCATACAATTATTACAAGTGATTTACAACATGATTCTAATGGATATACATCATATTACAAAAATGTGCACTTGTATGACTTTGACTTGTCTTTTCTCCAATTTGATATGCACAAGTTAGGGAATTTGGAGTGTGCCTATACCTAATATGAAATCACTCAATTAGAGACATTAGACACCAATATGTGGAATGGTTAGTCATCATCAAAACACGAGTTTAGTCAATTTAGACGTGAGTCAACATTGACCTAATTGACCTTGAGTCAACAAACCCTAATGAGCTAATGGATGTATAAATCACCCTAATGTAACCTAATATTCTCACATTAGTCTTAGGCCAATAATGGACACATAAAATATGTCACATGATGAAAATTTCATAATAACTCGTGCAAAATAATCTTACATAATTCCTTTGGTGATAATATGAAAATATGGAGCATAATTGGAGGGATCATTGAGATAATGGTGAAGTAATATAATAATAGGGCACATATAATAAATGTCACATATCTCATTAAAGGAAATCACAAAAGAGGAAACAAACTTCAAAATCATAGCCCACATATTAAAAATAACCTATATGTCAATTTTCATCTAATTTGGACAGCCTTGGATATTTAGGTTAAGTTTAGGAGAGAGAAGATGTGTAAAATCCATAAATGATAAATGACATGATAAATAACTTCAAAAGATGGAAAGAAAGGCAAATTCGTATTAAACACACTAAGGATTATTTGTGGATGAAGTTTCACCAAATTTGGATAATCATAATGTCATTAATGCATGAGGAAAGAGAAACTAATATTTGATTAATTAATGCATCAAAAGGTATTCAAAAGGAAAATCTAAGTACATAATCAAAATCTACATTCCTTAATTGTCCTTTGGGCAAAATTTCACTTAATTGGGATAATGTTTGAACTCTCAATCAAAGAGAGAGAATAAATGGAAATTAATTTGCTACACTTTATTTGTAATTGGATTCGAATGTATTATTTTATCATGCATATTTGATTTTCTAGCTTCCCTATTTTTTGTTGTCATGCTCACTTTCCCATTGCGTGCTTCTTTTCAATCATTGGATCTTAATCATGCATCAACTATTTCTTCTCCTACCCTCATTCTTCCTATGATCGCGAATTGGGAAACCAGTTCCCCTTTACCCGATCATTTTGGCATCTCTCTCCTACCTCTTTCTATCTTCTTCTCCGATTCCTTTTCCCACACCTCCCTTTGCTTTACTGCACCCACTGATCCCAGTTGCTAGGGTATTTATACTTGAAAATCCCCAAACTGCTAGCGCCACTACGATGCTCTATTTTTGCCTTGTTCACCTCTCCCCTTTCATCCCCGCGCATCCTTGTGTTATTGGAACCCGGGAAATTGGTCCCCGACCTCCACATGGATCCCGAGGTAGTTTTTCCCGCTTTGGTTTGGCTTCATTCAATCCCGAGCATCCCTTCCCTACTCCAACTTCCTGCACTGAGGATCGGGAACCGTGGCGGGGCTTCAGATCTCAGCCAAAAGCTTGGTGATGATTTGAGGAAGTTCCTTATTCCTATGTAAAGGTACACTACTCCTTAGTTGATCTTCCAAATATATAAATCCAATTTCCCCTTTTCTGTGCACTCTCTGTCTCTATTTTCTATGACAAGGATTTGTTTTGGAGCTCTTTCCGCCTTAGGTCCTTATGTTTGTCCTCTCTGAGTTCGGTTTGATCCCTAGAAATAGACTCCATCACTAGTTTTGTGTGGAATCTTTTTTTGATCAGTAAGCTTGCTTCTTCACTTTATTCCAACTATGTCAACTTTACAAGTGGTATAAGGTCAAAAAAGGAAAGACCTATCTATGCAATAAACAATTGTAATCCTCAACTATTCTATTCCATGTAGCATTTACTGCAGGTACATTTTCTTCAAAAATAAATTGGTTTCTCGGCGTCCAAATCCTGTGTAAGATAAGGAGGCACAACAAATTTTCATTCCTGCCTTCAAGGATCAACATGTCATCGTTGCATCTTGGAATAATAGGAAGGAGTCTGCTTGCTTTCAGCCATATTCCTTTGATAAACTCACATTGCCACAAGAGGTGGGCAATTGTTTCAGGCTTGCATTTGCATAAACAACACCTGGACACCAACTGAAAACCCCTCTGCTGTAGAAAATCTTCAGTGACCAACTTTCCTTGTAAGAGTTTCCAACCGAAGATCCTAATGCGGTTTGGAGCCTGAATGCTCCATAACCATTTTGCCCAGGTGAGGATGGGGGTCTTATTTCTTCTAAGCTCCTAGGAACCTCTTAGGGTGTACTATTTGAGGCCTCTGAGAAAGCATAAATCTCTGTCAGTTATGTTGATACTTGAGATAATGTTGTGAAGACCTTCAATGCCATGAGTTTTATGTGGAATCCATTTGATAGATATTTTAGGATCGAGGTTTCCTATGACTTGATACTCATTTTGCAAAGAACAATGCCTTTGATTGATTCCCTAGTTTGCCCACTGTTTTCTTTTCTTTTTATTTCTCGCACAAGGGCAATATGGTCATTTCACGATCGTTCTTTGCTTCTTTCGATGCTACTATGAGGTGCCAGCTTGTTGGTGGGGCTGCCTGAGTTGGCCGCCCATGATTGGGCCAACTCAGTGCGTGCACCCTCCTCTCTCTTTCTCGCATACGATTTGCTGACGTGGATTTTCCTGATTGGTCTATTTTGAAAAATTCATATCTAATTATTAGTAGCTCATATAAATCAAATAAAATATGTTATGAAATTAGAAAAGTACGAGCTTTCTAATGGTACTGGTTTTTTTTCCAAAATCTAATGTTGTAAATATGTGATTTTAATGGATTTTCCTAAATAAGTAATAACTTGCAAAATTCATAACTAATAATCTATAAGTCAAAATAATATAATAAAATATGTTTTGGACTTAGAAAAAAAAGATAATATAAAACATGGTGAAGTTTTAATAACCTAAATCACATGTAAGGAAAAAGGTGATCTTTAGGTTTTTGAATAATTAATGTAAACCTAACCCTAATTCCACATACATGCATGATAGGTGCTTTGAAGACCTAGGCTTGGATCTAGGATTGACTTTGGATGTGTAGATTTTTTAGTAAGGTATGTTTACATCCCCTATTATTCTTTTGAGCAATTTACCTATTTTCTTCTTTCTCTTGGTCATGTATACAATAGCCTACACAATGTTCTTTCTTTTGAAAATTATGGTTCATATGAACTACTTTATTTGATACTGATCTTGTGATCATATTTGGACATTCTCTTGGACTCTTTCTTATGCTTTGTTCATGATAGAACTCTATATGATGACATGTAATGTCTTTTGTCCACTTTTGAGGAGGATGCATATGTTGGTCACTTTTGTGGTGAATACTCTATATAATATGACTATACTTTCTACTTGCCTCTACATTAAACATGCTATGTGATTTAGTAGTACTAGAGTAGTTTAACTACATTGGTTTTTGGGTAGTATGCCTCTGTTAAAATTTTTGGGATGGAGGTGGTGGTGCCCCATACCTGGGTTTCAAGTTTGTGAGGATTGACCCACTTTTATATATATATTGGGAGTTTGGATGTATGTCATTCTCATTCCTATTTCAAGTTTGTGAGACTTGGACGCCTTTGTCTTTATACTGTTATAGTGTTATGCTTATCTCACATGCATGCATGCTGATGATTATGGGGTGTGTGCCCTAATTATTCTATATGTGCTAGTATGGCACAATTTTATTTGTTTGGTTATGGCAAGTATCCCTTTTATCTCTTTTATTGTGAATCTTTTCTTTTATGCCCTTTTGGGTAGTATTTTTCTCTTTCATGGGAAGCCTTATTTCTTGTTGTTTTTTATTTCCTTATATTGCTCAATTTCCTTTTAGTAAGCACATACCAACCTTTGTTGATTTCATCTATTTTTCTCTTCTTGCTGGGGTGTGCTTCCAACTCTAGATTAAGGACATGTAGGACATGGCATAAAGATATGGACATAGCTTAAGGAGTTAAAGCTTGGAAAAAAACATTGATATGGTTTAGATTTCCCTCTACTAGATCCTTATGTTGTATCATACATGTAAACCCTATGTGGGAGATTAAGATGTACTTTTGTATCTTTTGTGAAGAATTGAATATAGTCATTTTTTTATTCTGCTGCTAACCCTTGGTTGTTTTGAATACTATTATTGAGATTTGAAATTTCACACTCCAGTATACTTTTAGGCGTGTTTGGGCTGGAAGTTCTATTCTTAAAATTTTTAGTAGGGAGTGGATCCCCTCTCTGGTCCCACTCCTTACAACATGGTATTAGAGCCCATGGTAGTCAAAATCTGACTATTTCAATTTTTTCTCCCTAGTTAGAACCTTTTGCTTTACATAGTCACCCTTTAGGTGAGATTTTCATCCTAGGATCGATCCAAGTTGTTCATGTGATGATAACATGTTGGTATGAGTTGCACCCTAAGGAGATGAGGTTTTAAATGATCTTACCCTACCATGTAGTTTAATGGTGATACAAATCTTTGAATGTTATTGTTGGGTTTTATGGCCTCATAGTAGGCAAAAGAAACAAAAATTTTAATGGCCATTAACCCATAATAGGAGATCACATCAACGACTATGTAATGGGAAGGATGGTTTTAGTGAGATATACCTGGTCCTAAGGCTTGCCCAGCAACAATACCTCGAAGCCATGTGCGGTCTTCAACGTCATGTCTTGGATGGTGTATGTGCAGCTCTTGGTCTTCGCCATGGACTTTGGTTATCATGGAACCATTCTTACCCCAATCCCAATCCTACTACCTAGACAGTAGTAAAAGGATTGAAGCATCCATCCCTGAGTGGCCTGATAGGATCTAACACACTGGAATACACAATAAGAAATAATAACTCGAAAATTGGATATTTAAAGAACAACTAACCCAATATGGAGATATATCTGATTTATCTTTGTCATCAAAGTATGTAGAGTGTGGAAGAAATCTTAATCAGTGTTCCATTTGTATTGCCTAAAATCAAGAAAATCGAGACACAATCATGCAATTGCACGACACACCATCAAAATCAAGTAAAATAGTTTATAAGAAAATTAATGTACTTGGCATGACTTATATTGCAAAAGTATAATGAGGAATTTACAAAAACCAATATTATTCGACAAGTTTTTCAAATGATTCGATTTTTATTACGAGTTCCCATTTTGTTGTAATTTGAGAAGCATGTTTATATATTTGTGTGACTCTATTGCCCCAACGCGATGGGGAAGGTCACCATGCTCCTTATTCTCATATGAGGTAGGAGGCCAATGTACAAGTCCACCTCCAAATGAGGGGTTGCTTGCACTCAATATCAACATTATCAACATTATCAATATCATCATCATCATCATCAGTATACGGGCAGTCATAATGGACATGTCACTTATGTTTTCCAATTTGTCTCAAAATATAATATAAGAAATACGGAATCCTAACCAATAGGGAACAATTGCTCAACCAAGTATATAGCCAAGTACACAATTAAGAGATACATAAAAAGTGTCTTCATTACAAACAAGGACGAGGTATAATAGCATACCTTTCACTGAGGATTTCGAGTACAGATCAACTAGTAATAGGTCGACCCTTCAAATTAGATCCTAAAACACAATGTTTGGATCAAGGGTCAAGATCATGCTATTTTAAAATCATTTTTCAATATTCGAGATTAGAGTTACACTTTTCCTATGTCAACCTTAGGGTTGGGCCATTCAGTTATAATCAATATTTCAATATGTCCAACATTATTTCAAGTGCATAATATATACGAGTGTGAATGACTTACCTAGGTTTTCTAGGATAATATGTTTTACCCTAATTTATGATCATTATCCAAGTCATACTTCAAGTTTTTAGATCTTCATCAAGGAAATAATTTCAACGGTCTAGATCAGGCAGGTCACAAGATATAGTACACTTATATTCACCATATGACAATTCTAGAGTCAGAATCAAGATTAGTCATCACTTTATGGCATGAAATAATATTCAAGATTTGAATACGTCAAAAGTTTAGATCTAGATTCACTAACGAGTCAAGTATGCTTTTAGAGTCTCAAATAGAGATATCAGAATCAAATAGTAATGTTTCTAGAGATTGAACATCATTATTGAACTATATGACAAATTAAATGAGTAAGAGTTTACGATCTAGGGATATCAGTAATATACATAATTAATTCGCCTCCAAAAGTATATTTGATAAATCCCTTGTGTTTTTTGATCAAAATTGACTATTTACTTGTAATATTTGGAGCTAGGATGCATTAGATATGATTTTTGCAAGATCTATCAATTTATTTGATTTTTGAGCAGAGAGGGAGCAAAAATACCTTTAATAGGATAAATTGCCGGCCGTTGGATCCTTGGTCAACCTTGACCGCCTTGAAGGATTGGTGGCTGAGGAGCTATGACCTCTCAGGCACGTGCGTGAGAAGGCAAATGAGGGGAGGTGGCGCTGCTGCTCTGAGTCATTGGATCTTGGTCTCCTTTTGGCTGTGAACCGTGATGGAAGGCTGGGATCGAGTCTCCTTTACTGGATGATTCACCCACACCCACACGCAGTGTGGTAGTGCCATGATAGAGGGTTGCTGGAGAAAAAGGAGAATGAGAGTGAGAGAGGGCATGAGAGGGCAAGAGAGGGGGCCAGTCGAGTTCGTGGGTGAGGGATGAACGTGAATGTGGGGTTTTTATAGTTGTATGGGGCTAGGTTAGGGTTTCATCTAGCCACTTCATCCATGACCGAGGCTGTGAGAACAAGCTCTCATTTTATCTCAAAATAGGTCAGTTCATGGGGGGGGAAGGGTCATTTGATTTTGGAGTGGCGAGGTGAGTGATTCTATTCTATTTGATTTCAAAACGGGGCTGAAACCTGATCAATTGCTACTTCCGATCGCTTGGTCCCCCTCCCCACTGATTGCGGGAGGTAGGGGATGATCCCATGACTGCTTGATCAGGGCCCCGATCTGTGGGTGCCTGATCCAAGGGTCAGGGATCATTCCTGCCCTCTCAGTGGATCACTGACTCAGATAAGGATCGAATAAAAAGCAAAATAAAAGGGATTTTGTCATTAAACTTCAAAAACTCTTAGAAATTAGTAGGAATGTCCAATTTGAGTGAAATTTGAATTGTTGTTTCACAAAAATGTGGAGAACATATACAAAACGTTTGAGAATCAAAAGATGAAGTTTGATTGACCAATTTGCTTCTTTGGAAAAAGTGATGAATTAATCAAATTTAAGGTGTTATAATGTGTATAAAGTTCACATTGGCCACCATATATTGAATTTGAGTCTCAAGATTGATTATGAAGCCAAGAATAATGATTTGGCACCATGAGCGAGTATAAGGAGGGTGAAATTGGAATTACTTCATATTAATGCTAAATTTCACTTTGTCACAATGGCCTCCACCACGGACTGCAGCTGACGTGTCCTCTTGAGATCCAGAAATCTCCTGCCTCTACAGATAGTCCACATGGGCCACCTAGAACTCCTACCATTCTAGAAGAACTGGCACGAAGGAGATGACCCTCCTGTCGGTGTACTAGCACCAACTTGCTCTCCCAAACTCAGATTGCTTTTCTACAATTGTCTTTCCCTCACCGTGCTTCCCTAGTCGGGTAGCACTTGCTCGAGATCTCTCAATTACTAGAACCAGAGAGGACAATAACTTTGTAGAGTAACTGATAATCTGAGTTGTGTGCTCTGAGAAGCCCCCAATACCCCTCTATTTATAGTAGAGGGCAGGGTCAGGGTTCCCAGTCTATTCGGGAGTAGAAGGATCCTAAAATTCCATGAATAGTTTGTACTATGGTAGGTGAATCAATAATTCATAATTGAAATGGTGGTTTGGCAAGGTAAGCCGATCAGTTCACTAGTGAACTGGTCGGTTGGGAGTGTGAACCGGTCAGTTCACTAAGTGAACTGGTTGTTTCACTTCCCAAACTTGCCTGCAATTGACTTTCCTTAATCATTTACAATTAATTCAAAGATTAATCCTTATTCCAATCGAATTGAACAAGTGAAACATCAAAGTTTTCCTCCAACCAGGAAAATCCTTATTTGCTTAGTTGGCAGGACTGTGAGCTGCCCGGTTCACCAAGTGAACCGGTCAGTTGGCTCATACCAATTGGTTCACTTGGGTGAATCGGTCGGATAATCATTCTCACATAAGAGCTCAAGCTCTATGTCCCAGAGACACCAGAGCCAGATGAACCCCTTCCCTATTCACCTAAGGTTGACAAGGATGCTTACAAGAAGCATACCAAAGATGTTGTTGATGTCAAATATCTAATGTTATGCTCCATGAACTATGAGTTGCAAAGGCAACATGAGAACATGGATCTTATTAAGATGGTCACACATCTTAAGAACATGTTCCAAGATCATGCATGATAGGAGATATTTGATGTCTCTAAGATGTTGTTCAAATGTAACATGGCAGAAGGAGATCTAATAGTCCTCGTGTGCTCAAGTGCATTGGGTATATGGAGAACCTAGCAAGACTAGGATTCCCCTTGGGTCAAGAGTTGGTCACTGATGTGATTTTATAGTATCTACCAGAATCATACAGTTTGTTTGTCATGAACTACAACATGAATGAGTTTGATAAGCCATTGAAAAAGTTATTAGGAATGTTGAGAACAACTGAGACACAAATGAAGAAAGAAAAGCCCTAGTCTATGATGATGATCAGAAAGACAAAGGGATAGTCTAAATTTAAAGGCAAAGCTAAGGAGAGTTCTAAAGCTAGAAAAAATCCCAAGTCTTCATATCTCAAGGCAAATGGAGGAGTAAAGAAGGGAGTCAATTGTCACCACTATCACTAGCTTGGACATTGGAAAAGGAATTGCCCTCTCTTTTTAGAGGAATTGAAGAAGAAGAAGGAAGGGGCAAATCCCTCTACTTCAGGTATAAACATTATAAGATAAATTTGACTACTTCTTCATCTTAGTATGTGATACCAAATGTACATCTGACATACTTTGACATGTAAGATCTGATAATAAGTAAAGCCTTTATGAATGGACAAGGGTGGATTATGCGGAGAAAGAGTTGCTGCAACTTTAGTATACATTTTGAATTTATCTTAGCCCATTGGGCATGTAATAGAGTTAGTTTAACTACTATTTCATTATGAAAATATACAAACATTTTAGTTAATGCATCTTGTATGACAAGGATGATAAATCAATAAAGAATTGTTAATGATTCTATTCCAAGGATGTGATCTTGTATGGAAATGCCCAAGCATATAGTGATCTTTATATGAAAGGATCTAAATATGAATGTTTATAACATAAATACCTAAAGGATTATAATTGATAACTCAAACAATATATAGCACTGTCATCTATGGTACATGTATAAGAAATGCATTTCTAGAGCATGTTGATGTTTATCCAGACTCGTTTAGTTATTAAACCAATAAGAGACATGTAAGTCTTCATTATGAGCAATATGACAAAACATCCTTCACTATATGTAGTGGGAGGATAACCATTCTATTATAACTTGCACATGTTGATGTATGAAGATCTTATAGAGCTAGTTGTTTTTACTTCATTATATTCACTGATGATTTCAGTTGATATGGCATTTGTATTTGGTGAAATACAAACTTGAATCTCTTGAAGTGTTCAAAGAGATTATAAATGAATTATAACTTTGATAAAAGTATTAAGAAACATTGATATGATCAAATGTTAAAATACTTTGCATCAATAGTATGAGGTCCTTCTGAAAGATAGTGATAGCGTACCACAATCAACTCTATCTAAACATGATGATGTGTCAGAAAGAAGGAATCACATCATGATGAGTCATGATATGATTATCATTTAATCTAATCTTCTAACTTCCTTCAGAAACATGCTTTGTACTAAAAGGATGTACTATAAAAAATAGTTCTAAAGACATCATATGAGATATGATATGGGAATATCTCGATATGTATTAAGGATTGAAACTTAAACAAAGAAAGTAATTTCTTGAAATTTTTTTACACAAACCATAATTGTTGAATAGTACCTTTAATCCTAATCTGACAACAAAATGTTTGTTACTAGGATAACTGAGTTCCAAAAGAATCAATGGGAGTAAAAGTAGAAATTGAAAGGTTTGAGGTCAACAAGGAGGTACAATGAGAACAAGTGAGAATCACAAATTGTTGTGGAATCTCAAGTTCGTTATGTAACACATAAGCACATAGTTATAGTAGAAAAAATATTATATTGGAAGATTGTGAATCCAATAACTTAGATAGGTTGGTTATAAGATGATGAGCCAACAAATCAACTAGAAGGTATTGAGAACCAAAATTGCAGAAGTGGGCTAAGGCCATTATAGAGTCCATGTACACTAACAAGGTATGACCTTGGAAGTACCACCTAAAGGGGTAAAACCCAATAGGGTGAAGTTGGGTTTTCATTGGAAGACCAACATAGATAAGGACAGATTGGTTGCAAAGGTTTTTGAATCAGTTCAAATTGCTGAACATGAAAAAATTCCTTTACCAATTATCATGCTTGTTGCTACAACTAGTATAGACTATAAAATTTGGCATATGAAGCTTAAAACGACATTCCTTAAAAGGAATATTAGAAAGGATGTGTATGTGACACAACCTAAAGGTTTTATAACTTCATGAATGCAAATAAAGTCTATAAGCTACAATGTTTAATCTGAAGATTGATACAAGCATCTCAGAGATGGGATCTTTTGACTTAATAGTCAAGGAGGTTGACTTGAATAAAGATAAAAGAAGAAATATGTTATTACAAAAGATTTAGACAAAGAATATATGAATATTCCACATATTGACGAGGAATAACATCTCAATGTTTTAAATATTGAGACCTGGCATGGAAGACACCTTCAACAATGAAGGATTAGGTGAAACATCCTATGAGATAGGGATTGAGATGTATAGAGACAGTTCTTGAAAGGTTCATAACTTAAGTATGAACACATATAATAGCAAGATTCTAAAAGAGTTTAGCATGAAGGATTCAATGAGAGAGAATCTGTCCATTTTACATGGCATCAGTCTCTCAAGAACCCTATGTTCCAATTCTTGTGAAAAATGGAAAGACATGAGCACTAGGAATTGGATCTATCATGTATGCTATATAAATGTACTCATCCCATAATATTGTATGTATTGGACATGACAAGATGGTATTACTTTCTAATGATACTCATTGGAATGTCATTTAAAGACATACATTAGTACTTGAGAAGCACTAAAGGATAGGTTCATAGATTATAGAAACAAGGAAGAGTTGGGTGTAAAGGGTTACACCGATGCAAGCTTCTGGAATTGCATAAATTGATCGCAATATAAAATGTTTAATTTTAATAAAAGAGTTGTAAGTTGGAAGATTTCTGAACTACAGACCATTAATTCTATTCTATAATAGAAGCCGAGTATCCTAGTGTTATGAACACATGAAAGGATACAATATGGATCTAGAAGTTCATATGGATGATCATAAATATTTGCCCTTTGTGGGTCTCTACTCTGCTACTGCACCAACTCCTGCCTTTTGTGGGTCCTTTGTGGGTCTCTACTCTGCTACTGCTCCAACTCCTACCTCTACTATGGCCTTCCCTGAGCCTCCACACTCCCAGTGTGTCACCACGGTGAAGCTCGACAGCGGCTCCAACTACCATCTCTGGTCGACGTCCTTTGTTCTATATGTCAAAGCACAAGGACATTATCACCACCTTACGACAGAGCCTCCTATTGTTCATACTGCTGATTCGGATGACAAAACCAGACAAAGCTATGCCCAATGGTCCAAGGATGATTCCGACATCATGTCTTGGATCCTCAATAGTACTGAGCCTCGCATCAACCAATCTCTTCTCTGCCTTCATGATTCTAAGGCTATGTGGGATCAACTGTCCCATGTCTATTCTCATCAGGAGAATCCCAAGCGTGTCTTTGAAATTTTCAAAACTCTGGCGAAGAAGGAGTTTTCTACTGATACTTCCATTGATGACTTCTACAATCAATGCTCGGCTCTCTGGAATGAGTTTGAACTCTACCACCCTTTGATGGCGCACATCAAAATTGCTCAGAAGCAGCACAATGAACTTCAACTAGTGGAATTTTTGGTTGCACTTCCTGCCTCTTTTTCTGGAGTGGTTGACCAAATCCTATCAAGTGACCCGCTGCAAACCCTTCGAGTTGTTCTAAAATGTGTCCAACGCCTATCGTCCATGACTCCTGCACCTGCTGTTGAGCATCCTACGCTTATTGCCCGCTCTGCTAATTCTGGCCGTGGTCGTGGTCGCGGCCGTGGCCGGGGCGGTCACCCTCCTTCTTCAGGAGGTCGAGGCACATCTACTCTTGGATGTGGTACTACTCCCGGCCCTCACTACTACAACTGGTGTGGCTTGGACAATCATACTAAAGATCGCTGCTCGATTAAGCACGACAAGCCAGCTTGGGCTAACCAGGCTGCTACAAAAACTACTGCCGACTCTACCCCTGACACACCTGCTGCTCCAACTAACACAGACTGGTTATGTTCAGACTTCAAGAAGATGTTCCCAGAACGTCTCGCATAGATGTCATCCTCGTCTACACCAGGAGACTCTACCATGCTTGCCTCACCATCATCTGGTAACAAACAGTGGTGCATTGACTCAGGTGCATCCACTCATATGGCTGGTGATCTTCATCTTTTTTCGAGTCTCCATAAAACTACTCCTATATCATCTGTTACTATTGCAAATGGATCTAAAACTGTTGTTCATGAGACTGGCACAATTCCACTTTCACCAAAATTGCACTTGAATTTTGTTTTATATATTCCAAAGTTTCCTGTTAATTTATTATCCGTCAGTAAGATGATTAAACAACTCAAATGCTCTATTAAATTTGACCCTTCTGGCTATATTTTGAAGGATCTCCACACATAGACGAGGATTGGTTCAGGCCATGAAGGACCAGATGGGTTGTATTATCTGGATGGACCTCCTACTATTGCGTCTATACTATCTACTTCAGTGATGGGACTACAGTGGCACTTTCGCCTGGGCCATCCAACTGCTGCAAAATTAAAGCATTTATTTCCTACTTTATCTGAGCATAATTTTTCCTATGAAACTTGTGTTTTGGGCAAACAAACTCAGTCTATTTTTCCTACTAAGAAAGTTATTGCTTCTAAATAAATTTTTGACCTGTTTCAGGCTGATATTTGGGGACCGTGCTCTGTATCCAGTCACTCGGGTGTGAAATATTTTATGACCTTTATTGATGATTATTCTCGCACCACATGGTTGTTTTTGCTTAAAGGTAGGGATACCATGTTAGATACTATTCACACCTTCTTTGCTGAAATTCACACTCAATTTAATCGACCTATTAAAATATTTCGTACTGATAATGCACTGGAATTCATGCAACAATCTGTTACATCCTTTTATGCTTCCCAAGGAACCATACATCAGTCCACTTGCCCTTACACCCCTAAAAAAATGGCGTCACTGAAAGAAAAAATTGTCACCTTCTTGAAGTTGCTCACACCCTTCTTATACACTACAAAGTACCGCATCACTTCTAGCATGAAGCTATCTCTACGACATGCTATCTTATCAATCACATGCCTTCTTCTGTTTTGAAAAATCAGGTCCCGTACGCCATTTTGTTTCCTGAGAAACCTTTATTTTCTGTGCCTCCTCGCATTTTCGGGAGTACTGGTTTTGTAAAACATCTTCGTCCCGGCCTCATCAAACTTGATGCTCGCTCAGTCAAATGTGTGTTTCTGGGATATTCCCGTACTCAGAAAGGCTGTCGTTGTTTTGATCCTATTAAAAAATAGTGGTTTGTTAGTGTGGATGTGACCTTTTTTGAGCATATGCCTTACTATTCTACTGATGGTGAGAAATTGTCGGCTGATATTATGGCTACCACACCATTACCATTGGTTGTTGCAGAATTACCAGCTCCTGATGTACCTCAAGAATGCCCATTGCAAGTCTATCGACGTCGGTCAAAGAACATCAATGCTTCTGAAGCCCCGGTCGAACCAAATCCTGCGTCTGCGGTTGATCCACCATCCACTGAGGTATTTTCTGACCTGGATCTTCCTATAAGTTTAAGGAAAGGTGTTCACTCATGTACTCACCATCCTATCAGTAATTTCTGTTCATCTGACAATCTCTGTGGTAGCTTTGCTTGTTTCACTTCTGTTTTGTCTGCTGTGACAATTCCTAAATCAGCTGAAGAGGCACTTTGCCATCCTTCCTGGAAACATGCTATGGAGCAGGAAATGCATGCACTTTGTGATCAATAAACATGGGATCTGGTTGATCGTCCCTCTTCATGCCATACTGTTAGATGCCACTGGATTTTTACTATTAAATATCAACCGGATGGTACCATTGAATGCCTGAAAGCCCAATTGGTTGCGAAAGGATATACTCAAACATATGGAGTTGATTATTTTGAAACTTTTTCTCCAATTGCACGCTTAAATTCTATTCGTATTCTGATATCTATTATTGTGAATAAATACTGGCCTCTATTTCAACTTGATGTAAAAAATACTTTTCTATATGGAGATCTACAGGAGGAGGTCTACATGGAGCAACCTCTGGGATTTGTTTCTCAGGGGGAGTCCACTTCTAAAATCTATAAACTAAGAAAGGAAATCTATGATCTGAAACAAAGCCCATGTGCATGGTTTGACAATCTCAGCTAGATCTTAATTACCTTTGGATTTCGACGTTCACAATCTGATCATTATGTGTTTATTCATAAAACTACAGCAGGGCTGGTCATCCTTATTGTGTATGCTGATGATATTGTCCTATCTGGCAATGATAGTGCAGGGATACAGGCAACCAAAAAGTATTTAGCACAACACTTCATCACCAAAGACCTAGGGAAACTACAATATTTTCTAGGCATTGAAGTTGCTAGATCTTTTGCAGGACTATGCCTGTCATAGAGGAAATATGTTCTTGACCTTTTGAAGGAGACATGCATGTTGGGTTGCAAGCCAGCCAACACTCCTCTGGATCCCAATATGGATTGGGATAATGATACTTCTCCTCCTTATGATAATCATCAATAGTTCAGGAGAGTGGTTGGCAAACTTATCTATTTGACTGTTACTAGAGCTGACTTAGCTACTGCTGTAGGATTTATAAGCCGACCTCTTGATAAACCCCGACAATGCCACTGGGATGCTATTTGTCACATCTTACGATATCTCAAAATCTCTCCAGAGAAAGGTCTTCTGTACAAAAAGCATCGTCATTGCAATTTATCTGGATTCTCTTATTCTGACTATGCAAGAAGTCAATCTGACAGGAAATCTACATATGGATATTGCACCTTTATGGGAGGAAATCTGGTTACATGGCACAACAAAAAGTAAACAGTTGTTGCCCGATCTAGTGCAGAGGCAGAATATAGAGTCATGGCTCATACTGCATGTGAGCTCCTGTGGGTCTGTGATCTTCTGAATGAGTTTGATACCACCTCTTCTAGCCCCATTCCTATGTTCTGTGACAATAAGGCTTCCATTTTCATTATGAGCAACCCCACCTTTCATGAAAGAACAAAACATATTGAGGTTGATTGCCACTTCGTCAGGGAGAAAGTTTTGTCTGGACATATCTGCACTCCATATCTCAGCATTGAGAAGTAGCTTGCAGACATCTTCACCAAAGTTCTACCTAAAGCTCGCTTCCAGACTCTGATTGACAAGTTGGGCTTATTCGACATCTACGCTCTATCTTGAGGGGGAGTATAGAAATAATGTGTTATTTACTTATTCTACTGTGTTTTTCCTCCTACTGCTTTATTGTATTAGTCCCATATTGTTCGCTTGTATATGTGTCTCAACTCTCTGTAGCTATATAAGAGAGTACCCTATAAACCTTTTTACTCACTGAATAAACAACTCATTTACTATCTTTTACTATCTACACATCTCATACAAGAAACCATACGACAAAGAGATAAGGAACATGCAATATACAAACTAAAAGAAAAGTGTTGCTAATCTGCAGGATTAGCACTTACACATCAAAAACATGATGGATATGTTTAAATCACTAAGAATAAGATTAATGGGTGATTGGCTCTAAGTGCAAGTGGTATTTTATTGGTATGTATGCCCAGAGAGCCAATCGTATGATTATTGAGATGGTATATTACATAAAAAATTTGATTAAAGATAATAAAGGAAAGCTTCTAATTCATTATGTTTCAGTCAACTATGCGATAATTAGGAAACATAATGAATGTCTAAAGAATGACAATACTCAATGATGTCTGTCTGCAAGTACGTGGCTTGAGCAATGCAATCATATGAATGTTAAGAGTATGTACTTTCTTATTATTTTCCTAGTCGGTTGTTACTATGGAAGGCAAATAGACGAAAATAACACTTAGGACTGGAGTGTGTGTTGGTTGATGATGGAATCTCATTAGTCATGATATGTGACATCAAGCCAAGCACATACATAGTTTTTAGGGAACAATGTATCAGACATACCTACCTTTAGAGTGACCCATGGAAACCGTAATTGGTGGTCATAGTCATCTCTCATAGTGAAGGTGGTGATTGTTATTCTTAGATCTGAAGTCACTACACTCATCACATGTTTATCGTATACTTTGACATCATCCAACATAACCCTGAATAAGGATTTCCATAACAATGATGATTTGGTAGTTGTGACACATGGATATTGAGTGTGAGTGATGTAGATGGGATTTGTCCCTCCTACTAAAGTTTGATATCCATACCACTTGATAAGTGAGACTGAGAAACACATGCACATGCACATGTGGATCAATATATGATATTAAGGTCACATATATCTCAAACAGTTTGCTCCATGTTCAAGGAACATTGATTGACGATTGAGAGGATGATGATTCCATGCCTCGAGTTCATTCAGTTATATAAGACAAAGGAATTATACAATCACTATAACACCTTACACAAATTGTAGTTTGAAGTTGTTATCCAACTTTCCATTCACTTGGGTAGCACTGATGTGTGACTAGGCACCACTCTTTTCTTGTGATGTCATAAACCAGTTATGGACATTCACTGCCAACGTGATATGGGACCTATAGGGTCACACACATAGGAATTCAACTAGAAGAAGAGTTTAATCAAGAATAATGATTGAATTGATTACTAAAGTGTTTAGGAATTCAATTCAAGCAACAAATCAACTGCATGAACTCTCAACCGATCGACTTATGTGATTTAACAACAAATTGGAGTGTCAGATTGATTAGAAATTAAATTGGTTGAGTTTCTCCTGAATTGGGAAGCAAACCGACTGGTTCACATAGTGGACTAATTGTCTTGGGTCACCAACTGACTGGTTCGGGTCATGAGACGATGGCTCACAAGGGCAAGACACCCAGTTCATGGAGAAATTCTATTACATCAAGGATTAGTACTAATGTCTTGTTGTACATTAATTGGAATTGAATGGATAGTTCATATATGATTGGGAAAAATGGAGAAATGACCAGTTCACTAAGCGAACTAATCGACTCACATGTGAATTGACTGATTTTCCTGGTGAACCAACCGGTCTGCCGCTTACAAGTTGTAAATTATGTGATGTTGTGGTCCCTTCCACTCCCACACGGTCTGGGAACCCATACCCTAACCCCTCCTATAAATAGAGGGGTATTGGGGGCTTCCAAGAGACACAACTCAATTTCCTATGACAATTGTTGTCTTCTATGGTTGTAGTAACCAACATATAGCCTGAGAAAGTCCTACCCAATAAAGGGAGGGATAGCAAGGGAGAAACAATTGTGGGAGAGAAAGTTGATGACTAGTACACCAAAGGGAGGGACAACTCCTTCCTGTTAGTTGTAATAGAATGATAGGAGTTCTAGGCGGTTCGTGTGGACTTCCATAGAGGTAAGATGGCCTTTTCCCATCACTAGGAGGGCAACGTCAGCCTGCAGTCCGTGGTGGAGCTGCTACAGATGTTGTTTGAGTCTACAGTCTGTGGTGAAGAACAGGAGCTGCACAGACATTGTCCTAGTGCAACTAGGAGTGATGCACTATTGCAATGAGTTATATTCACTGGACTTTCTCCAGGACCAGTTCACACAATCTTGTTGTTCAGGGTAATATCGATAGATAATTTTTTGTTTCTAATGCCTACTTTTTCCCATATTCCCTACACCTTGTTGGTGTACATGGAGTCCATTTCAATTCTCATGTCCTCAATCCATTTACCAAATTTTGTATCCACCATATCTTCCTTGTTGGTGGTTCTCTCATCTTGATCTTGACTAGCGATATATCCAGATATGTCTATCTCATGGTGGGTCCTACTATATCTTAGAGGTTCATGTGTTTGTTGAGGGGGAAACTGTGCCAAACCAACTTGTGATGCCTCATCATGTTCCTATTTAGGCTCATTATATCTTGTATATCTGGAACTTATTTGATTCATATTTTCCTTGCATTAGTATTTTAAGAGATGAAATGTTTCTCCTTTGAAGTACCATTTCTAGAAACAAAGACGTAGTTCTAAGATAGATTATAGATAGCATATCCTTTCATTTCCATAGATAAAATAGAACTTGTTAGATTTGGCTCCTAATTTATAGAAATGAACGCTTCACATAATATTTATAGACTAGACCTTCAAGGAAAACATACTAGAATGCTTCCCAATTCATATCTCATATGGCATCTTTGAAACAAATTTAAAAGGGATGTGGTTAAGTGTAAATGTGATGGTTTCTAGAGAATATCTCCAATAGGATATATGAAGTCTAGATAATCTCATCATGGACCACACCTTGTCTAATAGTGTCTGATTCATATCTGAAACACCATTTTGTTGTGGTTATATAGGTGGAGTCAACTATGATACAATACTACATTCCTTGAGAAGATCCTCAAATGCTTGGATCAAATATTCACCACCACTATCTGATTGAAGAATCTTAATTTTCTTGCAAAGTTAGTTTTCTACTTCTTTCTTGAATATCTTTAACATTTCTAGGGATTCTTATTTGTTTTATAGTAAATATACATGTCCATATCTATTGAAATTATCAGTAAATGTAATGACTTAAAACCCCCTATAGCTGTTTTCCTAAAAGAACTACATACATTAATATGTATTAGTTATAAATGTTTAGTTACCCTCTTAATGTTTCCAATAAGAGGTATTGTTGCCATCTTTCTCAACAACAATGATTTACATGTCTTGAGAGATTCAAAATCAAGCGAGTCTAGGTATTTATATGTAATGACCCCCTCCCCAAGTTATCCCTTATTCGGGCAGACCGAGAGGGAAAGGACCAATATCACTAATACAAGATTGTTGGTTCAGAAATTAACCAAAAATAATTAATCAATTTTATTAAGAAAAAAGAAAATGGTACAAATATAAAGTTTCAACATAAAATAAAAGCTAACTATAACCTCCATGTTTACATTATGTTTCTTCATCTTGTGTCGTCTTTCTGGACATATGATTTCATCATAAATGCAGAACAATAACTTATCCTAAAATGCCAACAAATAAAATGTTAGTCAGTATAATGAATTATACTGGTATGTGGGGGAAACAAAAGTATATGATGAAGACAAAGCTTTATCATTACATTGTCGAAAAATAAGAAGCTATCAACTCTATCACTAAACTTTTTTATGTGAATGGAAACAATCTGGAGAATGAAGATAGTATTGCTCATGAATCTATTTTTTCTTAGAAGGTCTATACAATCAAAATCACGATGATAATGATGTTGACTATCCTAAAATTGAATGGATTCAACAAGTATATGATGAGGACAATGCTTTCCTCCATAAATTACCTGACATCCAAGAAGTTAAAGATTCACTATGGAGCTTAGGCCCTAATAAAAGCCCAGGACCAGATGGCTTCAATGGCTTATTTTATAGAAGTAACCGGGAGCTCATCAAATCTGATCTCTTTCAAGTTATTTCTCAGTTTTTTGTAAGTGGAAACATGGTTAGACAAATTAACCATGTATTTCTTGTGTTTATTCCAAAAAAAGATATTGTATCTATTCCTGTAGATTTTCGCCCCATATCATGTTGCTCTATGCTTTACAAAATCATCACTAAAATTATCACCAAAAGATTAGCACGATCATGCCCAAGCTCATCTCCATTAACCAAGGGGCCTTTGTCTAAGGAAGGAACATAGAGGACTGCTCGCTCCTATCTTCTGAATTCGCAATTAACTTCATCATCCAAAAAAGTTTTTCCTCAGCCTGTATGAAGCTTGACCTAACCAAAGCTTTTGATTCAGTTGGTTGGCACTATCTCTGGAGTTTCCTGAGAGGTTTGGGTTTTAGTAAAGCATGGATACGCCTTGTGAAACAATGTGTTACAATGCCTTCATTCTCTTTTCTTCTCATGGGAGTGTTGTTGGATTCTTCAAAAACTCAAATGGCCTTTACCAGGGGGACCCTTTGTCACCACTACTATTTGTCATTGCCATGAAAGGTCTTAGAAGGATGATTGAACAACCTCATTCTCTGAGACAAATTAAATCTTATTCAGTTAGAAGAGCCAATGTTTTGTCACATGTATTGTTTGTTGATGACATTCTTATCTTAATTGACAGAAGGAAGAACAATCTTAAATGCTTAAAGGAGCTTCTCCAATCTTTTGGAAAGATGTCAGGAATGCAATACAATCCCAACAAAACTCATATCTACCTCTCAAAATCATGCAAGCATAAAGATGAGCTGGTTGAAACTCTTAGTATACAATGAGGTTCATGGCAAACCAAATACTTGGGTTTCCCTATGACTGGGGGAAATCTTAGACAGAGACACTTCCATGAGTGTCTAGATAAATTGAAAGATATGACAAGCAAATGGCATATCTCTAAAATTTCTATGGCTGGTAGACTCATTCTAATCAAACACTATTCTATGGGACTGGTTAATTACTAGTTAAGGTAGGGAGAGATCCTTCTTTCTATCCTTCATCACATGTAAATCATGCTAAGTGACTTCCTATGGTGTAGCTCAGTTCATTCAGCTAGTTGGTCGCGTATTGCATATCCAAAAGCTAAGCATGGCCTTAACCTAAAAGTGTTAGCCAATCTAGCTAACTATCACACCATGAAAAGAATTGAAAGGTTGCTATACAATGATTAAGTTTGGAGCTCTTGGATGAGGAGTAGGTATGGTTACCACCTCAGTTACACACCTAGACACATAAGAGGCTTCTCAGCCTCATGGCACAGAGTGAACACTATATGGCCAACCTTCCTCAACCTCAATGATTAGGGACTATGGGATCTATGCAAGAAGAAATAGGATGAAAACATTTCTTTCAACAATCTTTGGCTTCCTAGACATCAACTGAATTGGATCCTTGCCACTTACAAAGCTGCTAAACTATTAACGACCATATCACCCTATGAGACGATCTATTGGGGTGCAGTTAGTTGATTTGTTATGTGACTTGAGTACCTAAACACTCTAGTAATGAATCCAATCATCATTCAAGATTAAACTCCTCTTCTAGATGAGTTCCTTTGTGTGTGACCCTATAGGTCCCATATCATGTTGGAAGTGAATGTCCATAACTATCTTATGACATCACAAGCAAATAGTAATTCCTAGTTGCACATCAGTGCTACCCAAGTGAATGGAAAGTTGGCAAACAACTTCAACCTACACTCTGTGTAAGGTGTTGTAGTGATTGCATAATTCCTTTGTCTTTGATATCTAGAGTGAACTCGAGGCATGGACTTGTCATCTTATCAACCTTCATCTCATGTTTCTTGAACCAAGAGAAGACTGTTTGAGATAATGTAACCTCAATATCATATATTGATTCACATGTGCATGCATATGCATTTCTCAGTCTCGCTTATCAAGTGGCCAGGATATCATTCTCTAGTAGGAGGGACAAATTCTATCTCTATCACTCACAGTCTATCCCCATATGTCAAAGTCACCCAATCATCATCATTATAACAACCCATGTTTCAGGACTGCATTTGATGAAGTCAAAACATACCCAACGACATGTGATGAGTGTAGTGATTTCAAGTCTTAGAACATAGTCACCACCTTCACTATGAGAGATGAATATGACTACCAATGATGGTTTCCATTTTTTAACCTCAAGGTGGGTCTGTCTGATATATTATTCCCTAACATGTATCTATGTGCTTGGTTTGATATTTCCATATCATTACTAATGAGATTCAGTCACCAACCAAGCCACACTCTAGTCTTATGTTTTATTGGTGTCTATCTACCTTCCATAGTAATAACCGACTAGGGATATGATAAGAATGTACATCTTCTTTGCATTCACATGATCTCATTCTCCAAGTTACATACTTGAAGACATGCATCATTGAGTATTGTCATTCTTTAGACATTCATAACATTTCCTCATTGTCTCATAACTAAATGAAACATAATGAATTGGAAGCTTTCCTTTATGAGTATTAATCAAATCCTTTTATGGTATCAGCCATGTAAATCATCACATGATTCACTCTTTGGGCATAATTTACCAACAGACTCCCACTTGGACTTAGATCCAATCACCCATGAATCATATTCTTAGTGATCTCAACATGTCCACCATGTTTCTGCTACGCTAGTGCTAGTTCAGCGGGTTAGCAACACTTTTCTTATAGTTGGTATATTTCATGTTTCTTATATCTTCACCCTGAGATGAAACCACCAGAATATGGTATCTGATATTGCTTGCCTAACAAGTAGCTCCATTATTGTCACAATATCACTACTGAGTCATCAATGGTTGGAATATCTATAACTTCATCATATGAACCTTTAGATCCATATAGCATCAATCTATGTTCATAACACAAGTATACTCGACTTCTATTGTAGAATAGAATTAATTTCTATTAGTTTTAACCCTTCCAATTAACAACATTTCTCCTTTTAAATCAAACATATTTTATTGTGATCACTTTGTCATTATGTAAGCTTGCATCGATGTAAACCTTTACACCCAACTCTTCCTTTATTACTATCTTTAATTACTAGCAATCTATCCTTAAGCACTTCTCAAGTACTAATGAATATCTTTATGACATTCCAATAACCCTTATTAGAGTTTAATATCATCTTGTCATGTCCAATACATATGAGATTATATGGGATAACTACATTTATAGCTTTCATGATAGATCCATTGTAACATCCTATGGCATCTTATCATGTCATTTACATTCTTCCCAACATGGAACATCTGGTTCATGAGAGACTAATTTGTATTCTCTCTCATTGAATCCTTTCCGTGTTGAACTCTTTCAACATATTGCTATTGTATGTGCTCAAACTTTCATTGTGAAACATTCAAGAACTATCTCATATGTCTTGATCCTTATGTTTCATCTTATCCTTCATCACTAAAGGTGTTTTTCCATGCCAGATATGTTATTCCTACCAATATGCAGAATACTCATATATTCCCCCACTAAATCTTTTGTAATCATAGATTTTATCTTTTATCTTGATTCAAGTCAAACTCTTTGACTATCTTGTCAAGTCAAAAGATTCCCCCTCTGAGATGCTTATTTCAATCCCAGATTGAAATTTATAGTTTATAGACTCTATTTGCATTCTTGAAGTTATAAAACCTTTTAGGTTGTGTCATGTACACATCCTTTGATGTATTCCTTTAAGGAATCTGGTTTTATCTTCATATGCTAAATTTCATGGTCTATTATAACTACAACAACAAACATGACAATTGGAATCATGTTCAACAATTTTAACTATTTTGAAAAACTCATTCAACCAATTTGTCCTTTTATGTTATCCATGTAGGTCTTTGCCACAAGACCCTATTACACCCTTTAGGTACTACCCCTTTAAGAGGCGCTATCAAGGTCCTACCTTGTTAGATTACATGGATCCCACAAAATCCGTAGATGGTCACCCAATGTAGAAGTTTGTTTTTATCTCTACAAAAATGATAACGAGCCAGTCAAACATCTCTTTAATAACTGCTCATACTGGAGATATTTTTTGTGGTCGTTCTCAGCTCAAACTGAATATATGATAGTCTTATTCTCTGATTCAATGCTTTAGAGATATAGGTAGGGCCAGGAAAGCTCAAACTACCATGGATTTATGGGTGCTAACATCATGTGTTCATACCCTATGGACTGAATGCAATAGACAAAGACATGGAGGCAATGATTTGGACTACATAAACCTCTTTGGCATCATTGAAAAAAATATCAAAGTGTTATACAACTTGTATAAACTAAGGTAATTGGCATACCTTCCAACATAATTAGAAATTGGAATCTATGCTAATTACTTAGATACTTAGTTAACCCCTAGTTAAAATGTTCTTCATTTAATCATGTAAATTTCACATGGGTTGCAATTTGTAACTTTGCCCCAATTCTTTGGGTTTTGGAATATATTTACCTAGATTTTCCAAAAAAAAGTATGCACATAATTGTAACAACATAACCACAATAATTATTTGTTACAAAAACAAAATTTACATTTTTTTAATAACTTCTCAACCATTTTACTCAACCTGTAGTATACCCTTTTAGGGTCTTGTCCCTATAGTGGAAAAATAGGCCACCTTCTAAATATAGAGCCCAGGTTCCAAGTTGGTCTTCCCAATCTAGGGCCTGACCTTTGATGACCTTCCCAATCTGGGGTCTGGTCTAATCTCATGGGACCTTCCCAATCTGGGGCCTGGTCTAACCATCTATGACCTTCCCAATCTGGGGCCTAGTCTAACCTTCCCAATATGGGACCTGGTCTTTGTTCATATTCATGACTTCCCATTTCATTCCATTCAAACCTACAGAGTTGGTATGTCGGGTTTGATCAAGTTATAAGCATACTTTGTCATAGTCATAGTCACTTTATAGATTGCAGGTAAAATTCGTCCAAGTATTTAATTTCAAGAAACTAGTAAAATCTCAAAAATTGTCGAGAAACTAGAGTGATTAGTCATAGATGTAGCCACATACCTTGTTCAAGTGCACCAAATCTCCAAACAAGAGTAATCAATCAATCAACCAAGCAAGTTATCCTGAAAGTTAAAGTAATACACCTATGTATTATTATTTTTATCTAGATCCTCATTAAGACTAACTTGGGTCTCAAGTTAAGGTTTTCTATATCAACTTTAGGGTTTCAATAGTGATTTGGCTTTCCAAACCCTATCTACCACTTTTCATGTTCTGTTGGCTTATAAGCCAAAATTTATCATTAATTGCACTTTTAGTCTAATGGAAACCCTAATTCATCGAATTATGGGTTGTTAAATTCACATGAGCTCCAAGTTACTCTTTTTATCCATAAAAGAGAAATATTTGATTCTCAACATTAATTAGATTCATTAGGAATATCAAAACTTAGAAATTAGAATTTTGATTCATTTAACATATTAAAGATAACAACTTTGAACAGTTTTTGAAGTAGAGGCAAATATAGGTCTTGATTATATTTTTATTACTTTCATTGCATTCTCATGATCAATTTCATATCTAGATTATTTTAATTTGAGTTACCAATAATTAACTATGATCATTCTAAGATAAACCCCAACTGACCAATTAGAGTGTGCCAAATCATTATATATATATATATATATATATATATATATATATATATGCTTATTTTCCACATAGCAGGCTTCAGCCAATGGGATTCTGCCCTGTTGGCACTTTGTATCCATGTTTCTTAAGCGAAGAAACAAACAAAAAGTCAGTTATGACCCTTACCGTATGTAGCGACCCCAATGGCAAACCAATATTTTCGCATGTTATTGTCTTCCTTCTCTGCTCCTTCTCGTGAGTAGAGTTCCTTGAATGAGTCAACCCGCTGTTGACTATTTGAGCTTGGGCTCTTGAGCAGAGGGTGAGGGCACAAACCGCTCCACCTCCCCTCATGGAACTCACTTGTGGACACCAATCGAACAAGGGAAGCACTAGTAGAGAGGAGGGTGGAGGTTATAATGGTAGAGGATCTAACAAAAACCATAGGGAAGAAAATAAACTCTGGTTCAAATAGGAAGTAGGGGGGACTCTATCTTAATCTGAGATATCTTGCACTCCTATTTTGCGAGGCTAGAGTTCCTTATATAGGAACGAGCAAGCGAGAATCCCTCCATGGAGCTTGCCTTTCCATAGAAATTGGGGAAGTCTCTGTTCTGATCTAAAACCAATAAATCTAGGGTTAGTTGTGTTGAATTTACTTTCTAAACTCAATGGAAGAGTTTAAATCTATTGATATTGGTCAGGGGGAGAGAGATAGATGTGGGAAGGTTTCCAATTACTATTCTTGTCTTCCCAATCAGGATAAAGGTAGGGGTTGGATTTAATGTTGTCCATCAAGGATCCTAAAGCCACTAGGGCTCATGAAAAGATCAAGGGGAACCATGTCCCTGATTTACCAATAAAATCAAATTGTGACATAAATGTATGTTTCCATAATCCTCCTCACTTTTGGAAAGTTAGAAAAAAATCCATATTTCTCACTCCTTAAATCTTTTTAATCCCAAATTTTGGAGGGAAGTCTATAATGACTTTATCTACTCGTGGACAAATTTGAGACCACTTGAAAAGAAAATATACTTTTCTTAGCATGCAAGTATTCCCTTTATAAGGTATATTTTAAGCATTAAAACACATCCTTTTCTCTCTATTTCTTTCTTTTATATCATCTTTATTTTGACTATTCTTCTTATTAGAAACCATGTGTGAATGAAAACTAATTGATAGTGGCCATCCAAACCACTTTCTAGATAATTCTACATAATTCTCACAAGTACATCACTTATTATCTATTATATTTTTTCTTTTTCTTAATATTGGATTTTCTCCTCTTCCTTGTTCCCCTTAACCTTTATTGACTCATTAAAAATAGTAAGAAACCAAGAAATTCACTACAAAGGGGAAATTGCAAAATAGAGCCATACTTTCAAAACAAAGCATAAATTTCCATTCAAGTATCTTTTACTTGAATAATTGCATTTCAATTTATTTAAACACAATCATCATTTGAGGTTATAACATCCTTTCCCTCTTATATGGATTTAGTCCTCAAAGTTCAACTAATCAAGAAAACAAATCAGGGTAAGATTTTTCCCTATCTAACTTCATCTCCCATGTGGCCTCATCCTCTCCATGGTTCTTTCAAAGAACCTTTAACATCTTTATCTTTTCACTCATGGGCTCTTTCACCTTGGTATCCAATACCCTCACAGGTGACTCAAGGTATGTTAGCCTCCCTTGGAGTTCAATAGGTTCAATGCTCAGCACATGGTGTGAGTCCTTCACATGGATCTTTAGATTGTACATGTGGAACACATCATACATCCTACTGTATTAAGGGGGTAAGACTAAATGATAAGCCACTTCACCAATCTGTTCTAGGATTTCAAAAGGACCCACGTATTAGGGACTCAAATTTCCTCTATTCTTAGCTAAAGCTCAGAGGGGTCGGATTTTTAGAAACACATGTTCACCCACAGTGAAGTGCAACATACGAATCCTATCGATCTTGGGCTCTCTTCGACCTCTTCTTGATCAAAGAAACTTTATCAACATACAACTATAGTTCCTCTAACCTCAATAAGGTCCTCTCATTGACATCATCCCGGTGAAGCAGTGACAGACACGACCTCCCATAAATATCATCGTATGGAGGCATCTCAATACTGACTTGAAATTATTATCTAAGGTCAAGTATTTCTCCCATGATCCACCCCAAAATGAGCACACATGCTCTCAACAAACCCTCTAAGGCCCAATTCATCCTTTCTAATTATCCATCAGTCTGGGGGTAATAAATTGTGCTAAACTTTAATCAAGTACCAAGTTCTTCATGCACTTGCTTTCATGGCTTGGAGGTGAACTTAGGGTCACAATTAGAAATAATTGAACTCAAAACACCATGCAATTGAACTATTTCTCTAAAATATAGTTCATATGGGTTAGTCACCTTGGCAATAATCTTTAAGGCAAGAAAAAGAGCTTACTTAGTTAGGCAGTCCACCACAACCCAATATTGCACCATTACCTTTGTTTGTCTTGAGGAGACCCACCACAAAGTCCATGGTGATCTGTTCCCATTTCCATTTTGGAATCTCAATTGGTTTTAGTGAACCAACTGGTGGTTGGTGTTCGGACTCCACCATCTAGTCATGTGAGACAACTGTCTACATATGTTGTGATGTCTCTCTTCATTCTAGGGTACCATAAATATCACTATAAGTCTTTAAGCACCTTCATGGTGTCAGGGTGCATGGTAAATTTAGACTAATGAATTTTTCAAGTCCTTAATGTGAATCCTCTGGAACTCACTATGATTTGCTTATTGGATTCCACCATTCACATTTATTGAGAGATTTATATGAGGCTTCCTCACCAAGCCCTTCATCTTCAACTAACTCTAGGCCTTCTAACTGTAATGTTCAAGCTTTGTCAGCAAGTCAGACACAGTCTACCTTATTTTGTACCTCAACTCTTGCATTCATTATTTTGATAACCAGGTTCAAATCTTATACCTATAGAATTCAAATTACACTTGACAATTATATCCTCACATGAAATCTTAATTTGGTGATTATGTTGCCCATCTCGTCTTCCAAGCCATTTATCTAATATTCTCTCCTAAGGGTGTGGTAATACCTCTAATTCTCAATTATCATTAAAATATTTTAGCTTACATATTTATTCCTAATATCACTTCGATTCCTAGAATGACATGCATATGCCTAATCTCTCACACTCATAATGAAATGAAATAACCATTTGGCTATAGTCCAAATACAAAGATCTTCCCGTTCCAAAAGTAGAGACGGTGCATCACACACTACCAATTTGATTTCCAGACTTAGGTTGAATCCATCTCAACATGACTCCAAACCATGAATACCACCATTCCCTTAATTCCATGTATACATATAGGAAAACTTTTCTCATAACCTTTGAGTCTTAGCATGATTCCTATTTATGATCCTTAGTCATTCATTCAAGGTCTCTAGGGTGTCAGTACTTTTGGAGTGATCTCATTCTTATGCATCTAGAGAGTGCCTCTCACATTTACCCCTTGGGCCAAATGAACTCATGTAGGTGGCCAAACTCCTAACCCATGGGCCTTGAGCAAACATAGTTGTTACCTCCCAACCCCATGGTCGCATGCATTCAAGGAACAATCAACTCCTACTCCTATCACCCTCGTCCCTTCTTGACCTTCGCATTGACCTAGGATTCTATCATTACTTTATTTTATGCCATCACACATTTTTCTTGTGGTTCCTTCAATAATATCCAAGCATAATGTATCCTTTAGAATTCTCACCCAAATTTCCTTCATCGATAAAGGCACTCATAGTTTTCCTTATGTCCCTTCATGGGAAACATGGTGACCTACCCATTTGGGTCGGACCCCATTCTATTTGTCACTTCCTTAGTGACTTTTCTTCATGTTCCTTAGAGATGGTCATACTTGAGACTCAATCTATGTGCTTTTTTGCTTTGTGCACTTAATTTCTCACATTCTTTTAAGTAATCTTTAAAGTTACCTCAATTCTTAAACAAATTTTAGAACTCACTCCTTTAGGAAGGGTCCTTTCCCAAAATAAGATAACACTAATACTTGGTAGTACCAAGGTTCAAAAAATCATACATGAATCAAAAGTTTATATCATTACATGTATGCATATATTTCCTATTATTCCACCCATGCATGTGGCTAGTAAGTAGAGAACTCATTAACCCATTTATAAGTCTTCCGCTATGTCATATCAATTCACCATCTCTCAAGGTTGGAGAAGTTTCATACGTACATATGACATCATGGTAATGTTAGATCAACTTGTGTGAGTGGCTCATCAAACGTTTATTTCATTCAAATTGGGGTTTCCTTTAACCCCAGAACTTGAGGGGGTGCCATTATTAATCCCTATGAACTCACTCAACCTCTTGAGCATTATATGAACCAAATACTACTACTTCCCCTCTTTGGTCCTAGGAACCCTGGGTTTACCTCCTTAGCATTGATCATATAAATTGCATGACTTAGCCACTCAAGCACATACTAAATCAAAACATGATATGAAATTCGCTCCTTAGATTCTTACTCACTAAATATTCTTATCCCAACATATGAAACCCCTAGAGTTAAACACCAGGGAATGCCAACCCGTGTAAGAGGCATCACATCACATCACCATTCCTTACCTCTTTAGGATCTTGTTACTCTCTTTCCTTCACCTAGATAGTCGATACTCATATCATATACACATATGTATAAGAAGAATATTTCTCTTTTCTAGGGTTTGGTCCTTTAATGGACATATAGGGTATGACAAGACTCTAGGGGTCATGCATGAATAGTCTAGTCCAGGACCTATCATACAAATTTCTCTTGTGAGTTCCTCATATCTTGGAATCTAGGTTCCCATCCTTCTCTTTTTGGGTGTCATCCTTCCTGGAGTTGACCTATCACTGGTCCTAATGCTATGGGTCCCCTATTTGTATAGAGGTTGAGGCTTGTATAGATTCACCTCTTATTCTCACCTAGTCTACCTTATATGATGAAGTGTACCTATTTGTATTATCTAATCTTATCTCAAACTTCAAAACTATAGTCAAATTCTAAGATTAGACTGAGGTCATCATAAACCATATTGTCTCATTATGTAACACTAAACTCCTCATTCATTTCCTTCAGTATGCCTATCTCATAATCCAATAGGCATCACCCCTCTGGATTAGGACTAATCCCTTTTCCAACTTTGATGTGCTCACTTCCATGTAGGTGCATTCCTACCTTATAATATTATCTAAGTGGGCACACACTTATGTTAGGGTTCCTACCTAGAGGTGTTTATACTTTCTAGTCACAACTAACCTTCTGATTTAGGTTGTTATCTCTCTCTCATAGATCTTTTTTTTCTTTTAGAGACAATCCACCCTAGGCCGGGTCAGCAAAACTAAAAGTAGCACTAGGAGTCAGATGACCACTTATTGTCTATGTTTCTCATGCATACTCAAGTCCTCCACGTATATCATGCATGCCTAACCTATGTACTTGTATGCATTGACAAACTAATGTATCTATCTTATTGGGTTCTATCTCTCTATATCTAGTGCTTTCAATTTATTAGGGTGGCACTATTATTTTCCTTCTACTCTTATCATACCTTAGGATTAAGGTTTTGGGTTGAGGTTAGGGTTTCCAACATGTACCTTAGGTTTTGTGATTCTATTGACCCATTGAGATTGTTTTTCAAACCAACCCTAATCCGTCTAGGGTTTACCTTTATAGGGAAGAAACCCATCAAACATTTTCTCTTAATCATTATGTCCACTTTATTATTTGGTGGGGGATGCCTTAATCCCTAATATCCCTAATCCTAGTACTCAAAAGGGATAAAGAGAGCAGATACATGTACCTAGGGTTTGGGGAGAGAAGAGCATATAGGAGTGACAAAATTAGATGAGAAGTCCTAGAGGTATGTTATTTTGAGTAAAGTCCTTTGACTTTGTCCAGGAAGGAAGCACAGGTCCGGGAGTCCTCGTAAGCTGCCTATTAGTGCCGAGGAATATATTGTCAACCCCCTATCGTGGTCCTTTCTAGGAACCATTTCCTTTGGAAAACACTCTAATAATTCCCTTTAGGTTCTACGGACTTTGTAAATTTAATAATTATTAGAGGTTAAAGAGTAACCCTACTCTGATACCAAATGTAACAACCCCATCCCCATGTTATCCCCTATGCGGGAGGACCAAGAGGGAAAGGGAAATTATCACTAACATAGGAACACATCTTTAGAAATTAACCAGAAATAATTCATAAATTTTACTAACAAAAAGAAAAATGGTACAAATCTAAAGTTTCTACAAAAAAGAAAATCTAAATATAACCTCCATGTTTACTTATGTTTCTTCATCTTGTGCCATCTTTTTGGATAGTCGATTTCATCATAAATTTAGAACAAAAATTTATACTAAAACCCTGACAAACAAAACATCAGTCAGTACACAAATAACACTGGTATGTGGGGGAAACAAAAGCTTGCATATAATTGTAACAACATAACCACAACAATTATTTGTTATAAAAACACAATTTATTTTTTCTTAATAACTTATAAACCATTTTACTCAACCTCTGGTATACCTTTCTAGGGTCTTGTCCCTACAATGGACAAAGAGGCCACCTTCTCAATCTAGAGCCCAGGTGCCAAGTTGGTATTCCCAATATGTTGTCTGACCTTAGATGACCTTCCCAATCTGGATCTTGGTCTGATCTCATGGGACCTAGTCTGGCCTTCCCAATATGGGGCCTGGTCTTTGGTCATAGCCATGACTTCTCATTTCCTTCCATTGAAACCTCAAGAGCTGGTATTCCGGGTTTGAGAAAGTTATAAGCGTACTTTTTCATAGTCATAGTCACTTTATAGACTGTAGAAAATAAATTCATCCAAGTATTTAATTTTAAGCAATTTGTAAAATCTCAGAAATAACAGGGAAACTAGAGCAACTAATCATAGGTGTAACCACATACCTTGTTCAAGTGCACTGAATGTCCAAGGAAGAGCAATCAATCAATCAACCAAGCAAGTTGTCTTGAAAGTTAAAGAAATACAACCGTGTATTATTATTTTTATCTAGATCATCATTAAGACGGACTTGCGATCTTAAGTTAGGGTTTTCAAGATCAAGTTTAGGGTATCTCTTATGATTTTGCTTTCCAAACCCTAATTACCACATTTCATGTTCTTTTGGCTAATAAACCCGAATTTATCATTAATTGCACTTTTAGTCTCATGGCAACATTAATTCATCAAGTTATGGGTTGTTAAGTTAACATGAGGTTCAAGGTACTTTTTATCCATAGAAGAACAATCTTTGATTTCAACATCAATTGGATTCATTAGGATCACCAAAACTTAGAAATTAGGATTTTGATTCATTTAACATATGAAAGATAGAAATTTTGAACACTTTTTGAAATAGAGGCAAACATAGGTCTTGATTATAATTTTATTGCATTCATTTCATTTTCATGATCAATTTTCATATATAGCTTATTGCAATCCGAAATACTAATAATTAAATATGATTATTCTAAGATAAACCCCAACAGACCAATTAGAGCATGTCATGTCATTATATATATATATATATATATATATATATATATATATATATATATATATATATACATACACACACACACACACACACACACATATATATATATATATATATATATATATATATATATATATATATATATATAGGGTCGCGATCCAATGAGAAACATCCTACGGTGAGAACATGAGGGGTAAACCAGTCTTTTTCATGTCATTGTCTTCCTCCTCTACTTCTTCTACTGACGAGTAGAGTTCCTTGGGTGAGTCAACCCCGTAATTGATTATGTGTTCTTGGGCTCTTGAGCGGCGGGCGAGGGCACAAACCGCTCCGCCTCACCTCATGGAACTCGCTTGTGGATGCCAATCAACCAAGGGAAGGACGAGTAGAGAGGAAGGTGGACGTTAGACTTAGCGGCAGGTCGATGGAAAACCACATGAAGGAAGATAGACTCAGGGTCAAATTGGAAGCAGGGGGGACTCTCTCTTGGTCTAAGAGATTTTGCACCCTATTTTGTGAGGCTAGAGTGCCTTATATAGGCATGGGCAAGTGAGGTCATCCCTCCATGGATCCTGCCTTACCACACAAATTGGGCAAGGTCCCTGTTCTGATCTACAACTAATAAATCCAGGATCTATTGTTTTCAAATTTACTTCCTGAACTCGATGGAAGAGTTTAAATATATCCATATTTGTGAGAGGGCAAGAGATAGATGTGGGAAGGTTGCCCATTACTATTCTTGTCTTCCAAATTGGGTTCGAAATAGGAAATGGCTTTAATGTTATCAATAAAGGATCATGCAACCACTAGAGCTCGTGAAAAGATCAGGGGGAACCAGTTCCCTAATTTCTTAATTAATTCAATTCGTGACATAAATGTATGCTCCCATAATCCTCCTCACTTTAGAAAGTTAGGAAAATCCATATCTTTCACAACTTTAATCTTTTTAATCCAAAATTTTGGAGGAAAGTCTACAATGACTTTATTTACTTGTGGAAAATGTTTGAGACTAAAACTCAAAAAGAAAATATACTTTTCTTCACATGCAAGTATTTCCTTTATAAGGTATATTTTAAGGATTGAAACACATACTTTTCTCTTTGTTTATTTTATATCATCTTTATTTTGATTATTCTCCTTATTATAAACCATGTGCAAATGAAAAAAAATTAAAAGTGGCCATCTATACCACTTTCTTGAGAATTCTATATATTTCTCATAAGTACATTACGTATTATCCATTATCTTTTTCCTTTTTCTTAAAATTGGATTCTACCATCTTCCTTTTTCCCCTTATCCTATATTAGATCAATAAAAAAGTAAGTAACAATGAAATTCACCACAAAGGGGAAACTACAAAAGAGAGCCATACATTCAAAACAAAGCATACAAATTTCCATTCAATTCTCTTTTACTTACATAATTTCTTTTAAAAAATTTAAATACACGCAAAATTTGAGGTTATAACTTTATACTTATGAAGTTTAAAATTGTGTTTCTTGTTTGTATGGCCCAAATAACAATTCCAGAGGACTTCCTGATTGAGTTATGAATTTTAAGCCATTCTATTTTTATTCAAAAAACATGTGTATCAAGATCTACCAAATAAAGACAATACTATAGCAACCTCACTTTTCGGCAACCCCAATTAAGGAAGGACTTAAAGTTAAGAATCATTACCTACAATTTCCCAAGGATCCATATTTAGCAAATAACAAAATAGTAAATAATTTCCATTAATTGAAATATATTGTTTACAAGATTTTCCTCTAGAAGTTACACAATTTTCTATCATTCGATGCCTACATATGAGAATAAGTATCTATCCAATCCTTCTTAGAAGTTAACTTTAATGTCTTTAAGTAATTTCATATGTCCATCATATCTTGATATCATCTTATCGAGCATGTACCTAAAATTCCATGAAACTAAAAGAATGTATCAACTTATTGAAATATAGTGTGTACATGGAGTGCATGCAAAAGTGTGGAAGTACATAACAATATATGTTTAACGTGCAAATAAGAACTGTCATTTTTTTCACATAATCTTTCTTTATGTGATAGTCATAGTGGCATTATAATTGAATATATTATAAATAAGCATCCAATACTTTAGTTGTTCAATCTTGGAGAAACACTCGAAAAACACTAGAAAACTAATGTAGGTAGTCATAAGCATAACCACATACCTCTGGTAGAACCATGCAGATTATCGAATCATACTTTAAGCATATCATCCAATCAAGCAAGCAAAGAGGAATCTAGTCATTTAATCTACGTTTAAGTAAAACCCAAAGTGTCACCATCACATTAATCACATTCAAACCCTACTCGGGTCCTAATCTAGGATTTCGGGTCACGTTTGGGTTTGGGTGAGAATGAAGGGTACAAACCCTATTTCTGATGTATATTAAACATTAGATGAACCCTAATGACTGGATTGATCTCATCTCTTCATTGAAATCACCTAGATTAAAAAATGCTCATTACCAACCTAGCATGATATGACCTTTAATACTAACTATTCATATGCATGATTATTCACCTTAAAAACCCCAATTTTCACCATTATGATTATGATCATGCTAGATTATCATCGTATTCAGAAATAGTAGTCAACAACTCAAAATAACCAGAATCACCGTGTTCAGCCACATAATCACCAAAACTACAACTCAAAGCCATCTTGGAAAAGAAAGTGGGCCGCAACCTAAAAGAATGGTCATTAAAAATCAATGACGCCATGTGGGCCTATAGAACTACTTTTAAGATTCTTCTTGGAAAAACACCCTTTAGATTAATCTATGGGAAATCATGTCACTTGCCTGTAGAACTCAAAAATAATTTAGTGGAGAATCAAACAACTAAATTTCAACATAAAGAAAGCTGGCCAAGCCAGGTTACTGGAACTTTGGGAGCTAGAAGAACTATAGATGACATCTTATGAGAATGCAAGAATCTACAAATAATGCACACAATTATGGCATGATGGTCATCTAAAGAGGAAAGGCATACAAGTGGGAGACCAAGTTCTAATGTTTAACTCAAGACTGAGATTGTTCCCTGAGAAACTTTGTTCCTAATGGTCTGGACCGTACAGTGTCAAGAGCATCTACCCACATGGTGCCTTTGTTTTATGGAGTGAAAAGTCAGGCGAGTTTGAGGCAAATGGCCTGCGCTTGAAGAGATATTTCACCATAGCTAAAACGAACATTGAAGCATCACTGAATCTTTTCAAACCAGTATATCTACTAAAGAATTGAAAGAATCATGTTAAGACAATGACATAAAACAACGGTGCTTGTCAGGAGGCAACCTGATCCTTACCTTAGCTTTTACTTTCAGTTTTGAATAGATAACACATCACAAGATACAATCTTAAGTTGTGATAGTTTTCCTTTTTTAAGATTGAAGATGGATGACACGTTGCTGAAAGGAACACAACCACATATGGTGGTCCAACCAACATGATTTTCCCCCTCCGTCTTAGATTTAGAGTTTGCTCGGGACAAGAAAATTTCTAAGTTGGGGGTGGAGGGTGGTTGGTATGTACTCTACTTTCCATCCACAACAATCTGCTTTAGACTTAAGATTCCATCTTTGCAATTTTGATCAAAATTTTCCAAATTCTAAAATTTTCAAAGTAGTTTTGTATAGAAATTTGAAGAAGTTTTGATGCTTTTAATTCAATCAAATCCCTTACCTAACCGACTAGTTTCTTTTTCCATGTAATTTTGCATCATTATACCCTCCTTATTCAAAGAAAATCCTCAAGAGGGACAATTTCTAAAACTAGCCAATGGTTAGAAATCACCATGTGAATCTTATGAATACTAAAATCATGATCCTTCAGTAAAGATGGCAAGTATATGTCAAACTGAGAGGGATCAAAGACATCGTGGTTCTCAATTGACTAGTAAATAATAGCATGGAATCTCCACCAGATCCCCATCAATTCATTATTTGAGCATAATATTATACGAAGAACAACCCAGTGCACTGAATTTTAAATCAAGTTGCATTATGATTTGAACACTCTTCTAGACTTCTTCTACCATCTTCATACCCGTCCATCCATCAAAAAGAAACAAAAATCAATAAAAATAGCACCAAACCCTAAGTTTGGGGTGGCACACCACCCCTCTCTTTATCTGCTTCTTCCATACCCCTCTATATAATACGGATGTACCACCAAAAAAGAAAGAAAAGATGCCAATGTGAACATAAGAAAAATGCAATCTCGAGTCGAATAGAGGAGAGAGAGATTCATTTATAAAAAAAGAGTTGCAATTGAGGTAATTTCAACCATTTCATAAAATCTCGAGTCAACTAGAGGAGAGATTTTCTACTTCCTTCATACCCCCTTCACTCCCTTTTCCACCTACAGGCACAATAAATGCCTCATTTTTGCCACTCTTTTGTAAAAAACTACTGTTAGATCAGATGCACACTTGTTGTTCTGCGAGTATGTCTAGACTCATACGAAGCTCTTAGACGTGCATGATGAAGGAGAAAGTACGTAGAAAGTGTTTTTGGGAAATGAACTTGGGAACGAAGATATTGTAAGATGTGTTCAGTGATCTCAAAAAGTTGAGATCCTCAACCATACATAGAAACAAAGAAACACACGTGATGTGAAGATGAGGCAACCATAAGAGTTGAAAGAATTCATTTGGTGACCATTTCAGATTTTGCATTACTTGAGGATGAGCAACGTTTCAGTTTAGGTTGTTTTGAGGAATGCATATTCATCTTAGTTTTAGTTGCCACTTTTTTACCCAATTTTGCACTCAAATCTCTCATACACCCATTGAATTTTCTCATATATAATTTTCCTCAGTTTCATATGATAATTTAGGGTTATGATCAAATCAACTGGTTTCTATGGCAGGATAAAGGATTGTGCTAAGGGCACCAACTTCAGAGATGGTGGTCCTTCTAACTGACTAACGGTCCCAAGAAACTTTTGATAATTTGGACGCTATTTTCAATGGACAATTCCTTCATTAGAAAGAACTCTCATCAATCAGTGGATTCATCAACACATGCCCATCAGCCCATAGTAATAACCCATACCCCCACCCCCCAACGTAGTGGGTTTATTCCATGAAGTTTGCGACCGATACAACATTTCCCATAATCACGACCATGACAAATGTCGCGACTGAGATGATCATCATGACAACAACAAGCATCACAACTGCAACAATTTCCATGACCAAAACATCATCACCATTGTCGCGACCGTATCACCATCACCACAATCGCAACATTGTTGCTATCATCACGACCACGATGCCATCATTGTGGTTGTAACACCAAATGGTGTCACGACTCTAATTGACCAAG
The DNA here is from genome assembly GCA_963693085.1 of Alisma plantago-aquatica. NCBI lineage: Eukaryota > Viridiplantae > Streptophyta > Magnoliopsida > Alismatales > Alismataceae > Alisma > Alisma plantago-aquatica. Next base: position 182,622,255 of record OY856412.1, read on the forward strand.
ACAGTGGTCATGACCGAGATAATGATTTCGACTGCAACAGATGTCGTGACCACAACGCCTAAAGATGTCGTGACCGCAACACAAAAGGGTGTCACAACCAAAACACCTAAGGGTGTCGCTACTGTAATGCCTAAGGGTGTTGTGACTGAAATACCAAAAGACATCTCAACTACGACCAAAACAATGGTCGCAACCATGATGCCAAAAAGTGTCTCGACCTCTACATCTAAGTCAATCCTCCCAATATCTGAGCTTATAAATAGACAACCCCCTCCTTCATTTGGAGGGATCGCTTCTTCTCCACAATGTCGATAGGTTATTTCTCTATGCCTAGCCAAGGAAGATGATCTTCCCTGACAACCGTTGATGCCTCTATGGTGTTTCAACCACACCTCCATTCCAACGCCATCAATGACTCTATGGTGCTCTTGCTCCATCATCGTCTCCATTCCACCCAGATCTATCATCTAGCCACGAAAGTGGTTGGGTTTAGATTTACATCATCCACCTATCGCTCCACCTCCTACAAGCAAGAGCATGAGAAGAGAAGGAAGAAGGAAAGAGAATTTCATCCCTGCATGTCATCGGTGTTCTACCACTCCTCCTCCAAATCTACCCCATAATTGAGTAGAAGACTATTTCTCCATCGAGTCATGACTATCTTCTTCACCATGGACATGACCGAATCTTCCTTATCCCTTGTTATCTCTATTTTTATTATGAGAAGTGACTAGTTCATCTCACTAGGGTGTGGGGACTACTCCTCTTCCCATGCTTACATGTTCATCTTATAACTTCCCATGGCTTGTATAAAACTTTCCATCTCGTTGTTAATCGTTTCATGCATGCTTTCTGGATTGATCACATGCCTTGCATGATCTATTATATTCCTTTGTTGCGAGAACTTCAATACTTAGGATTTGAATATTGATTGAAATGGTTGATGCCTAGATGAGAACTTCTAAAGGGATATCTTCAGAGTAGTAAGTGTGTGATTCGTGAGTAATGAGACATCAAGCTCATGGAGATGCTTACACAATCCCTATTTCCTAACATATGGTTTTTGCTACTCCATTTATATAGTTGTATCTAGCATGGATGTCTTTTGGATGTGTTTCATTTGTAGAAGAGGTGAAACCCGATTCCACCCTAGTGACTCTCATTTTTAATCCTAGTTTTGATCATGCTCTTTTAATTTCCTTACAATTAGTTTAGCTAAACCGAAAACAACTCTCTGTTCTAAATATTAGTCTTAGTTGATCTAGATTAAACTAGAAACGTTCTTAAAAATATTGTCCCTTGAGATTTGATCCTTAACAATACTGTAATAAGACATGTCCGCTTGCAGGTGGTACTATTGCACAAGATTTTGGTAAAAACCTAGGGATTTCAGCCCTAGGTGAATTTGTTAGTGTAGTAAAAACCACATCAATACCACATGTGACGTACCCAGATTTTCAACACCTTGACCATGTGTGTGACGTACAAATTGGAAACCTCACCTCAGTGAGAACCCAAATTCAAACCCCCACACATTGGGCCAAGAAGAAGAAAATTAAGGGAGTCAGAGCAAAACAAAAGTAGCACATGCACATGAACAATAGACAACCCATAAAAATAGAAGCTCACCATTCAAGATATAATTATAAAATGATTTATTAAAAATTGATATTACATATTGAATAGTAAACTTATACATATGCACATACTACATCTTCAATAAGATCTTTTAGACAATAGGTCTGCATGTTCATCAAATCTCCACATAACTCTCCACTATCCTAGTTCTTCAACAACATATATGCACAACCTAAATAAAAGATTATATGTGGTACACGTAGGCAAAATATTCTAGAATATTGTACTAGGTACGCATATGTGTCTTTGTATATACCTCTCATTACTATAACTTGGAAATAGGATAAAACTAATACTTGGTAGTAGTAAAAAAATATAAGACAAGCATACTTGAATAAGAATGTTTACTAACAAAATAGGGCATGTCTTTTAGGCATATTTTCCATTATATCAACCATGCATTCAATACCTGAGAGTTTAATGCATTAAGGCCTTTATGATTTGCTACCAAAGAGTTAGATCATTTCATAATGTGATCTACTATTGAAGAGTTGAATCACTTCCAAGTATTTTACTACCAAAGAGTTGAAGTACTTTACTTTCCACCACTTTACTACCATAGAGTTGAAGTTCTTACATATAATGGAACATATATATTATGTTTCATGTTTCATAACTATAAGAACTGAAAATCAGGTAAGATATCATATAAGAACAATCATTTCATCCAATATCATATGTCAATTATTTGTACACACATAATACAATCATACTAAATAGTAGGCCAAGTAAGAGGTAAAGCATACCTTAGAAACAAATATCATACACATCACATATTCCTGATGTCAACTACCACTCTTGGCCAAACCCTAATAAAGGCAAGATCATACATATCACCATCAGGTTCTCATCATCTTAACCCTAATATGTCCATTTTAGGGTTTTACTTAGCTCATTGGGATATTCACATCATTATTCATCTTATCTTATTAGAATCATATTACTGATCATATATTTCATATATATTCTAGATTAGGGTTAATTCATTATTATGTGAACACATATACCTTAGGTCACATTTATTAATCATTTTTAGGGTTTCTCATATTTTAAGAACGATTGTCATGTAACATGAGTTATATGCATCATTATGATCTCATAATTATATAGAAGGTTCTAGGAAATGATATGAGACCACACTATAATTTCTAAGATTTGTTGAGCATATTGGTAATTATTGAACATTAATTAGGGTTATTACCCCAAACTATATATATGAAGTATATCTTATGATTTTGTGCATCAACATTATAATCATAGACCTTAGATGGATTACAAATATGATTAGGATCTAGTGACATGTTCTCATAGTTTTAGGACATTTTTTATATTTATCACTCATGAAACTAGTGTGATATATATTACATGATATCACTATGATTTAAGAATCAAAAAGCAAATATTATGATTCCAGGTTGTTGTACTCATTTTTTGTGAGAATTTCGGTATTTTGTTTGCATTTTTTTTACAAACAAGCTAATTATTATGAATTATGTAAGATCTAGAAATTTCTTAGAATTTTATAGGATATATACCTTTCAGAGACAATCAGGATGCGATAGAGGTACACTAATGGTCGTCACTCCTAGATCCTTGTTGGCATTGAACCGGCTTGTTTGAGCTAGTATTTGACCAGTCTACAACTATTGGAACTGATTTAGTAGGCTAGACCCACCCTTCTCTCTTTCTCCATTTCATCAATCAATTAGTCTGTAAGGCTTCCTCTATTTTTTGAGTGCACCGCCAGACGGATTTTCTCTGACGAGAAATTGTGACCATCTAGGTTGTCACTGTCACACTATTCTTCCACCAACAGCTCTGTCCAAATCACCTCTGCCTCCATCCTCTCTCTCGTTGTGGCTCAGAGATCCTACTGCTATTGGAGAGTTTTGTTGTGGCAAAGAAATTAGGGGAAATTTCACATGCTTGTCTCGCACCGGTCTTAAGCTCTCAAAAGAATGAAGGAACCTCCATCCACTTGGTGTGGCCCTCCGATTGCAAAAGGGGAGGTCTATTAGACTGCTCATCAACTCCTCCTTTCTTCTCAGGGATAATGGGCTCATTGACAATATAGACATGTGTGAATACATAACATGGGTGCTTCAGTAGCGTTCCTAGAATGCGAGGAATGTTTTCCCCAATCTAATCCCCTCTCAAACCTTCTCATACTCTTAATTCAATCTACGCTTCTGATTTTTGGGTTGTAGTGGAGATACATTGGGAACTGGGTTTCTATTCTCCCTACTTGAGTGGTCTCATATCTCATTTAAGGGGAAAATATAAGTTTGTCCATGTCCAAATCCAACAACTTAGTTGGAAAAGATGTTCTTGCCCACAATCCAGTTGCTCCACAATGTGAAGGATTGCCACCCAAGACCATCTTCTAACCGTAAGGTAGAAGAAGTTGGGCCGACCGTTAGATCTCATCATCCTAGGGTTAAAGATGAACCACACAGGAAATCCATGGCATCTCACAACCAAGGCTAAAGGGATGTGACACTATATACATATTAGGACCTAGATGTTAAACCTTGGTCTTTCATCATCAAAATATTAATAATTTAACCATATTCAAACCTAGATATCTTATTCTACGAACATCTAAATGTCATGAAACTTTAACCCTAGTTTCATTACCACCAAATGCACACTCCATCAAAATTTGGTATCAAAATACAATGGTTTGAAGAACTCTTCAAACTTCATCAAGTATTTGATGATCTTAATACAAACCAAACATGATGAACTCAAATATGTTACTATATATTTGAAGGCCTCAAAAGTTCACTCCATGATAGTCACCCATCCTCGTACTACTCTAGGTTGAGAATGATTAACTATAGAGTTCTTTAGTGATGGGCTCCCTGAAAAGGAGGTGCACCTTGATGATATGGGTAGTATGATCATTCCTTTTAATATCATTTTATCCAAGGCCTCAAATTCTAGTATGTTACATTCCTTATAAATAACTCACAATACTCCACATACGACATAGGGCACCCAAGCATTACATGTATGGAAATCCATATCCAAGGTCACATTGAATAGTGTTAAACTACACTTGATAACATGTGATCACTCTAGTGACTTTAGGTTTAAACACCTGTAAGGTAAATTTAAATTCTACAAATCTGAGGCTTGAGTTTATAAACAAATTAGAATAACAAGGTTATCTTGTATCCACTTTGAGGCATGGGTTCAACCCATGGCCTAACTAAGCCCCATGTGATTTTTTGCTTTGCAAATAGGTCCTTGTTGTACAAGTTTAAGAAATAAAAGTAATTCATGTTGAAATGAATGATAATGCCAATGTGAGTTGTTATATAATCAAAATATGGGAGAATAGCCAAATTTTAGAACATACTAAGATAATTTGTGAATTAGATAATTACTGGAGTAGTTATCTAACCATGACTTTAAAGACAAGTTTTGAGTAACCAAATAAAGGTATTTTTATCTGAATTCTAAAGTACTTGAAGATAATGAGGAAACTAAGATAAATATAGAATTTGAGATAAAAATGCCTTTCCATATGAAGTGGTAATTATTAAGAAAATATTTAAAGAATAAGTTTATAAGAGTTTTCCAATAAATCCCAAAAGTTGGATATAGGATTGAGAAGGCATTAATGAGTTACCCTATGAATTTCATAGAAAAAGGATACTCTTAGAAGCATATATAAAATCATGAAAGATAAAATACCTAGTTGTAATAGTTTAAATGTTGTTTCCTTATTTAAAGATAGAGAAAAAAATATCTATAAACATCCCTTTGTTAGAAAACTTTGCTCGGTAAGAGATCGAAGACTGATAAACAAAGTATCCGAGTTTGCGACCAGTCAGAGTAAATGTGAGAGAGATATGGATTTTATAAGTTTCCATAAAGTGAGTGGTTAATTGATAAATATATTTATCTATCACATTTAATGTGATGAGAAAACATAGGCTCTGCCCTTTAAATGTAGCTAATCCTCATGATCATATGATCCTAGATCGAGGATCTTTAGATCATCTTCCTCCTCCTGTTAGATATTAAAAGTTGGGCTATAGTAATTCCTCTCCTCTCAGACTTCACCCTCTCTCTCTGACCCAAAATAGAACCCAAAACTACTGCCATTAGACTCAGGAGACAAATCTAAATCAAATCATCCCAGTTTCCTCCTTTGTCACTAGGTATTGGGTTTTCCCCAATTTAGCATATTGTCTACTAGAATCCCTCCTTATATAAGGACCTTGGTCTTCGATCTTGAAGCAAGAAACTCCTCCCACAAGGCAATTTGAAGTCCACACAACTCAAGTGTAGTAAAAATTGTCCCCTCTATCCATGATTATGATCATCATGGTCCCCTATTCTCTGTCAATGAGACAGTCTTCTCGCTCCATGTCCCTACTCATTTTGACAAATTCTACGCCACTGATGAGTTTAGAGAGGTCCCACATAGGTTTATGCACTTGTGTCCGATGCTCACTCACCCAGAAAACCATAGTCAACATCGTTGTTGACTCACCTAGATGTGAGAAGGGTTTATTATTAGAAAGAACATGACCAGGTGAGAAAATACCTCCATGCCCCTAGGATTGACACTGTAGGGTAAGGGTCTTCTTATATTTTTCTTCCCTTTGCTAAGTCCCAGTCATGCAGGTGTGGGTGTCCACAATGGAACGACCTTATTAGTTGTAAGGCTCCTAAACTTGCTTAATTAGTTGAATAAGATTAATTAACTTAATTGAATGCTTATAACCCTAATATAACCTTGTGATATGATTTGGCATCATAAGACAAGCTTAAGTTTCAAATTTGGTCCAATTTGGACACTGTTTGAGCAAGTTATGCAATTTTCTGTACTTTTTGGACTTTTCTATAATTTACCCAATTGAGGGGTTTTCTTAACAATTTGTCACATACATTATGTTACTTAGATTTTATATTATCATTCTTGATATTTTGAGCCATGGGGCTCCCAGTTGAGCCATGGTGTGAAGGTGTTTTCATCAAGGGTGTCTTAGGGTTTACCCCTTCACGGATGAGCTACTTGTAGTAGCTATTAACTAATGATTATGTGATTGGCTGGGAATTTCGACAAAGGAAAGCTAAGCAGGTTAATAGGGACAGTAGGGGAGCTTCTTGTGTGTGTGCGTGTATATTCTTAAAAATTTAAGGCCATAAACACATGGGGAAGCTACTTTTACACCTCATGCTTGCTTCTATCCTTATCCATGGGCTATATTTACCTCTTCCTTGCCCAAATACGAAATTATGCTTGCTTTCTCTTTCCTCTAAACTGGATAAATGAATCCACTCTGTTTTTCTGCAGAACCGATTGCTCTAAGGTAGAAGACAACCCCTTTTGGAGAAGAAGGTCTCTTAGGGCTCCATCTAGCCCTACTTAGGGTTTCCAAGGTCATCTTCTAGGGAATTCGACCAAGGAAAGTTGTTTTACTCCTTCCTTCTTCGTTTTTCTTGCTCTTCTCCTTCCTTAGACCTTCCTCCAGGTCGGTACCCTACTGTTCCATGGTGATATTGGCTCTACAACTTACAAATCTATCCTTCTTGTTTCTTTTTCTAGGATTTTGCTTCTTTGCGGAGAGAAGTACCTATTTGGCCAAGTTCAGATCTGAATCCAAGATTTTCTTGCCCTATTTTCTCAAGATTCTTTCTATTTGGGATCTTACCTACTCTATAGAGGGGAGTTATATAACATTCTTCACTTATATTTCTTACTAGAAGCTTGTTAGTTCATGTTAATACATTAATGTGTTGATTTAAGCATATAGGAAGCATGCTTGTTTAGAATTACAAATTTTTGCGGTGTTCCCTATTTTGTTCCAGTTCTATATGAACTTGTAAACATGTTTACAACCTTTCTAAGGTGTAACATGATCTGGTACAGGTTGATAGCATCAACCTATGGTGCTAAGCCCAAAATAATTGATGGTTCAAATTAGGGTTTTCAAGCTATTTCCATCTCTATCACACAACCGATGGACATACCATTCAACAACCAATGGTGTTTCTATCTTGAAAATTGATGTTCGTGATCAAGGGTGTCAAATGTATGGTGACAACCTATGGTCACCCCCTTAGGTCAGGTTTTGACTCAATTAGACGTTTAATTATCATCCACTAAGTATTCTAATGATGTTATCAATCGATCATTATATTGGCTTAATATTTGATGGAGTTAACTGAATGTATTACTAATCTAGCACCCAATGATGACCTAATGATCATAATTAATGGTGTATCAGGTCATCACCATATATGATGAATTAGGAATGTAATTGTAGATTTGACTAAACCTTGAACCAATGGTTCCTTAGTTAAATTGATCTAATGGTTAGACCTATACTTCAATTGATAACCTTGAACAATGAACATGATCCAATGAATAATATTGGATGCTTTAACATCCAATGGATTAGAATAAATCACATGGTATTATTTATGGGTCCTAGTGATGATATTCTAATGGTTCAATACCATTAATTGGTAGTCTTACCTTTGCCATTATATAGTTATATTTGATAAATCACTATAATAAGTGGATGTGTAACTCCCGTGTGATTTAGCTTGTTATACCTAACCTTGACGTAATTATATGATGTTGATTGGTTATAATCAAACCTCTTGAATGATTAATGTGATAATGAATTACACTCTTCTTGTGTTTTTTTTTTGGGGGTTCACCGGGATAATTTTATTCATCCTGCTCCCGGGTTACAGGTCGACAATTTGAACCTATTACAGAATGGTTGTCCCTTGTTCATCCCAATACTCGTCTGGAATAAACTCAGGACAATTGTTCCACACTGTAGAGTCATTGTTGTACCTTACATCCCATTTGACCATAAGATCTGCCAAGACATTTGCCTCACGTTTGACGAACCGGATGTGGATGTTTGGTTTCATTTCCATGAGTTTTCCAAGCCTCCGTTGATATAGCCGATATTTAGGCAAACCAGTCAGTTTAGAGTTCAGAATATCACATGCCAGCTTGCTGTCTGACTCAATGATCACGGCCTCTGGTCTTTGAAGCATGGCTTCAATGCCTCTGCAAATAGCCAACAGTTCAATATCTAAGATATAGTGGCCCTTCCCAGTCTGAGCACCTGCTGTAATCCACTTTTGTTGAGCGTCTCAGACCACATAGATTGTGGCTTCTCTATAGTTTCTTCTCTGTACTGAGCCATCAACATTTACTTTGATAGTGTTGAGGGGTAGGGGTGACCACAAGGCAACTGGCGAGGTCTGTTGTGGGCTGGGCGACACCTGAAATGCATACAAGGATTGCCTGACTTTGTGTAATCCATTTGCCAGCAAAAATTAGCTCGTTTCTATGCTGCCACAATGTTTCAGCAGTGTGGGTGAACCATATAGATCTGTTCCTGCCGTATTTGTTTTTCTTCAAGTTCCGGGAGAACCATGCAACCATAGATTCTCCTATCTCAAATTGTAGATTGTTGTTTCTGGAGACCGTGTTCCACACCTGTTGTGCAACTTGGAAATCTCTGAGAATATGAAGAGTTGATTCACTACTGAGTCTACACACAGGACACCTGTCATCCTCTGTAAACCCACGTTTGGTTTTGTTCAGGTTCGTCATCATCCCTCCGTGTAGCGCCTTCCACAGAAAGGTCTTTGTACATTATGGTACCGGAAGCTTCCATATAGTGGTCCAGTTCCCTAGGGTGCGGATACAAGAACTCTGGATCAGATGTTTGTAATATAGTTGTGTTCGGAAGCAGCCATGGATGTCATCCAGATGACACCAAACGTCCTCCCCTCCTTTTGGGATCGGGGGTAACATGTGCAATATAGTGCTCGCCGAGTCCGGCGTGAACCAGTGCTTATGAAATTAGCATCCCATCTTCCTTCAGAAGCCATGGAGCTAACTTTTACATCCTGAATCTCCTTAGGGATCATGTAGTCTTGCTTTAGGCAGGGACTAAGCTTCGCTTCCACCCATTTGTCATGCCATACTGAGGTCAAATCACCATTGACAATGGCTTTGGCAAATTTCACCATCACCGTGTCTTTCTTATCCACTATGTATTTCCATAGCCGAGAGCCTGTATGTCTGCCAATGTCCTGACGATGCATGTATTTCTTTGTCATGACCTCTTTCCATGTGGTCCCTTTATCTGTTAAGAATTCCCAGATGTTCCTGGCAAGAAGCGCCTCGTTTTGGAGTCGTACAGGTTTGATATTCAGACCGCCTAGATGCATTGGAGCTATCAATTTCTTCCAGGAGACCAGACTGAGGCTCTTGTTTGTGTTTGGTCATCCCCAAATAAAATTGCGGATGTTTTTGTCAATGTTGTCGCACATAGAGACGGGCAGATGACTAGTTTGCATTATATATGTAGGCAGCGAATTGAGCACCGATCTGGCCAGTGTGGCTCTCCCGGCTATGGATAGAGTGTGTGTGGTCTATGAGCTGATGTGCTGGTCTATGGAGTTTAGGAGATTCAGGTACATTGCTTTGCTCACTCTTCTTGTGTTGAAACCACAATGTAGAACTATTTGAATATCATAGTGACTTGTCATATTAATATATATGGACACATATGTGCTAATGATATTTTGAGCCTTGTTTAAGGCATGGAATGATGATGATAACCATACTATTAATAATGTGATGGTCTTAATGAACTTTGGGCATGTTTGAAGCCATGATTGAGGTGAAATCCTCTTCATGTTCCAATAAGGGTTAAAACATTGGAACTTGTGATAAGATATCGATATCTTATAATAGTATGATGATAAGTGTGGTCCATTAATTACAATGAATGATAGAATGTGGTAATGTGATTAAGATTTATATCTCAAATGTTTTATATCCTTTGAAGTTGTTATACATATAATCTTGTTACAAAAGAATTAGGTTTTGAATGTCCACTTGTATGATATAGACTTAATGCATGCAATTGGCAGTATTTAATGAAGTGTAACCTAAATCATGTGGAGCCCTGTGCCGTAGATCCATCTTCAGTGTCACACCTTACTAGGTGGGGAAACGAATATTCCCAAGGGAAATTTGGAGCGCATACTGTTGAGTATGTGGGGGTGGCAAGTTGAGGATATATCCTTGTCATCCACAATTGTAGGTTATAGAGGATGGCTATGGTCATGCCTTTGACATTTGATGTGATTGAGGACAGCTGTGGTTGTACCTTGGATTAGAGGGTTTTGTATACCCTATTTTCTAGTGTCGTAACTTGTACCAAGTACAGACTAGTTGTTATCAGTTGACTATATGTCACTGTTGGCAGTTTGACTGGTATGTCACTACAGTTTTCTCGTACTGACCGAGGGGAAGAGATCTTAGGATATCAGCACTTCTAGATCTTATACGAAACTGAATAGCACTTCACAGTGGTCAGTTGGACTTTGAGTGGTATGATTCAAACTCCCCAGGGCATAATAATAAAAGAAGTGATACCAGTCGTGCAGTATAATTGCTAGGATTTAATACGTATCACATTGGTTGATTAACCCTTGTCTTGTCTTTACACTGCATAGTTCTTACATGATGCAGACTTATGAAAATTGTACAATTCTACTTGATGTTACAACTTATTTGCCTAACTACTTAGTATGCTTAAACTATTCAATCTATTCATATTGTTTATTCAATACCCTAACTACTCAATGTATTTACTGTTAATTAATATGTTATAATCTATATATGTTGGTGAGAGTTATATCTCTCACTGGGACTGGGTCTCACCCGTGGGACACCACTTTTTTTAGGTGGTCACGGGAAACGAGGTTGAGGTCATGCTGTGGAAGAATACCAACCTGGTGATCAATAGATTCAGAAGGTTGGTTAGTTGTAGATGTTAGTAGTAGAGTCCTAGTGTCATCCCTGTACTCGTAGGTCTGGGTATGGGATGTGTTTTCTAGATGATATACTTGTATCGACACGAGATTTTGGTAGTATGCCAATGCTTGTCAATATATGGCATATACATGTGAAAGATTTTTTGTAAGTAGGATGTGACTCAGGTCTTTGTACCCATAAGTAAATACTTGTTACAACATATGAGAATGGAATGATGGACGTTTTGTAAATGTTCTAGAGTTTATTTACACTGTTGGAATCGATTTTAATTATTTCACATTTTTGACTATGTGATTAATTAGTAGTTGATCATATTTTGTGTTTTGATTAATCTCGTTTAGTGTGATGAGGTGTCATAGGCTCTATCCGACCCTACGACCAACATGGATGATGAGTTGGATGTTGATGTGGCCTACTCTGATTGCTCCACATAAGCTTATCTTACGATTAATGTAACTATTTTATTGCTAGATCGGATAATAGTAAAAGTATATATCAAATTGATCAGGAAAATAAGTAAAAGCCAAATAAAATATAAATGAAGTCTGATTTTGATTGTAGTTCAATAAGTATATTTGAGCATGATTATGAGATGATTAATACATGGAAACCCTAGATCTGAGTGTTAAGATGTTGAATGTATGGAAAATGTTTATTTTTTCATATAAAATGATATTTTTAAATATAATGGGAATCCAAGATGATGATGATACTAATGATGAATATTTAGGGTTTCTAGGTCAATAATCACATAATATATAATTAGGGTTATGTAACCAATGTATATATTTCTATGACCTTAATGCATGTAATCTGATCTAAATGTTCATAATAACCTAATATATTCAATCTTATGAGAATCTAATTTCTTGATACATTTTGGATAATAATGATCATGACGAAAGGTTCCAATTCATAAATATGATCGTTAAAGTTTAGAACATGATCTGCTATGTCATTATGAGCTTGTTACATAATATAATATAGTTTTTCTTAATGACATAAAATGTTTGGCTTGATATAAAATGTTTGGCTTGATAATTAGGGTTTCACCTAATGACTAATATGGGTTTATAACTCTAATGAATCATGATATGATGGAATCATGGTTTTTACCGTTATTCCTAATCAAAACCCAAGACAACCTTAAACCCTATTTTAGGACATATGTTAGAATAATATGTCTTGAATACAATTTGTGACACATTAGGGTTGTACATACTTTCATATCATCATTTTCTGATTGGATTGCATATTTTTTTTGAAGTTTGATTGCATAGATTCTACATGGAGATAAGGTATGTATTTATTTTATGAATAATCCCATTATCGATTGTTGATGTTTGTTGAGGATTTCTTGAAGATTGATGAAATAAACTGTGGGATGATTATTTACTTCCTATTCAACTATAATGCAAACAAGAGTATCACATAATGAAATAATATATTCTAAACCCTTGGTTACACTGATCAACGCATAATACACATGAGCCCAAGGTGGGACAATGATTATACCTGAGATGGTAAACCAAGTATGGGTTGGAATATGTAAAGAAAATGCATGTTCTTATCTACAAGTATTTTATGAATCATATGTTGTTATCTTAGTTGCACACATTTTGGTTGCACCACTTACACAATATAGAAATATGTTGATCACATTTTTGACTGTTGGCATTTTAGGTAGCTGCCATAAATGAAGATATGAGGACATGGTAAATCAGATCAAATCATCTTGAGATATTAAAGCTAAGGAGGACTAATTAGATGCCTATTCTCATATGTAATAGTTATCATGTTGAAAGTTTATGTAACTCCTTAGAGGAGCATCACTATACATCTTGTAAACAATATTTGTGAAGTATTGGAAATTATTTGTTGTTATTTGGTGTTCCAATCCAATACATTGACTTGATTAAAGAAATGCATGATAGCTCTACTGCAAGTGTGAAGACTCCTGGAGGAGAGACACCAATTTTTCCTATCATGGTTGGGGTACACCAAGGATCCACACTCATCCCATATATGTTTGTTCTTATTGTGGATGAGTTGACAAAGAATGTTCAAGATGATATTCCTTGGTGTATGTTATTTGTTGAAGATATTGTATTGATTGATGAAACTAAATATGGATTGAATGATAAAGTTAAACTTTGGAGAAAGTTTGAGTATATACATTGAAATTTTAGCCAATCTAGTAGTGTGAATGATGAAGCCATCTTGGATGAAGTAGACATACCAAAATGTGATAAAGTTCATTACTTGGGTTCTATTATTCAAATAGATGGGGATGTCCAAAAATTATGTTTGTCATAGGATCATCGTAGGATCGTTGAAATGGAGGATTGAAACTAGAGCATTATGTGATTGGAAGATCCCTTTCCAATTAAAAAGCAAGTTTTATAGAATTGCTATACGACCATCCATGCTCTATGGGAGTGAATGTTGGGTGGTGAAGAAACAATGTCTCAATAAGATGAATGTGTATGAAATGCGTATGTTAAGATAGATTTAGGAAAACAAGAAAAGATCACTTTAGAAATGACTATATCTGGAATAAAGTGGGAATGGTGAGCATTGAGGACAAGTTTCGCAAGGGTCGACTCAGATGATATGGATATGTGCAACACATACCGAATATTGTGCCTACACGAAGTAATTCTTTTGAGTTAAGCACAATTAATAGAAGCATAGGAAGGGATAAATTAACATGGGAAGAGCATATAAAGAGAGATTTTGAATCTCTACCTCTCAACTAGAATATGACCCATGATAGAGCTGAATGGAAATGAAGGATCCATGTAGTCGAACCTGACATAGTTGGGACTGAGGCTAGATGATGTTGATGATGATGATAATTTTTATATTTCTTGTTATTTAAATCCAAATCAAGGGAATTTAGGTAATGGATCTCGACTTTTAGGTTCTTTCTTAATTAGAAGACATTGAAAAGTGATGTTGTTAAAATCTAAAATCATCAGTGTCACATTGAAATATGATTCTGACTAACATATCTTGATTGCATGCTACACGCTCAAGATGGGTCTGTTCAATCCACTTTCTCACTAAAAAGGTACTTATGTGTTTGACGTGATGTCAAATATCATGACCAATAAGTAGTCATCAATCAACAGACATATTAGTTTTATGCGTTATTGTAGTCATAATTTCCATAAAAATTATTTGATTAGTGACTTAGATAAGAATGAATACACATGATATTTTGATTACCATACATATGATCTCATGTTCTATCCCTTAACCCAAATCATGTGTCATCTAGTAATACATTCATAGGACAATATTATGTTTGATTACTATCTCATAATGAAGTAAAATAATAAATGGAAAAACATTTACTATTAACAAAATATGGTATAATGTATACCATTATAGTCATCATATGACTTTATCTCAAGGAATTCAACCAAAACTAGGCATATATCCCCCAGTGCATAGCATCGACATAGGATGCAAGAGGATTCCCATTTGATAGTACCCACAATACAAACACACCAGCTAGAGATAGAGATTCATCCTAGAAAAGTCGTACTTTGGTGAGAGGATTCATGAGAGGCACATATTGTGTCAAAACAACATTTGACCAAATAACCCCTCGTCTCTCAATTATGGCAAGGGATGTTAGATAAGACCCAACCGTTTGTGCCCACATCACCATAAAGCTGACATAGAGTTGATCTCTAGAGTAGAGAATAATGACTTTCTTTGGCAGACCAAAGGATGTTTGTTTCATGTGTTTATAAAAAAACCACTAGTAAAAAAATTCAAATAGATCAGGTCTATAATTCTTTATATCATCCTAGGCATTTGGTTGTGTTTAGTGACACTCAAACATGTCAAATACGACCCCCTATGCTTTGAGAACAACCCTGGTGTGATAACCTAGATTTTTTTGTCACTTTAATTAATGTACATTTTGACTCATTAGATACTATATTATTTCTAATAACCTCCCTCACCCTCAATTACATGACTTAGAGTGAAATTATACTCAATTGATGCACTAAAATTGAATAAATGTCACAATATGCTTAAATTTACTAAAGTGAGCACATAATTACACTTCAAAAGTGAACTTCTAAAAATTGAGTGGCCTAAACATTATCATATAGGATTCAAAATTTCAATATAATAAGTAGAATAAATTGGAATTTTACAAGATTGCTCAAGTAATAGGATTTAAAACTTTGAGATTGATATATTAATATGCCACATCATCAATCTGTGGGAGCACCTCTAAACCAATCAAAATGTTTCCTTTATTAGCCTTAAATTGCTTATGTCAGCGATCCTCTTTATTTTACCTGGATCTATCGTGGCCCTTATATTGGATGACCATGGATAAAGCTAAAATATGATGACCATGATGTCATCTTCCCCACATGCTCCCATGGATGGGAGTAGGTGGCTGGAGCAATCCTCCACCACATGTAGACCCCTTTTTGCACCTATAAAATGCTTCCATTCACTTCAATTCTTCCCCTTTCTTATTCACTTTTCTTTTATACCCTTTCTTGTGCATTTTTGTGCACTATAGCTCCCACACCACCTTCATCTCCTACCTCTATCTCTGAAGAACTCCTCACCGCCTTGGCAAATCGTAACATGGGTTCTTCATCTGCGTAGGCCAGCAAGCTAGATCTCTCTCATGGTGACCTTCATGACATCTTGGAGGGGGTGAGTGGAACCCTTTCGGTCCACAACCACCTTCCCATCCGATCGACTTCATCTGTAAAGGGAGCTCAGGGCTGCAACCCCAGCTCTGCTACACGTCTAGGGAGGGCCAGCCAAGGAGTGGTGTCCAACAGTCAACAAATCAGGTTAGTGGTGGTTGGTGATTCACAGAGATGGGCAACGATCACTTGCCACGAGCCGACATCCTCCAGCATTGAGAAGAGGTAGGGAGCGACAAGCTTCAATTACTCTGGGGTGGGCCGGATTGTAGGTCCATGTAAGCAGCCCCATTCAGGGTAGATCTAATCCCTTAGATCCAGATCAGAGGGTCAAGAAGGAGTCCTTTTTATGTGATCTTCTAAACAATTTATATCTCACAACTCCTTTGGTTGTTCTTAACATATAATATATAATCTTTTTATCAACAAAATCTGCCCAATCCAATACAAATGATTCCATGGTTTGATTCTCCTTATGGTTATCCTGATTTTCCTAAAACACTCTTCTGTGAGATTTTAATATACTTGTTGCAACCTTAATGCTAACTAATGATGTAAAATGAACACATTGGATGTTTATCACTCTTATTTGTATGATGAATTCTTTCCTACCTTGACCTCTACAATATCCTAAATTGTGATTTGATGGCTCAAATTTTGCTTAAGATGAATCTTTATGCTGAGATTTTTAATCTTATGCTTAACCATGGCCTCATTATGCTTGAATGTATATGAAGAACTTATATCAATATTTTTTCTATCTAATGAATCATAAAATCAAATATAACCACAAGTTTGTGTCTATATGTTAGTGTATGATCTATGAAATGAAGAGTTTACCTTAATGTAAAACTTAATGGTGAATCATAGAGTTTATACAAAATGTTGATTTAATGTTACTAAAAATGATCATGTGGATCCAAAATCAGTAATGTTACATGCTTTATACTCCTAATTCTAATTGTAGCCTAATATGACTTAATACCCTAATCTTGATATGAATTGTGACCTTATGTGCATGTTGATAACTAGATATCTAATCTTGCATGAATCTTTCAATAATAATTATCTATGATACTCTATGACTTCAAATCAGTATAATCATCATGCTATAGCTATACATCCTAACTCATTCTACATAGTGCTTCAATGACTTGGGAAAGTAACAATCTCATTTGAAAATGATTTAGTATGACTAGTTATTTTTGGTATGATCAAATCATGACAAGTTCTCAATTTTGATGATTCCCATGACCCTAAAATCAGTTATGATCTCACCTTATATCTAATCTAAAGTGGATTTTAACCCTACAATCAAATAGCTTTGATGATACTCGAAATTATGTTGTTAATTACATGCTTGGATAACATGATGGGGCCATGATTGAATGCTTTGAAAACCTAAGTTTAGGATAACATCCACATGGACTAGAACATGTTTATATTATCAAAACCCAATTGAGATTAGACTCCTCTATTATTTCTTGCATATCTTAGGTCCCCTTTACATTGGACCTTCACTAGAAATCTACTCATTATTTATGGCTTATACTCACCTATCAAGGTACGCTTATCTCGTGACCCTACTATGTTATTGGCTTGCTTGTATGTATGCTTGTGTGAATGCTTGGATAGATAATTAATTGTTTGAGCTATTGTTCCCTATAAATGCTACTTTCATATTGACTATAGTATGTTGATAAACCTTGAACATAACATGTAAAGACCATTATACAACCTTGTGTACTTGCCTGAATTCTTAGGGTAAGGGCAAAAGTCACGAATGAAATAGGGTTAGCTTATTGACTTTGGTCTTGAGGTCCTCATGTAGAAATAGGGAGAAAAACTGCCCCTCACAGACCCTTCCTTGATAATTGGTCAAAGGCCTATGTTGATATAATTGATAAAGAAATCCAAAACATGACTATATAGAAGAATTTCCTTGAGTGTTCTCACCTTGTTTCTACTTCTTTCTTAATATGATGTTTCTAGCCAAGAAACTTTTACACTACTCTTAAAATGTGGTTACATCCTTTTCATAAAGTACTCAATGCACTCACATTGATATATTTTGTTTATCAAATTTTTAGTTTGAAAATGAAGATCCGCTGCACTTAAGACTCTAAGATTAGAAATGAAACACCAATGGGTTACTCTTGATATAGAAATGGGTACATATCCACGATCTCCATGTTTAACATCATGTTATCTCTTTTATGTTGTTGTTATTGCTTTAACATATATATTGCCTATGTGAAATATTTGTGCCATTCTATAGACGGACGCCCAAACCATACTTATACTGACTTTGTAGTCAGTGGGGGTAGGAGCAAGGTTACAAATAGTTCCATGACAAATGGTATCAAAGCCAAACACATAGGCTTCCATATTTGTTTAAGGCATAACACATCTTAAGAACCCAGGGAGGACTGTAATTCTTTCCCTGAAAAGAGTCTTCTAGCATCTCATCTCTTCTTTAAGGACCACCTAAGCCACCCAAGTGCATGATGAATTGTTAGTCTTCTCATCTCCCCATGTGATCCTTCTCTTATGACTATTAATCACATGATTTCTTTATTATGGGTAGCTTATGCATGGGAAACTAAATTTGATTTAAACTCATGAAAGTTGACTAAAGTGATAATGCCATAATCTAACCCTAAATTGAAAATCCTATTTGATGTATGAAGGTACTCTTAGAAGTAATGTACTCATGTTTAAGTTATGAAAAATTAGCATTACCAAGTCGGATATAAGTGTTTTCTATGTTTTAGGTAAATCCTTGTGTTGGTGAGATAAGGTGGAACTCACGCTTTACACCTCATGTTTGAAGAGGTCCCTATTGATTAAACCTACGTCGCTCTATTCTTGATTAAACCTCAAATAGTTAAGCAAACTTTTCCCCTACTTGATATGCTCCATGATCATGCCCGGAAATGACCATGACTTTGGAGCCCTAGATCATGATGTGAATACTTTCTACAAGAGGAAAATCCCCTATTGACTATTATTCCTCTTTTTAGACTCAATTTGAATAATATGATAGACTTAGATCTCAATCTCTGCCTATTATGCTCACACTCTTGGGTACCCCATTTTACCTCTCGATTTCTAAAATCTACCCTTACTTTAATATTGAAAGTAAGGGAATGTAATTATGACCTTCACTTGAAAAATCTTGAAATATGGTTTCCTTATTAATGATCTTGATGTTTGACTCATGATCTTATGAAATATGATTTTATAGTTGATACCCGTTGTATTGGATATGCTTGATGACTCATGATTAATATGGAATAATGTGCTAAATTAGGGTGGAAGTTGACTTATACTCCCCTAACCTAGGTCACATATCTATTATGACTACCTCTAAATTTTCATCTAGTGGATTATTTAGAGTTTGTGAAGGTAACCCCTTCCACACAATTTGGATCTTGACCTAAGGCCCTAACACGTTAAGTATATGATGATATTGACACTGGATCTTAAAATCTTGATTTAATGATGATCTTGGAATATGATGATGTTGACTGTAGCTTGTGGTTGGCTTCCTAGAACGACCAAGTTCTAGATATTTTGTCAACCTCAAATACCATAACAACAAAATTGAGGTTCATACCATAAAGTTTCACTCAATTGTTGCTCGATTAATGTATATGGATGAATGATCAACCCTAGAAGGGAAAGTTAACCAATTAGTTTAAGAATTGAGGTAACCATGAATTTCAATAAAAAAATTAAGGATTAAGTATACAAAGAATAAAAGAACATACATTGAGTATAATTTATTGAACCCAATTATGCCATCTCTGAGGGACCAAAGAAAAGGTCACTAAAGAAGTGACTAACAATACATGATCAATCCTAAGAGGGAAGGTCACCAAGAGGCCAAGCCCTAGAGGGAAGGCCACCATGAAGACCAAGCCCAGGAGGGAAGGTCACCAAGAGGACAAGCCTTGGAGGGAAGGACACCATGAAGACCAACCCAAGGAGGGAAGGTCACCAAGCGGCCAATCCCAAGACGGAAGGCCACCATGAAACCCAACCCAAGAGGGAAGGTCATCGAGAAGACCAAGACCAAGAGAGAAGGTCTCCATGATCCCAATCTTGGGACATAAATTAAATGATGTGCACCCTAAGAGATGGAGAACATTCGGGTTAAAGAATTACACAGAAATTAATGTGCTCGAATATCATTGAAAAACCTCAAAAAGAATGTGTATGACATCTCAAAAAAAAACTTAAGATGGATAGATTTGTAAGTCGCCCGTAAGGTCTAATGTAGGAATCTAAACCCTAGTTTCAAAATGCTTGGCCTATGATTTGGAGGTCCAAACTTTGACTCTTGATATTGATTGATGAAATCTTGACTCATGATCAGTGATCTTGTTTTGAATCAACTCTTGTGATCACCCTATTGGAATCTTGTTATCACCTTGATATATGATTAATGACTTCCATGCTCCCAAATCTCAAAAATTTGAAATGATGAATATGTTAACTCTCTTGATTTATGACATAGGGTTAAGCTCCATGTGCATAAGGATGGGCCCTTCCATTGATTTTGAGCACAAAATCACGATGTTGAAAAATGAAGTTTGTCTCAAATTGTTGAAATATGAATTCTCAATCATGGATGTATAACCCCACCTAGGCCAATGTAGAAGCTAGAACCCCAAATGTTTGGAATGAAAGTCAAGCTTTACTCTCAATTTGAAAATTTCTATTCTTTTGACCTAAAATGTCATCTCTCCCATTTATGATATATAGGATAATTTTCTAAAATTGTGACTCATGTAATGATCTTCTAAATCTGATGATCTATGTGACTATGTTGTTGGTTATGTATGCCCAGAGAGCCAATCATGTGATGATTTTAATGGCATATCTTGTAAAAATGATTTGATCATTAATAAAAGGCAAGCTTCCAATTTATTTTGTTTAATTCAGTTATGAGATAATGATGTAACATTATAAATGTCTAGAGAATAATAGTACTCAATGACGTATGTCTTCAAGTATTAGCCTTGTTGAAGTGAGATCATAAAAGTGTTAAAAGTACACATACATATTCTCATTATGATTTGATCGGTTGTTATTTTGGAAATTTGATAGACAATAATAATACATAAGATCAGAGTGTGAGTTGGTTGATGACTAAGTCTCATTTATCATGATATGACTATATTAAACCAAGCACATAGATACACACAGATACATGTTAGAGAACAAGGAAACTCTCAACGGGGGTTGAGAAGTCAACTCTTGCCCTATACAACCACGCACAATAAGCCAAACATAACTTGAGAAAAATTAGACAGACCCACCATAAGATTGACACATGGAAGCCATCAACATGGCAGTCATAGTCACCTCTTATAATGATGGTAGTGATAATGGTTCTTAGACCTGAAATCACTTCAATCAACTCATGTCGTTGGGAACACTTTGACATCATCAAATACAATCCTAAAACATGGGTTGTTATAATGGTGATAATTGGGTGGTTTTGACACATGGAGATTGATTGTGAGTGATAGATATGGGATTTGTCCCTCCTACTGGAGTGTGATGTCCTAGGCCTCTTGATTAGATAGACTGAGAATAGCATGGCATGCACATGTGAATCAATATATGATATTGAGGTTACATATATCTCAGATAGTCTGCTCTTAGTTCAAGAAATAGGATTAAACAAACATTGCAACACCATACACAAATTGTAGGTTGAAGTTGTTCCCCAACTTTCCATTTCCTTGGGTAGCATTGATGTGCGACTAGGCACCACTCATTGCTTGTGATGTCATAAGTTGTTATGGACACTCACTGCCAACATAATATGAGACCTATAGGGTTACACACATAAGTCTCGACCTAGAAAAGGAGTTCATATCTTGAATGACTATTGAATTAAGTACTAAAGCATTTAGGTATATAATTTAGGAACTAAGTAGCCTGACATCACTTCCAAACACCCATCTCAAGTGTTAAGACAGTCGTCTGGAAGTGCCAAACGGTCGTCTCAAACTATTGAGATAGGCTTATGGGGGTCAGGCCTATTATAACTTCGAATTGAGTCAGGAAGTGAACTGACCAAATAGATGGGCTCGACTTGGGTCACCAGAGGATCATCTGGGTGATTCGAGACAGCCGTCTTACATTGGCGAGATGGTCTAGTTTGATCATAGGAAGGTTTTAGATATTTCCTAATTCATTTGAGTTGCACATTACTTGTTGTGCAAGGAAATTAATATAAGATATTAATCAAAAATAAATTGCCAAGTTTGTGTACAACTGGGATATAGCCAAACAGTCGTCTGGACTGTGCCAAATGACTATCTGGGATGTCACATGTTGTGAAATTTCCAGAATTGTTAAGAAAATTTGAGATCTACTGGTCCCTTCCACTTCCACACAGACTGGGAACCTAGACCCAAACCCCGCCTATAGATTGAGGGGGTATTGGGGTTTCCTAGAGTACAACATAGACAATTAAGAATCAGTTGCTCTGAAAAATGTTGTTGTCTCTGGTTGTGGTAACCACAAGAGCCCAGGCAAGTCTTACCCGACTAGGGAGGGATACCCAAGGGAGAGAGCAATTGAGATCATTGATGTGGAAGCATAAGTTTGTGATTAGTACACCAACGGGGGGAATGAATTCTTCTTGATCGTTCTAACATAACAACAGGAGTTCTAGGCAGTTCGTGTGGACTACCATAGAGGTGGGAGGTCATTATCTGTCATTTGGAGGACAACATCAACCAATAGTTCCTGACGAGAGGAGCTGCTAAAGAAGATGTCGTTTGTGGTTGCAGTCCGTAGTGCAGACCGGGAGGCGCAGATAGTCAGACGTTTCCCAGTGTAACCAAGATTTAGAATTGCACCTCTATGACGATGAGGATTGTCACTGGACTTGCTCCAGGACCAGGTATATCCTCAAAACCATCATTCCTACAGTATAGTTATTCACACAATCTACTGATTATGGGGAATATGATAGATAATTTTTTTCTCCTGTTGCCTTCTTTATAGCCATATTTCTCTATAGTGGTATCAGATCCATTGTCAATTTACTATATAACCGGATAATCGATATGATCAGATTTTGGTTTTTTCATTCTATTATTTCCGTGATGCGAATTATATCTTGTCAAATCCAATACCATGATAATATCAAACTAATATATATATATATAATATATATATATATATATATATATATATATATATATATATATATATATATATATATATATATATATATATGCAATTTACGCACGTCGTCCTAAAAGCAGTTTTGTTGGTGGATGTGTAGTATGGTTATGGCAAATAACCCCTATATTATGTGCATGGTTTTATGGTTGGTTTATTCATTTATCTCGGTCTGCATACCGAGCCTCTACCTTATCTTCCCAATGTAAAGTTCATTCTCTCCTACCATTTCTCCCCTTGAATGTAACTCGAGGTTTCTCTTGAAGCATGTAAAAGCATGATAGTTTACTTTTCTAATATGATGAAGATGAAAACGTCCCAAAGATGAGCCAATTGACTGAAGGACCATGGAGGACATGGTGGACAAATCAGACCAATCACTTGGTGGACCTGACCAATTTGTTGGAGGGGTCAACAGATGGTAGACTGATGGAACCTAAAGACTGGTGAGACAACCTAACAATTGGCCAAGAGGCGATCTGACCGGTTCAAAGGTTAAACCAGTCAACCTAGATTGGCAAGCATAGATCTACATCAACAACATGTTTTTACATGTGATGTAGACCTAGATGACCGTAATTCCTTATGGCTCCAAGGGATTACATTAGGCTAGCCATAACCATCCCTTTTGTTTATTGCATGTTTTTTGTGGGATATAACATGTATATGATACATACTATATATTTGGAGATTGGATAAAGCATATGTATTTATACAAACTCCCTTAATTAAATATCAAAGTATTAGATGTTTTCAAAAGTGGGCACACATGAAAATCTTGATCAACCAAGCGTAGGTTACGCCATAGCATGGTGCGTTGTCTATCTTGTGGAAGTGTGATCATGATAATGTAGGTTCTACCATAGCAGTGTGCATTATTATCATGTCGATTTTGGATTAGGCTTGACTAGTGATTCTCAGTGTGTTTGGGACCAGAAGCATGCAAGTAATTATGGCAAAGATTTGTGCATATCATCTATCCATAATTGCATATGATGCAACTAGAAAGAGTTGAATATCTTGATAATTAACTATGTATGTTGATGTTGGTCAGGTCATAGTTGAATTATCTTAGATCTGGCCCACTTGAATTATCTTGGATCTGGCCCACTAGAATATTGTACGCTACAATATTCCCCACTTGATATTGAGGGCTTTCAATTCAAAAAAAAATAGTGGGAGCGATAATAATTAAAGACCTAATTAATATCGTCAAAATTTAAAAAAATAAATCAAATTAAAAATGGATTTTGATAAATGCAAATTTACTCTTGTATAATCAATGACAAACAAATCCGGTTTGTGATTGGTCCTGAAGAAGGATAAACCTGATGAGAGAAATTTTCACAATTGGTTTTGGAATTTGAGAAGGTTTCTAGACTGTAAGCTCTATGCCCTTGACAAACTAATACTGGAAATACCTCCTCCTGATGCACCTAGGGAACAAGTGGATTCTTACTGGAAGCATGAAAATGATGCCTTGGAGATAAAGTACCGTATGCTTAGTTGCATGAACTATCAATTGTATGAGCAATGTTAAGACATGAGTGTCCTTGAGATGATAACACATCTCAGGAAGGTGACACTCAGTATCACAGAGCAAGAAAGGGATGGTATCATGAAGGTGCTACTTGGGTCAAAGCTGACAGAGGGAACCTCAGTAGAGGAACATGTGCTCAATATGATTGGACATGAGTATTACCTTGAAGTACTGGGATTCACCTTGAGCCAAGAATGGGACAATAATATGATTTAAGAACTATGCCTGAATCATATAGCCACTTTATTGCATGTTATCATGTGAGTAATATGGCTAGATAGATGTCAGACATGCTTGCCATGTTGATTCATGCTGAAGAAAAATTGAAGAAGGAGAAGCATGCGATACAGATCAACAAGACTGAGTCCAAGGATGAAATCAAGGCCAAGAAGGGTTTAGTGGTTGAACAAAAATCCAAATCTTCAACACTCAATATAGGGAGAAAGAGAAGTATAAGAGGAACTCATCCTTTGTACTTGAAGGCTTTCAGGAAGAAGAAGATAGGGATGGTGATATCCACTTTAGGTATATACCTTATTGAGATAAATCTATCTACTTCAGCATCATGGTTACTAGATACCATATGTGGATCTCATATATGTTCTCATATGCAGTATCTAAAAAGAAGCAGGCCTTTAGGAAAAGGCGAGCTGGAACTGTGAGTTGCTAATGGCGCAAGAGTTGTAGCCAACACAGTTGGAACCTATAGTATATCTCTGCCCATGGGTCTTGTAATAGAGTTAAAGAACTACTATTATGTACCTGCTATAAATAAAAACATCACTTCTGAATCTTGTATGGAAAAGGATGCATTTCAATTCCATATTAAAACTAGTTGATGTTCTACTTCAAAAGATGGGATCATTTATGGTAGTGTCCCTATGTCTTATGGTCTTTACTTGTTAGATCTAAAGACAAATGTATATAAAACTTATACCAAAAGACTAAAACTCAACAACTCAAACAAAATATACCTTTGGCACTTTTGTCTAGGGCACATAAATGAGAATCTCATATCTAGACTTCATAAAGATGGTTATCTAGACTCTTTTGATTTTGAATCAATAGAGAAATGTGAATCTTGTTTGTTGGTAAGATGGCTAGGACTCCTTTCACTGTTAACAATGAGAGGGCTAGTGATCTACAATGACTCATACATATTGATGTGTGTGGACCTCTTAGAACTATTGCTAGAGGTAGATTTCAGTACTTCATTACCTTCACAGATGACTTCAGTAGGTATGGATATGTTTATTTAATGAAACATAAGTCTAAAGCTCTTGAAAAGTTTAAGGAGTTTATGAATGAAGTACATAACCAACTTGGTTAAAGTATTAAGGCACTTTGTTCTAATTGAGGTGTAGAATACTTAAACTAAGAGTTTGAAGACCTTCTTAGAGCCCGCGGGATTGTATCCCAGTGGACTCCACCTGGAACACCATAGCATAATGGTGTATCCAAAAGAAGGAATCACACATTACTATATATGGTGCCATCAATGATGATTTTATTCGAGCTTCCAAATACCTTCTGGGGTTATGATCTACATACCGCTGTGTTACACTAAACCGAGTGCCATCTAAGTTGGTCCAAAAGACACCATGTGGGATATGGAATGGGAAGTGTCCCAATATGTATTTTATGAGAATTTGGGGATGTGAAGATTATTTCAAGAAAGTGATTCCTAAAAATCTTGGTCCTAAATCTGATAAATGCTATTTTGTTGGATATCCTAAGGAAAGTAGAGGATATAACTTTTATTCCCAATCTGACAACAAAGTGTTTGTTGCCAGGTATGTTGTATTCCTTGAGATGTACTTCATTCCCAAAGGAATCGGTGGGAGGAAAGTGGAACTTAGAGACTTTTGAGACCAACAAGAAAATATTGAATCAATAGATGAACTAGAGGAAAAAAGAGATTCACAAGATATTGTGTGATCACAAATTTCTCAAGTGACACAGGAATATCATATATCTAATAGGACACACATTGAACCTGAGAGATTTGGATATCTTGTAACTCAGGAAGGCAATGAGTTGGTCATAGATGATGAGCCAATATCCTATAAAGATGTTATAGAGGGACCAAAGTCTGAGATAAGGCTTGAGGCCATAAGATCTAAGATGGAATGCATGTACACCAACAAAGTGTGGACTTTGGTGGATCCACCTGAAGGGGTAAAACCCATAGGGTGCAAGTGGGTCTTCAAGAAGAAGACCGACATAGAATGAAATGTTCAAACCTATAAGGACTTATTGGTTGCAAAGAGTTTCAGAAAAGTTCAAGGTGTTGATTATGATGGAAACTTTTCTCCTGTGGTTATAGTTAAGTCCATCAGGATCATGCTTGCTATTGCATCTTATCATGACTCTTAAATTTGGAATATGCATGTTAAAACAACATTTATTAATGAGAATTTACTCGAGGATGTGTACATGGCACATCCTTAGGGTTTTATCATTCGAAAGATGGAGATAAAGTTTGTAAGATACAAAGGTCAATCTATGGATTGAAGCAAGCATTCTCAGAGTTAGAATCTTCATTTTGATGAGACAGTCAAAGAGTTTGGCTTTATTCAAAATGAAGACGAACCTTGTGTGTATAAGAAGGTTAGTGGGAGCATAGTGGCATTCTTCATATTATATGTAGATGACATATTATTGATGGGGAATGACATTCCTACTTTACAAAAGGTAAAGACATGGCTTGGAAATACATTCTCTATGAAAGACTTGGGAGAAGCATTCTACATCTTGGGGATAAAAATCTATATAGATAGATCCACAAGGCTTCTTGGACTAAGTTAGAGCACATACATTGACAAAGTGTCGAAGAAGTTCAGCATGGAGAACTCAAAGAGAGGAAACCTACATGTGCATCATTGTGTCCCCATCTCTAGAGCTCAATGTCCTAGTTCTTGTGAAGAAAGGGAACACATGAGTGTGATTCCATATGCCTCAGCAATTGGATCAATCATGTATGAAATATTGTGTACCCATACAGATATCTCGTATGCCTTGTGCATGATGAGAAGATATCAGTTAGATCCAGGTGATGCTCAATGGATAGCTGTGAAGAACATCCCCAAGTACTTGAGAAGAACGAAGGATCCATTCTTGGTCTATGAAGAAAAGGAAGAGTTGGTGGTAAAAGGTTACAGCGAGGCAAGCTTCCAGATTCATCAAGATGATTACAAGTCACAATTAGGATTTATGTTCTGCCTCAATAATGGAGTTGTAAGCTGGAAGAGTTCCAAACAAGAAATAGTTGTTGATTCTACAACAAAGGCTAAATATATTATTGCATCAACTGCAACAAAGGAGGTTATATGGATCAAGAAGTTCATTACAGAACATGGGGTCGTTCCAAGATTAAACGAGGCAATTGAGCTATATTGTGACAAGAATGGAGCTATTGCACAAGATAAGGAACCCAGATCACATCAGCACTCAAAGAATATACAAAGGTGGTATCATCTGATACGAAAAATTGCATAGCAAGAACATGTAAAGATATTCAAAGTACCAACTGAAAGCAACATTGTTGATCCCTTGACAAAGGCACTTTCGTAATAGAAGCATGACAATCATGTAAGATCACTCAGAATAAGATTTGTGAGTGATTGGCTCTAAGTGTAAGTGGGAGTTTGTTGGTTATGTATGCCTAGAGAGCCAATCGTGTGATGATTGTAATGGCATATCTTGTAAAAACAATTTTATTATTAATAAAAGGCAAGCTTCCAATTTATTCTATTTAATTCAGTTATGAGATAATGATGTCACATTATAAATATCTAGAGAATAATATTACTCAATAATGAATGTCTTCAAGTATTAGTCTTGTTGAAGTGAGATCATACGAATGTTAAGAGTACATATACATATTCTCATTATGTCTTTCACCGGTTGTTATTGTGGAAGGTTGATATATAGCAATAACACATATGATCAGAGTGTGAGTTGGTTGATTTCTACGTCTCATTGGTCATGATATGGCTATATCAAACCAATCACACAAATACATGTCAGAGAATAGTGTATCGGGCAGACCCATTGTGAGACTGACACATAGAATCCATCATCATGCATGCCATAGTCAGCTCTCATAGTGATCGTGATGATTGTGGTTTTTAGACCTGAAATTACTACACTCAACACATGTCGTTGAGAACACTTTAACATAATCAAACATAGTCCTGTAACATGGGTTATTATGATGGTGATTATTTGGTGGCTTTGACACATGGATATTGACTGCGAGTGATAGATATGGGATTTGTCCCTTCTACTGGAGTGTGTTGTCCTAGGCTTCTTGATTAGTGAGAGTGAGAAAAGCATGGCAATGCACATGTGAGTCAATATATGATATTGGGCTTTCATATATCTCAGATTGTCTACTCTTGGTTCAAGAAATAGGAATTAATAATAATGAGGGTGACTGATCCATGCCTCTAGTTCAATTTGGACATCAGTGATAAAGGAACGATACAAACACTACAACACCATACACAGATTGTAGGTTGAGTTTGTTCCCAACATTCCATTTATGTGGGTAGCATTGATGTGCGACTAGGCACCACTCATTACTCATGATGTCATAAGTTGTTATGGATATTCACTGCCAATGTAACATGAGACATATAGGGTCACATACATAGGTCTCGACCTAGAAGAGGAGTTCAGATCTTGAATGACACTTGAATTAAGTACTAAAGTCTCTAGGTATTTGATTCAGGTAACAAATAGGTTGAAAACACTGCCAAATGCCCATTTCAAGAGTTGTGGTGGCGGTCTGGAAGTGCCAAACCATCACTAGATGATCGGGTGGGTGAATCGAGATGTTCGTCTCACATGGGAGACATGGTCCGATTCGACCGTGGGAAGGTTCAAGATATTTCCTAATTTGTTTGAGTTGCACATTACTTGTTGTGAAAGGAAATTATTGTAGGATATTAATTGGAAACGAATTGCCAAGTTTGAGTAGAACTGATAAACAACAAAATGGTCGTCTAGGTTGTGCCAAACGACTGTCTGGCATGCCAGACGACCGTATGGGCTGTCATAGGTTGCAAAATTTCAAAATTTTTGTGAAAAGTTGAGATCTTCTGGTCTCTTCAACTCTCACACAGACTGGGAATCTGGACCCAAACTCCGCCTATAAATAGAGGGGGTACTGGGGCTTCCTAGAGCACAACACAAACAACTGAGAATTAGTTACTCTAACAAATATTGTCCTCTATGGTTGTGGTAACAACAAGAGACTAGGCTAGATCTACACGACTAGGGAGGGATAGCTAAGGGAGAGAGCAATTGAGATAATTGTTGTAGGAGAGTAAGTTGGTGACTAGTACCTCAATGGGAGGGATGCATTCTTATTGATCGTTCTAGTAGGATGGTAGGAGTTCTAGGAAGTCTGTGTGGAATACCATAGAGGTGGGAGGTTGTTGTCTGCCACTTGTAGGTCAACATTAACCAACAGTCCATGACGAGAGGAGCTATTGAAGAAGACAACATTTGTGGCTGCAATCTGTGGTGCAAACCAGGAGGCACAACAGTCATACATGCCCCAGTGCAACCAAGATTCATATTTGTGCATCTATGATGATGAGGATTGTCATTAGACTTGCTCCAGGACTAGGTATATCCTCGAAACTATCCTTCTGGTACTATAGTTATTGACGCGATCTACATATTATGGGAAATATGGTAGATACTTTTTTGTTTCTGATGCCTACTCTGTAGCCATATTTCCCTGCATATGTTCTAACTATGATGCTCAATTGCTCAATTTTGAAATAGTGTTCATGTTTTAGAAGTATCAAGAACATTATAACATGGTTTATGAAATCCCAATCTCAAGTGATGAATTGATTTAATTTTGGGGACAAAATTCTCTTTAAGGTGGGGAGGATGTGATAGCCTAGACTTTTCTCTCTCTTTAAAATTAATGTAAATATTGTAACATCAGATTCTCTATTATTTTTAATAACCTCCCTCACTCTCAATTACATGACTTAGAGTCGCATTATACTCAATTGATGGACTAAAATTGAATAAATGTCACAATATGCTTAATTTACTTAAGTGACGTGCATAATCAGACTTTGAAGCTGAATTTATAAAATTAAGTGACCCAAACATTATCATATAGGATTCAAAATTTCAATATAATAAGTAGAAGAAATTCGTGAACTGATGGCAAAAAAAGCATACAAATTGGACTTACGGTTTAGGAGATATGACTTTTATAAGATTATTTAAGAAACACGGTTTAAAACTTTGAGTTTGATATATTAATATGCCACATCATCAATACACAGAAGCACATCTCAACCAATCAAAATGTTTCCTTTATTATCCTTAGATTTCCTATGTCAATGATCCTCTTTGTTTTCCTTTGACCAATCGTGGCCCTTGGATAGGATGGTCATGGATCAAGCTAAACTCTGGCGACCACGATATGTCATCTTCCCTATCTACTCCCATGAATGGGAGTAGGTGGCTGGAGCAAAACTCCACCACATGCAGACCCCTTTTTGCACATATAAAATGTATCCTTTGACTTTCATTCTTCCCCTTTCTTCTTCTTCGTTGTTTTGCACCCTTGTTTGTGCATTTTTGTGCAGTATAGCTCCCACACCACCTTCATCTCCTTACTCTATCTTCGGCGACCACCTCACTTCCACCACAAACCCCAACATGGGTTCTTCATCTACATATTCCAGAAAGCTATATCTCTCTCGTGGTGGCCTTTGTGGCATCTTGGTGGGGAGTGGGCGACACCCTTTCCGGCCGCAACCACCTTCCCATCTGATCGGCTTCATCTGTAGTGGGAGCCTAGGTCTGAAGCCTCAATGCTTCTACACGTGTAGGGAGAGCCAGCCAAGGAGTAGTGGCCCATGGTCAGCAGATTAGGGTAGCGGTGGGCAGTGATTCACAGAGACGGGCAATGATTGCGTGCCACAAGTCGGCGTCCGCCGACATTGAGGAGAGGTGGGGAGAATCATGCTTCAACTGTGCTTGGGTGGGTTGGGTCGCAAGCCCATGTAAGCCGCCTCATCCAAGGTGGATCTATTCCCTTAGATACAGATCAAAGGGTCAATAAGGAGCCTTTTTTAAGTGATCTTCTAAAATACATATCTCACCACTCCTTTAGCTGTTCTTGAGATATCATATATAATTTTTTATCAGCAAAATGATCCTATCCAATAAAAATTATTCAGTGGTTTGATTCATCTTTTAGTTCTCTTACTTTGCCTAAAACACTCTCTTGTGAGCTTTTAATATATTTATTGCATCCTTAATGATAAACCATGATGTAACATGAACACATTGGATGTTTATCACTATGATCTGTAACATATGATGTAAGATGAATTCTTTTCTACCTTGACCTCTACAATATCCTAAATTGTGATCTTATGGCTCAAATGTTGCTTAAGAGGACCCTTTATGCTAATATCTTTAATCTTATTATTAACCATGTCCTAATGATGCTCAAATGTATTTGAAGAACCTATATCAATAATGTTGCAATCTAATTAATCATCAAATTGAATATAATCACCATTTTGTGTCTATATGTGAGTGCATGACCTATGAAATAAAGAGGCGACCTTAATGTACACTTAATGGTGAATCTTGGACTATATACAAAATTTTGATCTAATGTTACTCAAATCGATCATGTGGATCCAAAATCAGTAATATTACACGCTTTGTACCCCTAATTCTATGTTGAACTTTCTTGTAGTCTAACATGACTCAATGCCCTAATCTTGATCTGAATTGTGACCTTATGCGCAAGTTGATAAGTAGATCTCTAATCTTGCATGAATCTTTCTATAATAACGATCTATGGTACTCTATGACATCAAATCGGTATAATCATCATGCTATTTCTCTACATCCTAACTTGTTCTACTTAGTGCTTCCCTTACTTGGAAAAGTAACAATATTGCTTGAAAACGATCTGGTATGGGCTAGTTATGTTTGATATGATCAAATCATGATAAGTACTCAATTTTGATGATTCCCATGACTCCAAAATTAGTTATAATATCACCTTATATCTAATATAAAGTGAATGTTAACCCTACAATCGAAGTAGCTTTGGTAATACTTGAAACTATGTTGTTAATTACATGCTTGGATGACATGATGGGACTATGATTTAATGCTTCAAAAACCTAAGTTTAAGATAACATACACATCGACTAGAACATGTTTATATTATAAAAACCCTATTAATCTAAGACTCATCTATTATGTCTTGTATATCTTACGTCCCAAGTGGGTTGAGACTTCCCTAGAAATTTGCTCATGGTTTATGACTTGTACTCACCTCACTATGTACAGTTAATCTCTTGACCCTACTATGTTATTGGCTTGCTTAAGCTCATATGAATGCTTGGTTAGATAGTTACTTTTTTGATCTACTATTCCCTATGAATACTACTTTCATATTGAGTATAGTATGTTGATAAACCTTGAACATAATATGTAAAAATCCATTATATAGACTTGTGTACCTGCCTGAATTCTCAGGGTATGGGCACAAGGTACAAGTGAAATACTATTATCTCATTGACTTTGATCTTAAGGTCCCTCATGTAGAAATAGGGAGCTTAATTTACCCTCACAAACCCTTCCTTGAGAAGTGGTCAAAGGCTTATGTTGATATAATTGATACAAAATCTAAAAATTGATTATATAGAAGAATGTAGTTATGTGTTCCCACCTTGTTTCTACTTATTGCTTAATATGATGTTTCTAAACAAGAAATTTTTATATTACTTTTAAAATGTGGTTACATTCTTTTCATAACGTACTCAATGAATTCACATGGATACATTTTGTTTATCAGATTTGTAGTTACCAAATGAAGATCCACTACACTCAAGACTCTAAGATCATAAATGAAACACCCATGGGTTACTCTTGGTATATAAATTGGTACATATCTCTTATATCCATGTTTAGTATCTTGTTATCTATTTATTCTTGTTGTTATTACTTTTATGTATATATTGCATGTGTGGAATATTTGTTCTATTCTATGGACGGACGCCCAAACCCTACTACCAATGACTTTGTAGTCAGTTGGGGTAGGAGGAGGGTAAGAAATAGTTTCGTGATACTTCACTCCATCTGATAGATGGTTTCGAGTGTATATTTTAGATAGGAAGGAAGATTGGGAAAAAAAATTGTAGGTACACCTAGCTAGTGTAGTTACATGTAGAAATCTAACCGCATGATGCTTCAAAATAGGTCTTGAGGTTGAATAGGATGATAATGCCCTTTGGGAGGATATTCATTTCTCTTTCCATATTTTGTTTCCTAAAGAAATGATGTTGATGAGGATCCCAGGGAGGCGAGTTTTGGTGTTTATGCCAGAAGTCCAAGAGGTTTTATAGGCACTTCAAGATATACCTCCAAGGATAACATAAAGAGACACATTTTTGGAGATAAATAATTGATCTAGCATGAGAAAATAAAAAGAGATAGCCTGTTATAGGTTTGAGGATATTCTTAATGTGTGTAAATATGATGAGTTTGTGAAGGATATTGCCCCACTAAATGTTGAAAGTGGTATCTAGATGTAGAAGGTATGTCTCTAATGAATATTGAGTGTTGATGAAATAAAGTATTATACAGAGGGCATAACACATTTCATGGAAATTATGTTTAGGACAAGTGCTAATCAATGAAGATGATAAAGAATATAGATACAAAGTTGTGACAAAGATTTGTCAATTAACCTCATTATATTGGATGTATCATCCTAGTGGAGGCTCTAATGATGTTGAACCCCATACATTTCAGATCATAATTCACAAGTGGTTGTTGCTTCATCACAAACCCTTGGTCCTAGTCTAATTGTATGTGCATATGTTGATGTTCACGTTTAGAAATCAACAATCTAGCTAGTACTTGCAAATAAATTTTGGATCTCCATGGTGTTAGAAGGCCTCTGGGTCACTAGCATACAAGAGATTTCATTGATGATTGTTCTTACAGATATGAATCGAAACAAGGACTCAAGTAAGGGTAGAAAAAGTCAAGGATCTGATAAGAAATTGGATGAGAGATTACATGGGTTTCATCTAGGTTCATATGTTCACAACATAATGGGTGTAAAGACATGGGAAATGATGAACATGATAGGTTCTTTGAGACCAAAGTTGAAAATGTGGATTTTGTGGATAGAGTTATAGAATCACATAAATAGGATGAAGACTAGGAAATATAGTTTTTGATATTTGGTGTTAGTGAGTGTTCTTAGTAGAGTTTTCTTCCCACCCCTTCCTGATGTTTCCCTTATTGAGGTGTTAGCACATATCTTCCTAGTTCTATTAAAGGGATTTTTTCTATGATGTTATCTAGTTGTGGTGAGCTTGTTGGTTGACAATGTCAACCAAGTTTCTTTTTGTGGGTGTTCTACAAAGGAAATGAGGTGGTTTTAGAGTAGATCATCTCATTATTGCATGTTCTTCTTATTAGTGTCGATGGGAGGTGTTCAGGTGGAGCATTGGGGGAAATCCCTATTTGTTTTGCATTCCTTTTTTGTTTTCATGAGAGGTGGTGGATAATTGGAGAGGGATGTTTCATACTCATATTGTCTTGTATATGGTATTAGTAGACAATAGGGGATTTCCTTCTATTTTTGTTTTCTGTTGAACAATAGAAAGTTTTATACAATAGATAGTGGTCAACTTTTCTCGACTGATATCATTTTGACATATAGAGAGGAATCCTTTTTATGGGAGCCTCACATGGCTTTAAGGCGTAGCTGACTTTGTGGTTGTGAGTGTTGGATTTTATTTCCTTTTTTATGTTTGTCTGGTGAGAGTAGGATGAACACGATGAACCACTTAATAAAAAAGACTGAAAGGTTTGAAATGTCTTTTCAATAATCGAAATTGGGGAAAAAGCATGTCACTACAAGTGATTCACCTTGAGTGGGTCTATTTTCATTCATCATTATTTTTTATTCAAATCGTTATCTTTCATGTTTTTAGTTCTTCCTTGGCACCAAACAAAGAAAAGTATATCTTATGTACACATGCTCTAGTAATTCTAGACTCTAATTGAGGCGGAGTCCCTTGTGGTTATGTTTTACACGTAGTGTTGGGAGGTTCTTGTTGGCCTTTATGTATGATTCTTTAATAGTATACACATTTGTCTATATAAATGTGTCACCTGAGGTGGAATGTTTATGTTGAATGGTATATTAGGTTTTACCTTGAAATATGACTTAATGTGATTACTGTAGAAGACAAAATGCAATCCACATGCTGAATTTTTTTTTAATGTGTCACACGTTGTCTATTGGTAGGTGTTGAAATAGTAGAGGAGTTGTCCACTAAGAGAGGGAAATATCGGGTCTAGATCATGGAGTTTCAATTTAATGAAACAACTAACTATGTCGTTCAGACCCGTTAAATAATTTTTTAGGATCTTGAGGAGAAGCCAATTTCATGCTCGAGACCCAACAATGTCAGATGGAGGGACACCACAACACACTCAACCTAACTAGTTTTGAAACAATAAAGGTGAGAAAGAGTCAAATCCGGCTTCATTAGAGATTGATGAGTAGTGGCAATTAGGCTATACTTAGACTTGTTAAATTGGGTCAAAATTTGCTGCCACTCACGAGTCTACCTATTTAATTGGGCTTGTATGATTTAAATTTGCCATGCTTTAGTAATCACCCATACTTAACCACCTATTTACTTTGACGTTTTGCAAGTAACCAAAGGGCACCCGAGGGTGACCAATTAATGAAAACACAATACATTTATGGCTCTTAAGATATGTTATACTTATATATTTATCAAGCATCTAAATGACTGACGTTAATATCTATAGTATACAAGACAAAGTCAAAATTTCATGATTGATAACTTTTGTAATATTTTTTATAACATGATAAAAGTAGTCATTTTTTATATTAACTTTTATGCTAATAAACATATAGTTTGCTACATGTTTAACATTTAGTCACATTAATTATATTATCTTTATATTTACTATATGTACTATATATAGACACATGGTATATTTGGATTTTTTAACGTTAAATGAAAAACATAATATTAGTATAGTGATATATATTGATATTTGCGACGTCTTTATTTTACGTTTTAAATTCTACATTGTAGCAATGGGGTTTTATCACTTGTTTTTCTTATGCTAGACAATGCAGTAGACATTGCATTATGTTTTACACCAAACACGGTGAATGGTTGCTGTCATTTTTCTATGTCTGTACGGAAAATTATTAATTAGCTACTCCACTTTTTGTTATAGACTAACAACTAGCAACATATTTTTTATGCAAATGATATGGGCACCCATGGATTGATCTGCAACCTCTTGGGTCAATTTTTGAACATACTATTGCTCCATCTGTTTAACACAAGCTCTTTCTAACCCACACTCGTGAGACGCACACCATCGATGGTCCAACCCAAATCTAATTCACCTTATTAGTTACTAAATATTGATGAGTAAATATAGGATGCACAAGCATCTGAATTTGTTTATTCCATCATTTATCACATGATAATAAGGCACAACTGTCCATGATCTTGTGGGTAAGTGAGTTGAACTTTGACTAACAGTTGGCAGTTGACAAGTGGGCTCGCCTATAAACATGTTGAAATCATTCATTGCGGTATATTTCGGGAACTACTGTCCAATTTGACGACTTCCATACCGCAAGATGTGGGTTCCACCTTTTTCGCTAACTGTACCATGACAACGCTATATGTTGCCAGTTCGACTTTCATTGATGTTATCAAACCAAATCAGAGTATACGAGCACGTGTCTGCCAAACACAATTACTAATTTGTTTTCATATATTATTTGTATTTCTTTTATACTTTGTGAATTATTTCAGAGGAGCTTGTTCGTAAGTATCATAAAAATCATATTAATCCAACTTTTGTACCTAATAAATTATCGAGTTGACCGTGATGTCCAGTTAAGTGGCTGAGAAATATCGTATCTTTTTCTCACAATGTTGTAAGAAACAAAATTATTTCTTTGAATTTTATGTAAAGTCTGGGATTGTTTTTTACCTAGCCAAACAATACTTAGCATGAATGAGATTTTATATAGAGTTTTGAAACTCAACCCGGCCCTTCGGTTCAACCATTTTAACCATCACCCAGAAGGCTGGGTCGGTCGAGTGGCTTCAAGACTCATTTTCGAGGGTAAAATGTGATTGAATAGACGACACGAGGACCAGGTCATGGGTTTGTTTAGCCGGCCAGGCATTTGCAACATGCATGATGCCTACTAGACCCACTTTTTTCACACAACCCCTGCCCGCAGCTATTGTTCTCTGTTCATACTGTCTTGCTCCCGCTATGCGCTGAGGTTAGGGATTTCTACCTTCTCTTTCTCCTCCGATTGCGCTGACATATTTGCCTTCTACAGCCTCCACCACGGGCATTTGTTCTTGCAAGGGTCATGATCGTTGCAGCTCCATGCCCCCACAACTACTAGCATCCTCTTCTCCGCCAGCTTCTAGGTGCGTCCTCTCTTCGTGTTGATCTGTCACTCCTATGGCCCTATCTCCTTCACTCTGGAAGCTACCATCTCCATTCCTAAAAGTACTTTGAAGCTTGACCGGAAATGTTGTAGCTAGTAGCCGACTAAGGTGGGACTAGCAACATTGTTTTTTTGGTCCTCAACTAGCAACATTGTTATCTTCCAACTTTCCAGGATCCAACAAGATATATGTGCTACGGTTTTTCTTTAATTTTCTTCCATCTCCCTTTTCCTAATCTCTTCAATTCCTTCTACCTTGCATCCTCTATTTCCTACTTCTAGCAGCATTTTATCACCAAGATTTGAAAGTTATTGTCCAAGACTCAAACGTGGAGTTTGAGGTGATACTACCATCAAAGTTATTTGTTTCTTATATAGTTATTAAATTTAAGGCGTAAATTACTCCAATTTAGGTAATCATATGCATGTGACCAATATGTTTCATTTGATTGTTGTATTCTTATTTGAAATTGAATGGATCTTACGGTTGGTCGGTTTTATTCTTCAAACCGACTATGGTGCTACTTGATAGTACAAGGATTGCTAATCCCATTATTTCTAAATTGAATATTATATTCCTATGAGTATTAAGCATCATATTGATTATGTTCTTTTTCTTTAGTACTAATTCTATTATGTTGTGTCTACTAGTTATTATATTTTGTTGTTCCATACCTCCATGGATGTTGATGTTTGTGCAATTCTATTGCAATCAAGAAATCAACTTGTTTGATTTTTCCCCTTTATTCTATGTTATTGTTAGAAATTTCAACACTACGTGACTCCAATGTGCTAATCCATCAAAATGTTTGAGGAACGAGTGATCCTGCTTGGGGACATGTAGATGAGTTAATTGACCTTAATAGTGGAAAGAAGATTTGGAAGTGTCGCTATTATGGAAATACCACTAAAATGGGAGGATAAATCGAATGAATCACCACTTTTTAGGGAAATCTGGTGATATGGAGATCTATAAAAGAGTTAGTCTTGATATTAGGGAACAAATGATTGTTCTTCTTGAGAAAATAAGGGAGAGGAAAAAGAAAGTGGCACAAGATTACAAGTCTTCACATGAATATGGACGTGCCTTATGTAGTCAGTATAGTGAGATTTTTGGTATTTATGAAACTACCCATAACTCTTCCTCTAGGGGAAAGACTATGTTGGATGTTGAAACCATAGAATTCCAACCAAAGAAGGGAACAATTTCTCACTTCTGTTCTCCTTCTGTTACAGTGCTCAACCAATCTTAAGGAATGTGTAGATGTGCCAAGAAGAAAATTATCATGTAAATTATATGATTTCCAAGTCGTTGTATGATACACGAAATCCCTTAAACACAATTAACTCTCCAAATTTTCATCCTATGATTGATGGGGCAGTAGAAATGCAGTCTAATTTTTTGGGACCCTCCTATCACGAGTTGTGAATGACTTATTTGAAGAGAGAAAAGAAGGAAATGAAATTTTTTTTGGAATATTTTTTGTGAATATAATTGTGAGATAGGTTGCAAAAGTACGACTAATGGATGGAAAGACATAAGAAGAAGGACATTGATCGATTTCTTAGTATATTACAAGCATGATCTTCGTATAATTTTTGGATGCTAGTGAGTTGGTGAAGATTGTGGATGACTTGTTTTCATTGCTTGGAGACATGATAGAACATGTTGGTCCAAACAATGTTGTTCATGTTGTTACTAACAATTCTAACCATGTCTTAGAAGGAAAACTTCTTGAAAGTGAATGTCATAATTTGTATTGGTCTCCTTGCACAACACACTGTTTGTGTCTATTCTTAAAAGACATTGGTGTGATGCCACCAATTAAAGATGTGGTTTCTCAAGATTATAAGATAACCATATTTTTCTACATAACAATGAATCTACTCTTAAAAGACATGATCAAATATGTGGTTTCTCAAGCTTCCAAGATAACCATATTTGTCTTCAATCATATATATGTGTCACACCTACTTTAGAAGAATTGAGGGGTGGAAAATTTAGTGTGCCTAGGTCCTACACGGTTTGTACCAAATTTCTTTGTTGTGTAGAGTTTGCTTGCCCATAAGCATGATGTACAAAGTGTTCCCATACCAAGGATTTTGAGAAGTCTAAATATGCTAAGGAGAAAGGAAAGATAGTGTAAGAACTTATCTTGACTCAGGCTTTCTCGAAGAATAATTCTACCATCACCATAGTATTTGAGTCCTTGGTTAGGGTGTGGAATACAAAATGTCATTAAATAAGCAGAAGCGATAATTTGCAGCGGATTAACGAAAATCACTAAAAATTAAAACCTTTTACAAAGAGATCCATACATTGGAAAACTTCTTTCAGAAAGAACCAAAGTAATTCATTTACATTCTGGTTCACAAGCACATATCTTGTACCATCTCTTCTCGAGGATTACAAACATCAACTACCCTCTTAAAACTGTACATAGGCAGCATAAAAACCTCGAGGCATCAAGACAAAATCTTAGATCGATTCATTAAACTAACTACTGATTATGAGAACCTGAGAGTACAGAGACGACACATAAGACTCTATATACAGAACATGACAGCCACTGTCTCCACCTGAGGATTAACTACTGTCCCTACTGCTGCTGCTGCTCTTCCCCGACTGTAGGGTTTCTGTCTCTTCCTCCATGTCTTCCTAAAAGTTGGATCCCACGGGGGTGAGAAAATTTGAAATTACCCCAACGAGAGATATAACTCTCTGCCAGAAATATTATTATTGCAGTTTATTAGAATAAAACTGAGCAGAGGAATCATATATATTCAACAACAGTTAAATGAATGTCTAAACATGTTAGAACAATATTCTTATTCAAGGAATTTCAGCTACAACTTTATAAAGCAGTATGTCACTTATTCAATAAGGAATATGAAGAACATGTATAACATTCATCCGATATATTAAGAAATATAACATCAATCAGTGATTATCATATTTCAACCTTAAGCAAATATGCTATACAGCTGATTATATTTTACAATCATAATGCCCTGAAGAGATGAAGTATACCGTTCATGCTCCAACCGACCATAATTACGGAAAGCGTCGGTACCACACAAGGTCAATGGAAGAGCCAGACTCCAAGACCTCAACCTTCTCGATCAGTACGAGATTATGTGGCAGAGACATCACATGTCAAAATGCAATTAGCTTGCCAAGGTAGAGTGGCATCTTCGCTATAGAGTTATAGCCAGTAGCATATACTCTCTTCAGGATTATGACCCGTAGCCAAGGCCTGGTATCATATCATGGAGTCATGGCCCATAGCCATACTCTTACTGGAGTATGGTCCGTAACCAATCCCGTACATAGGATATAGCCTGCAGCCATTCCTATGGGGCATAAGGATATAGTTGCCCAATTACCCCGGCATATTCCAAAATATGCGCTCCGAGTTTAACTCATTTCACTATTCACCAAATTCTGATGCTGATGGATATGTGGTCAGGGAAACTACATTATATGATATCACTTGATTAATTAAGTGTATTACCATATTCTTTTAGCATCAGACAAGTTTCCAAACATCAATTATTTTAACAATTGCTTCAAAGAATGTGTAATACTTTCATCAAGTACTGTTCAAATCTTTAACAAAGCATTGGGATCTGAATCCCTCATCTCATCAGGAGCATTCTCATCTTTTCACAAACTCATCACCATGATTATAGAAAATGGGTATTCAAACCCTTAGTTCAACAAATAAAACTTGTTACCACTTATCAGGTAACTCAACACCTTCAGGTCATCTGACCAAGGTAAACATGATACTTGCTACACAAGCATCTCACATGGCTCACAAAGCCCATTTCATCTCTTGTTACCTCTTACTAAGCAACAAGGCATATTATGGCTCACAAGGCCCATTAACAGTAATAAAATGAAACATCATAGCTCATACATGTCTATGCTCATCATCTCATGATACTTGCATGGTTAGTACACTTGATAACATTTATATCAATTATATTTTAGAACCATGCTATACAAAGTAACACCACTTATACCCTTATTAGGGTTAGGGTTTCCCAATTCACATCAATCAGGGTTACTCATCACTTTACACAAATTAGGGCTATGTTTTCCAATTAGTGTTTCATAATACATAGCATCACCCTGGATTAGGGTTTCATATCACATTACCCTGTATCAGGGTTTCACATTACATTATTACCTTAAATTAAGGTTTCTCATAACATTTCCCCCACAATTAGGGTGTCATGTAGCTTTACCCAAGATTAGGGTTTCTCATCCATCTCATTACCCTAAATTAGGGTTACACCATCACCCTAGATTAGGGTTTCACATAACTTTTCCTTAAATTAGGGTTAGAGCTCATGAACCTTCTCAATTAGGGTTTCATGATCTTATCATCATGGATCACACCCTAATTACATATTTTATTCATGTAGAAAGTGTTGAGGATTAATCACTATAGGATTATCACTCATATAAAAGTTTCTCTCTCTCATCCTCTCTAGGAGGTTAATTACATCATACTTGATTAGATTAGGTTAACCCTTTATTCAAGTACATACATTTAGGGTTAGCATAGTGTATTGAGGCATTGCTTCCATGAGCATCAAAAGGTTAACCACTCTAAAGGTACTAATCACCTAAGTACTTTAGAGGTACAACCATTATAATCAATCTTCAATTACTTTAATAGTACCCATTTAGTTCTAAGATCAATTGTAATTTGAATAAACTCATTCAGTTTTGAAACCGAATCAATCCATTCGGTCTTGAAACTGAATCCTCCATTCGGTCTTGAAACTAAATTTTTCATTCGATCTTGAAACTGAATCCTTTATTCGATCTTGAAATAAAATCCATTCAATCTTGAAACCGAATCATCCATTTGGTCTTGAAACCAATTCCTCCATTCGGTCTTGAAACCGAATCCTCCATTCGCTCTTGAGACCGAATCATCAACCTTTGCATTGAAACCGAATGGACATCTCAACATTGAAACTGATTGAGTGTTGAATCCGATTGGATAATTCAAAAGGTTTGAGATCGTTTGCTCTCAAACGGTTTTGAGACCATTTGATTCCAAATGGTTTCAAGACCGTTTGGACTCAAATGGTCTTGAGACCGTTTGGTCCAAACCACCTCTAAACTGGTTGGACGAATTAGGGTTTCCAACATCAAATTGATTTAGGATTTGTACTCATTGAACCATCAATCAATTGAACTATTGAAGGTACATCAGATCGTAGCCCTTGGATCTTCAACCATCACCATAATCAACAATTGACCTCCAAACGGTCTTGAGACTGTTTGGTCTCAAACAGTTTTGATACCGTTTGACCTCCAAATGGTCTTGAGACCGTTTGGGTCAATCCACCTTGAAATTGATTCCCTTAATTAGGGTTTCACCCAATTCAATCGATTAGGGTTTGCAATTAGTGGATCATTCATATATGGAGCCTTTAAAATCAAATCAATTGATATCATTGGATCATTAACCATCCACATCAGCATTGATCCTCCAAATGGTTTGAGACCGTTTGATCTCAAACGGTCTTGAGACAGTTTACTCCCAAACGGTCTTGAGACCGTTTGGTTTCAATCGATCTTGAAACCGATTGGTTCCAAAGTTGAAACTGTTTGCCCAAGATATTCATTGAGGTGTGTGCTTATGATGATGTCATCATCATCAAGCTTCGATCCTTCAAAATCTACTACCATTCTTATAGAAATTTCATCAATTATTCAAAGGAATTTCAAGAAGAACAAAATGATCAACAAGTGATGAAAAATTGAATGTAATAATAACATTTAAGGGTTTAAGTTATATAACCCGCTTTCAAAGTTGAAACCAAGCTTCAAGCTTCACGTCTCTAATGGTGAATGAAGCTTTCTCAACCTCCCAATGTCCGTCCTCAAGCTTTTGAGTGAAAAGAAATGGCTAGGATTGAAGATTGAATGGAGAAAAGAAGAAATCAAGCATTGATGTTCAATTTCCACCATGAAATCAAGGTTGAAGATGATTAAGGAGCTTACCTACAGGTTGGAGTTCTTCCTCCTATTGCTCCTAAGATCCCTTGTGCTCATCCAAAGCAAGGAGAGAAGGAAAATATGAAAAAGAGTACTTATGTGGGTGGAAAATGAGGTATATATGAGGGAATTTCAAGAGAGAGAAAGTCTTATAATAATCCTTCAACTCCCCAAATTGGTGCTACTAAACCCCCTCACTTCCTTGCATGCGAAGCTATCAACTCCACCTTCGAATTCCTCTTCATTATCCATGAATTAAAGGAAAAGCAATTAAGCACCTTAATTCATATAATACTAATATCCCATATTTAGTGGATATTACTTTTTAGTTTACTAATATGAGTGGGCTCTCCACTCACTTGGGATATTTTTGGTGCCATAGCAAGGCACAAGGACGTCCACACTTATCCAAATTCAACCTTCACATATTTGGTTGAAATGCACTCCCATTAATATATTTAT
This sequence comes from Alisma plantago-aquatica, assembly GCA_963693085.1. NCBI lineage: Eukaryota > Viridiplantae > Streptophyta > Magnoliopsida > Alismatales > Alismataceae > Alisma > Alisma plantago-aquatica. The sequence goes on from OY856412.1 coordinate 182,667,231, forward strand.
TTTTGCATTAAATTGAATTATGTTTCCAATTATGCTTGAAAAGATTTACATTGAAGAAGAGGACAGGCAGGCAACAACATGCGCTGCTAGTCCTTAAATCTTGATTATTTTAATATCAAGATTCTCTCTCCTCCAAAATTATTCAAATGAGATGCCCCTCTCATTTTATTATCTATACATGATGCTAAGAAACATGGGGGACTCTCTAGATGTGGTATTTTGCATATTGAACCCTAGGTTTTTGGTAAATTGCACATTACACCAAAACTAGGTTTTAATGCACAACATTGCTCAACAAGCTCTTTCTTGGTACTCAGACTTGTGGTAGCCATAATTCTGCATACTTTTCATTCTTATGATGCTTCAACACCTGAGGAACATTTTACTATGTAACATTTGCAAGTTAACCCCTCAACTTGGGTAAATTGCACTTTAGTCCAAAATAGGCAAAATAATGTTTCAACATTATTCAAAAAGGACTAAAATTGAAACATAAGTTCCTCTTGGGCCTTGATTACTTTTGAAGAGATAAGAGTAAGCATGTAATTAACTTTATTAAGCAAAACATCTAGGGTTAAAGCATAACCCAGGTCAGGGATGTTACAAATTATCCACCCCTAATAGGGATTTCGTCCCCGAAATCATCAAGAGAAAAGAGAAGGGCACTTCCTCCTCATCCCTTCCTCTAGCTCCCACGTAGCTTCTTCAATCCCATGATGATGCCAAAGAACTTTCACAAGACATATGTCTTTCTTTTTCAGCTTCTTAATTCTTTTATCAAGGATCATCACAGGTCCTTCAACATATGTTATATCATCATTTAATTTTACCTCCACAGGTTGTAGAACTAACTCTGTGGCAGGATGACACTTTCTTAGCATGGAGATATGGAACACTGGATGCAACTTATGCAGCTCAGGTGGCAACTCCAACTTATAGGCTACCTTTCCAATCCATTCAATGATTGGATACGACCCCATAAATCTAGGAGCTAACTTTCCTTTCTTTCCAAATCTGAGGACACATTTCTAAGGTGAGACCTTGAGATATACTCTGTCTCCAAATTGGAATTATAAGGGTCTTCTCTATTAGTCACCATACGACTTCTGTCTATCTTGTGTAGTCTTTAACTGTTGTTGTATTACTTTGATCTTTTCTGTTGTCTGCTGTACAAGCTCAGGACCCAAAAGTTGATATTCTCCAGTTTCATACCAACATAAAGGAGATCTACAACGTCTACCATATAATGCTTCATATGGTGCCATATTAATAATGTGCTGATAGCTATTATTGTAAGCAAATTCTATCAAGCTCAGGTGTAGATCCCAACTTCCTACAAACTGAAGGACACATGCCCTAAGCAAATCCTCCAAAGTTTGTATGGTCCTCTCAAATTGTCCATCTGTCTGTGGGTGAAAGGTTGTACTAAACCTTAACTGCGTACCCAAAGCTTTATGTAGTCATTCCCAAAAATGACTCATGAACTGGGAACCTCTATCAGAAACGATAGTAGCTGGCGTCTACATATATCTGTGCAAGCTTCTCAGTAGTGTAGGTTGTTTTGATAGGAAGGAAATGTGATGTCTTAGTCAACCTATCAACTATCACCCATATGGAATCATGACCTTTGGTTGTTCTAGGCAAACCAACCACAAAGTCCATGGTCACATGATCCCATTTCCACTGCGGTATAGGCAAAGGTTGCATTGTTCCTGTGGGCTTTTGATGTTCATCTTTAACCTGCTGACACACCAGACACCACATAACAAACTCAACTACATCCTTTTTCAATCCTGGCTACCAATACATATCTTTCAAGTTATGATACATTTTGGTGCTCCCTGGATGCATTGCATACATCGAAGTATGAGATTCTTCCAAGACTAACTTCCTTAAGTCATTGGCATCAGGTACTACCATCCTACCATGGTAACAAACTACCTGATCCTCTGACTCATGAAAGTCATCCCGTTTCTCACTACCATACTCTGACCTGATCTACTGAATCACAACATCATCTTGTTGTGCTTCTTTAATCTGTTGGCTCAGAGTAGGTTTCACTTGCATCTTAGCTAACAACCCGGCTAACAACGATACCTTAAGTTGTATATTGTCTTGCCTCAAGGAGATAAGCATGTCTCTTTTAAAGCACACTAAAGAGTTCAACTGTGCTTTATCTAAGGCTGGCGATGATGATTTCCTACTTAGTGCATCAACCACTACATTAGCCTTCCCTGGATGACAATCAATTGTACAATTGTAGTCCCTGATTAACTCCATCCAACGACGTTGTCTCATGTTTAACTCATGTTGAGAGAAGATACATTTTAGGTTCTTATGGTCTGTGAAAATATGGAATGTTTCTCCATAGAGATAATGTCTCCAGATCTTCAAAGCATGGACCACAACATCTAGCTCTAGATCATGTGTCGGACAATTCTCCTCGTGTTTGTTAAGCTGTCGAGAGGCAAAAGAAATCACTTGATTATCCTGCATCAACACACATCCTAGGCCATTCTTAGATGCATCACAGAAAACTATATACCCCTTCCCTTGCTCAGGTAACACTAGCACATGTGCACTTGTTAACCTTTCTTTCAACTACTGGAAAGAATGTTGACACTTGTCATTCCAGATAAAAGGAACCTCCTTCCTAGTCAACTTGGTTAGGGGTAAAGCTATAGAGATGAAGTTCTTAATGAACCTCCTATAATATCCTGCCAGTCCTAGAAAACTACGTATCTCCGTTGGTGTCTTTGGCTATTCCCATTGGAGGACAGATTCTACCTTCTTAGGATCAACACAGATACCTGAGGCAGATATTACGTGTCCTAGAAAAGAAACTTGTGGTAACTAGAACTCACATTTTCTAAACTTAGCATACAGCTTATGCTCTCTTAGCAAAGTTAAAGCTTGACGGAGGTGCTGATCATGTTGTTGAGCATCTCTACTGTATACTAAGATGTCATCTATAAAGACTACTATGAACTGATCAAGGAAAGATCAAAAGATTCTATTCATGAGTTCCATGAATGCAGCTGGTGCATTAGTTATTCCAAACGACATAACTCTGAACTCGTAGTGACCATACCTTGTCCTAAAGGCAGACTTAGGTATGTCACTCTCCTTGATGCACAACTAATGATAACCTAACCTCAGATCTATCTTAGAGAAGATAGTTGCACACACAACTGATCAAACAGGTCAATTATCCTCGGCAGAGGATACTTGTTCTTTATGGTTACTTTATTCAACTGTCTGTAATCAATGCATAACCGCATCGATTTGTCCTTCTTCTTAACAAAGAGAACCGGAGCACCCCATGGTGAAGTACTCGGTCGGATAAAACCTTTCTCAAGCAACTATTGTAGTTTTTTCTTGAGCTCTGCCATCTCAGCAGGTTCCATTCTATATAGTGTTTGTGCTATTGGTTGTGTGCCCGAAATTAGATTAATTTCAAAATCAATCTCTCTGGGTGGAGGAACACCTGGAAGTTCCTCAGGGAACACATCTTCAAACTCCTTAACTATCAGAACTTCAGAAAGATTAGAGCTCTCCATTGTGGTATCGACCACATGTGCCAAGAATGCAAAACATCCTTGTCTCATCAGCTTTTCAGCTACCATAGCTGACACAAGACAGGTTGGAAGAATCTTTCTATCTCCCTAAAAGATCCATGTGTCACTGGCATCTGTGAACACAACCTGCTTGGAAACACAATCCAAGACAACCTTATACTTTTCTAGGGTGTCCATACCAAGAATTATATCGAAACCCTGCATCTCAAGTGGCACAAGATCCACCTGAATGCGATATTCAGAAAAGAAAAGAGTGTAGGGAGAACATACCTCCCGCAACACTATAGATCCAAGAAAAGGACTTTGCAACATCAAACTCTTCCCTATGAGAAACTGTCATATTGCAGTCAAGAATCACTTCTCTAGTGATGAAGGAATGTGTAGCACTTGGATCAATTAAAATAGATACGAAGCAGGATGAAGACCTATCAAAATAAAATAGTTCCATCTGACCTGTCACAACCTGTGGGTTAACTACTGCTTCAGGCTGATTCATCGCATAGAATCTAGCTGTTACTTACTGTTGACCCAGTGCTCAGTTGTTGGGTGTTGAAAAACTAGCTTGGGATGCTTGCCCACGTCCTCGAGTGCCAGTTGGAAACTACCTCCTCTGAGAACCTTGCTGACTCTACCTCTGGGGCTGAGTCACCATTGTGTTCCCGACTGGACAATCCGTTACCAGATGTCCCACTTATCTGCACTGATGACAGATCCTGGTCTCAGGATAGGGTCTATGAGGTCCAGTCACTGATGTTGATGCTATGTTGGGGGCTCTATTTGAAACAAAACTACGACCCCTACCCCTACTTGACGTCCATTGCGTATGGATATTGAATCTTGATGGTGCTGCCGGTGCAGAAAACCTTGGCTTCTTAAAGCTCTCTAACCTTTGTCATTGGAACTGAGTGTACACCTTCTTACCACTGGTCTATCGCTTCTCGATCACAGACCTTTCTATCCGTCTCACAGACTCTACGAAAGTAGCAAACCTCTCCCTGTTCTCTAAAGCAGACACAAGAGTGGTTAATTCAACGTTCAACCCCTTCTCAAAATGCCGAATTCTCTCTTCATCAGTAGCTGCCATATGCGAACAGAATCGCAAAAGCTCCATGAACTTAGCCTCATACTCGCTAATGTTCATCGATCATTGTCTTATCTTCTCAAACTGAGATATCTTTTCATCTAGGTAAGTCTTGGGGAAGTATCTAATAATGAATTCTCGTCGGAATTCTTCCCATCCGACCTCGACACCTGGCCTCTTGCCCTCTTCTATTGTCCACTAGTGGCTAGCACTCCCTTTTTAAAAGGTACAATGCATGTCTCACCTTTTCGGCTTCCGAGATATTGAGGATTCTGAAAGCCTTTTCTAGCTTAGTCAACCAGAAGTCATCATCTGCTGGGTCAGCCGTACTAGCATATTCTGTGGCTCCTACCCAGCGAAGCCTCTCAAAAGTCTTGCCAACTCTCTATCCCTCATTGTGGGTTGGTGCCCTAGGTGTAGGTAGTGGCATCCTATCTGCCATATGCATCATAGTTGCCATAAACTGCCCAAATAGAGTATGGAAAGCTGGGTTCTCTATCATGGCTGCGTCAAACTGGGGATGTTCAGGTGCCGATTCCTCCCTAGCTTGTTCCCTTGCACCTTTTCCTAGTACAACAATGCTGCTCTCAGCAGCATGTTCTTCGTGTGATCCAGAAATCTTCAAGTTCTTCTTCTCCTCCTATATGAGCAGAAGTCACTATCAGATAAACTGGAAGATACTAGAACATACTCAACAACTTTAATCCTATGTTTCTGTAGACTCAACGAACCTAGAGCTCTGATACCACTAAACTTGTGCCATACAAAACTTCATTAACTAAGCGGAAGCGATAATTTGCAGCGGATTAATGAAAATCACTAAAAATTAAAAATTTTACAAAGAGATCATACATTGGAAAACTTCTTTCAGAAAGAACCAAAGTAATTCAATTACATTCTGGTTCACAAGCACATATCTTGTACCATCTCTTCTCGAGGATTACATACATCAACTGCCCTGTTAAAACTGTACATAGGCATCATAAGAACCTCGAGGCATCAAGCCAAAATCTCAGATCAGTTCATTAAACTAACTACTGATTCCGAGGACCTGAGAGTACAGAGACGACATATAGGACTCTATATACAAAACATGACAACCAGTATCTCCACCTAAGGATTCACTACTGTTCCTACTGCTGCTGCTGCTCTTCCCCTACTATAGGGTTTCTGTCTCTTCCTCCGTGTCTTCCTAAAAAGTTGGATCCCATGGGGGTGAGACAATTTGAAATTGCCCCAGTGAGAGATATAACTCTCCGCCAGAAATATTATTATTGCAGTTTATTAGAATAAAACTGTGCTGAGGAATCATATATATTCAGCAGCAGTTAAATTAATGTCTAAACATGTTAGAACAATATTCTTATTCAAGGCATTTCAGATATAACTTGATAAAGCAGTATGTCACTTATTCAATAAGGAATATGAAGAACATGTATAACATTCATCCGATATATTAAGCAAGATAACATCAACCAGTGATTCTTGTATTTCAACCTAAAGAAAATACGCTATACAGTTGATTATATTTTACAATCATATTTAATGCCTTGAAGAGATGAAGTATACCGTTCATGCTCCAACCGACCATAATTACAGAAAGCATCGGTACCACACAAGGTCAATGGAAGAGCTGGACTCCAAGACCTCAACCTTCTCGGTCAGTACGAGATTATGTGGCAGAGACATCACGTGTCAAATTGCAATTAGCTTGCCAGGGTATAGTGGCATCTTTACTATTGAGTTATAGCCCGTAGCATATACTCTATTCAGGATTATGGCCCGTAGACAAGGGCCTGGTATCATATCATGGAGTCATGGCCCATAGCCATACTCTTACTGGGGTATGGTCCATAACCAATCTCGTACATAGGATATAGCCCACAACCATTCCTATGGGGCATAAAAATATAGTTTCCCAATTACCCCCGCATATTCAAAAATATGTGCTTCGAGTTTAACTTGTTTCACCATTCAGCAAATTATGACACTAATGGATTTGTGGTCAGGGAAACTACATTATATGATATCACTTGATTAATTAAGTGTATTACCATATTCTTTTAGCATCAGACAAGTTTCCAAACATCAATTAATTTAACAATTGCTTCAAAGAATGTGTAATTCTTTCATCAAGTACTGTTCAAATCTTTAACAAAGCATTGGGATCTCAATCCCTCATCTCATCAGGAGCATTCTCATCTTTTCACAAACTCATCACCATGATTATTGAAAATGGGTATTCAAACCCTCAGTTCAACAAATAACACTTGTTACCACTTATCAGGTAACTCAACACCTTCAGGTCATCTGACCAAGGTAAACATGATACTTGCTACACAAGCATCTCACATGGCTCACAAAGCCCATTTCATCTCTTGTTACCTCTTACTAAGAAACAAGGCATATTATGGCTCACAAGGCCCATTAACAGTAATAAAATGAAACATTATAGTTCATACCTGGCTATGCTCATCATCTCATGATACCTGCATGGTTAGTACACTTGATAATAGTAATATCAATTATATTTTAGCACCATGTTATACAAAGTAACACCACTTATACCCTTATTAGGGTTAGAGTTTCCCAATTCATATCAATCATGGTTACTCATCACTTTAAAAAAATTAGGGCTAGATTTTCCAATTAGGGTTTCATAATACATAGCATCACCCTAGATTAGGGTTTCATATCACATTACCATGTGTCAGGGTTTCACATTACATTCTTACCTTAAATTAAGGTTTCTCATAACATTTCCCCCAAAATTAGGGTTTCATGTAGCTTTACCCAAGATTAGGGTTTCTCATCTCATTACCCTAAATTAGGGTTACACCATCACCCTAGATTAGGGTTTCACCTAACTTTTCCTTAAATTAGGGTTAGAGCTCATGAACCTTCTCAATTAGGGTTTCATGATCTTATCATCATGGATCACCCCCTAATTACATATTTTATTCATGTAGAAAGTGTTGAGGATTAATCACTATAGGATAACCCTTTAGGGGGTGGGGGGGGGGGGGGGTGGGGGGGGGGGGGGGGGGGGGGGGGGGTTGGGGTGGGGGGTTAAGTGCATACATTTAGGGTTAGCATAGTGTACTGAGGCATTGCTTCCATGAGCATCAAAAGGTTAACCACTCTAAAGGTACTAATCACCTAAGTACTTTAGAGGTACAACCATTATAATCAATCTTCAGTTACTTTAATAGTACCCATTTAGTTCTAAGATCAATTGTAATTTGAATCAACTCATTTGGTTTTGAAATCGAATCAATCCATTCGGTCTTGAAATCGAATCCTTCATTCAGTCTTGAAACCAAATTCTTCATTCGATCTTGAAACCGAATCCTTTATTCGGTCTTGAAACCGAATCCTTTATTCGATCTTGAAATCAAATCCATTCGATCTTGAAACTGAATCGTCCATTCGGTCTTGAAATGAATTCCTCCATTCGGTCTTGAAACCGAATCCTCCATTCTGTCTTGAGACCGAATCATCAACCTTTGCATTGAAACCAAATGGACATCTCAACATTGAAACCGATTGAGTGTTGAAACTGATTGGACAATTCAAAAGGTTTGAGATCGTTTGCTCTCAAACAGTTTTGAGACCATTTATTCCAAACAGTATCAAGACCGTTTGTACTCAAACAGTCTTCAGACCGTTTGGTCCAAACCACCTCAAAACCAGTTGGACCAATTAGGGTTTCCAACATCAAATCGATTTAGGATTTGTACTCATTGAACCATCAATAAATTGAACTATTAAAGGTACATTAGATCGTAGCCCTTGGATCTTCAACCATCACCATAATCAACCAATGACCTCTAAACGGTCTTGAGACCGTTTGGTCTCAAAAGGTGTTGAGCCCATTTGACCTCCAAATGGTCTTGAGACCGTTTGGGTCAATCCATCTTGAAATCGATTCCCTCAATTAGGGTTTCACTCAATTCAATCGATTAGGGTTTGCAATTAGTGGATCATTCATATATGGAGCCTTTAAAATAAAATCAATTGATATCATTGGATCATCAACCATCCACATCAGCATTGATCGTAAATTGCACATTACACCAAAACTAGGTTTTAATGCACAACATTGCTCAACAAGCTCTTTCTTGGTACTAAGACTTGTGGTAGCCATACTTCTGCATCCTTTTCATTCTTATGATGCTTCAACTCCTGAGGAACATTTTACCATGTAACATTTGCAAGTTAACCCCTCAACTTGGGTAAATTGCACTTTAGTCCAAAACAGGCAAAACATTGTTTCAACATTATTCAAAAAGGACTAAAATTAAAACATAAGTTCCTCTTGGACATTGATTACTTTTCAAGAAATAAGAGCAAGCATGTAATTAACTTTATTAAGCAAAACATCTAGGGTTAAAGCATAACCTAGGTCAGGAATGTTACATAGGGTGTTAAGGATAGTAGATACCGATGAAAGACCTTCCATGGATATCTTTATGAGGTTATGGATAGGTCAAAAGAGGAATTAAGGAAACTTTTGCAAAAAAGGAAGAAAGGCTATGATCTGTGTAGAAAATTTATAGATGTAATATGGGACAAACAATTGCATAGAAATTTGCATGATGCTAGATAATGGATTAGCCACAAATTCCATTACAAAAAAACCAATTTTTTATGCACCATGAGATTACTATATGGATTGTATTATGTTATGGAGAAGATGGTTTGTGGTAATTTGTCTCTCCTATGAAAAATTGCAAAGGAATTGGAGAAATTAAGAAAGGGAAATTTGGGTGAAAATTGTCATCAATGAGCAACTGCTATGAATTACCACATCTCTTCTACTTAAATGTTTATTTTTTTTTCAAGTTTACATTTTATTCGCATATGAACATCTTAAGTGTAATATGTAGGCGAGTGGTAGAAATTGTGTATTGATGAGGCTCCCAATCTAAAAAAGATTGTAGTGTATCTTGAGAAAAACTTGTAGATCATTTGGATGTGAAAGAAATTGAAATGCAATTGAGCATCTTCACTCTGAAAGGAGGAATGATTGGAGCACCAAAGGTTGAATGATTTAGTTCACATTAGGTGCAACCTAAGGCTTCAAACTCAATATGTTTTCTCAACCAAGATTTCAAATAGTTGAGAAATTATATGTGCAGAATTTTAGGGGTGAACTAAACAAACAATACTTAATTTGTAGATTTTTTTTGAAGTGAAAAAACTTTAATTATATTGACATTGATGTAATTAATGAGACAGAGGATTGGGTTTTGAATGATGAAGATCCACCTTTGCTTTGTAATTCTATGTTTGTAGAAATGTTTGAGCAACTTGACAAGGCTAGTGGTAATAAAATAAAGAGGCAAGAAGGTAAAACTCTATAGCATTACCATACATGTTGATAACTTGAGTATGTGTATTACTAACACATTCTGATGTGGTCAAATAATTGATAGGCTATCAAGAAGAAAACAAAGATATGCAAGAGGTTGATTTATCATAGTGGATGAAGATGATTGGGATGGCAACCAAAATGAAAATGGTGGTATAGAATGGATGAGAAATTATTGATGATGTCTTTTTAGTTCACTAGATTGAATCCTTGTGTGATCATTTTGTTTCCAAACAATTGACTTTTTGATGGATGGATGTTTGACTTGGTAGTTTTTTTTGTGTATGAGATATTGAGAATTTGAGATTATGAGTTATGACTCATGTAAGATCCTTTCTAATTTGTGTTTACATGTTAATTTACTTATTTATATTCTGTTCACTCATTGAATTTTTTATTGAGCAATAATGACATAATGTAGTTGCATTTGTAGTTTATATATATATATAAATAGGGTTTTTTTTTAATACCCGTGTGGGTACTCTAGCATATATATATATATATATATATATATATATATATATATATATATATATATATATATATATATATATATATAGTCAAGTTAGAATACACTTGAGTGTACAGATCACATCGTACACCCCAATGGTGTTTGCCTATCTAGACCCTGTTTTTCCAAAATCTAATCCAGTGATCTTCATGGTTACAATAATAATATGTCACATACAAAATTTGAACTCATTTGGATGAGTGTAAGTCACTCATCCAAGGACAAAAAAATCGACGCACAAAACTAATTTGAAATACATGATTTTTGCCTCCTTTAGATGCACGACCTATAAGTGTCCAAATGAGCTAAAATTTATTATATAGTATGTTCTTATGATAATTAAGAAGATCAACGGTTTAGATTTTTCAAAAATTTACTACATCTTCAAAAATGACTGAGGTGTATGGTGCCTCCGGTACACTCGAGTGTACACTAGCCTGACTATATATATATATATATATATATATATATATATATATATATATATATATATCAATGTTCTGAAAAGCGGTAATCGGTGTACGGGCGGATAGGATACCGAATAGAGTATATACGGTATGCGGGAGTATAAGCGGGAGTATAATCAGTTTTAATCAATTTTGGATTTTTTTAAAAGATTAGTTATATATTCACATAAATTTATATGTTTCCTTATATAATTATACATATAAAGTGAACAATAACAAAGGGAGATGTAACAAGAAGCATAAATTCATTTAGAATGTTGTTGTTAAGTAAGCGTCATACAGATAAATGTAGTTTAACACATTCCAAAATGTACAAAATAAGTAAACAACAAACTGACCCGTTATGACTTTTCATCCCTCTTTTTCCGTATTTCCTCAATGTTCAGCCTGATCTCCAGCTTAATGTCATTGTCAACATTAGGGCATGATGAGACATTGCCCCTTATGTGAGCTAAGTGCTGCTTCAGGTGATTCACACCTCCCTTGATCTCCTTCCTACATAGAGAACAAACAACCCAGCTGGAGTTGTTTTTATCTTTGAGGAAACTATATTTCCATGCTGGTTCAGTTGACCCAGGTGGAATTATGCACGGATGGGTGTGTCTTGTTGGGTGTTATCCCCGATTGGGACTGATCTAAGATTCTCCATGATTGCACTGGAGGCAATCATCAAAAGACATGAAATAAACAAACACAATTACAATTTCACATATGTAAACACTTGCATAAGCAATTAGATGAAGTGGCAATTAGAAAAATAGAACTATTTAAATTAATATACAATTTGATGAACAACTAAGCATCAATTAGATAAATAGAAATTGGATGAAAATGCGATATGAGAAGGCAATAGATGAGAGGAAAATTAGGGAAATGATACTAGATAAATGAACAAGCATTTTGATGAACAAAAAAGAAGCAATTAGATGAATACCAACTAGATGAAAATGCAGTAGGCATGTATGAAAAAGCAATTAGATGAAGAGGCAACAAAGAACTACTACTACTACTGCTAAATCAGTATATTCAGTGGGAGGATCACATCAGGGGCACGTTTGATTTGGTGCATTCAGTTGTATTGGATTGTAATCTTAAATCCTTTAGCGGAAAGATTGAGTTGGGTTTACTAAAGCTGTAAAATGAGAAGAATCCGGTATTATTCAAGTACACATTAGCTGCAGCAAATTGTGCGTTACTAGCTCTATTGAAGACTGCAGCCAGCTGTGTTCTCTGCAGGTCCACATTTAATGATGGAGTTCTGCAAGTCTGCAAATTACTAAAACTAGGACTGTTCGAATTCAGGATTGCTCTTAATCCTGCTAGATCCCACAAAGCAAACATGCCCCAGGAGGAAAAAGGGTGTGGGATTTTGAGGTGGAGGAACTAGAGTAGGGGATTGAAGGTGAAACAGGGAGGAAGAGAATAGTCAGTGGAGATTGGAGAAACAGGGAGGAAATGGAGTAGAGGGAAAATGGAACGTGGAGGGAAGATAGGAAAAAGTAAAGAGGGAAAATAGAACAGTGGGTGGAGATTGGAGAAGGAAGAGATTGGAGTTAAAGGAGGAATGGAAAATGAGGAAGAAGGTGAAGGGAAGAAGACGTGAATATGTAAATAGAGAGGGGGCACCACAATGAAGGAGAACATTAGCCGTTGGGAGTTGGGAGAAGGAGAAAATGAAATCAAAATAGGAGTGAAGAAGACTTACGCTGGTGGAGAACTCAAGTCGACGTTGCTACCCTGCTATGAAGAGCCGCCGCCGCCGCTAGGTTGATGGAGAACTCAACCTTGCTGCTTCCACGCCCACAACAGCAGTTGGCGCCCACGACCACACCCAGAGAGGCGTCCTCTGATGGAATTGGAGGCTGCAGGCTGCACCGAGGTGGAGAGGCTGTCAGGGAACTGAGGTCGTCGTCGGAGAAGGAAGTTGCCGCCAGAGAACCGAGGGGGAGATATCACCGCCCTACGCTGCTGGTGACCGCGGAGGGTTTGCGGTTTCACGAGAGAGGGAGAGTCTAGAGATGGCGGGGTGTCGGGAATGAGAGTGGGGAGTCGGGTTAGAGGTTTAGGTTAAGTCATTTGTTTTTTTCCTTTGTTGGCCCCGGGGTTAGAAAATCGCCGAGTAATCGGCCTTTTAAGTGCCCAGGCGGCTGAGTAATCGGTCCATGCCCGATTTATCTCCGATTTGGCCTAGGCGGTTCGGTCCACCTACAAAACCGAATATTCGGCCGCTTAGGCCGATTTTCTGAACACTGATATATATATATATATATATATATATATATATATATATATATATATATATATATATATATATATATATATATTGCAGGCAGTTCAAATACACCCATCCAAAGTCATATTAACCAATCACATTCCACAGTTTTGCCAACGTGGCAAAAGCTTGCACTCTCCTTCACTCAAGCTGCTCTCACATTTTTTCAACTTTTTTTACTTGAAAAAAAACGATTTAGTTTGAAAAATTGAAACTCACTCTTTTTGAACTCTCTCACATTTGAATTTGAATTCCCCACACCTTCTCTCTCTCACCCATAACCACGTTTTTGGTACTTATCCTACGTAACAACTTACAACAACTTCACGATCCATCTCTCACCATCTCCACATTCCCACGTTGTTCCTTTCAGATCAACCTCTTTCATCATCTCCGCTGCCTCCACTTTGAAACTGGTATATTGGCCCCAAGATTTGTGGCCATCATGCTTCCCATGGCACACACAATGGACTCGATCTCCTCCACATAAGAATCGTCATCCTCCAACTAACTCCCACAAATTAAACATCTCTTTTTCAACTTAGTATGCCAGAGCTGGCTCTGCTCGCCGGCGTTCCCTATACTGCATCGGCAATGAGCTCATCCCGTCAAATCTTTTTTTTTTGAAGTACATCCTCCCAATCATTCATAAGACCAACTGTGTCTTAGCACCCTCAACGGCCTTCATGGAACCACCGGTCCCCCTGACCGTCCGCGAGGTGATTCTATTCCACAACATCGATCGAAGAGTCTACGAGCTCCTCCTCCGGTAGGGCCACCCGCAGGACTACGCACAGCGCGTGATGTCTCTGTGGATGTGGTTGTAGCAGCGCATGTTCTACTATCTCCTGAAGTTCGTCCTCACAGCGCCCGACGACACGGTGGTCGGTTACCTGTTCGAGGCCAATCTCATCTACTTTGCGATCTGTCCCAACGTGTCGCCTCCCATGGTCCACCTCAACCTGGTCCCGCTCCTGCTGACGTGCGTCGCGGCATCGCCGGGGGACATGGACCTCTGCTTCTTCTACATTAACCACGATGCCGTGGCCCAGGGGGTCTCAGAGTCATTGAGCAGCGTAGGTAGGATCGTGTTCAACGACTCACTCATGGCGTTCTTACTTGCCTACCTGAACAACCCCACACTAAATCAAAGATTCGAGCCAGGCCCCAAGCCCTTGTGCGAGTACGAATGCACGATGTTTGCAGTGAGGAAATCCACGATTTCTTTGCCATGTAAGCTCTACGATAACTTGCTCGAAACGCTTTTGTTCCCTCCACCTCCCGTATTTATTGCTATAGCTCCTACAGCCGATGCGGCCTCGAAGCAATCGACCGCGTTGAATGCGTGCCCAACACTGCATAACGTATGTGTGTCACTTGCTCTACATTCTTTAGAATTATTATTTGTTTATATCTTATATTCATGTATGTCTTTTTTTGTGCTGTTGATGAACAGTGATACATTTCATTACATACGATACATTTTATTATATATATACCAGTCGTGCAGAGCTAGACATCAATAGTGTGAAACCGACCATCTTGATAATGACTATTGTACAGTATGAAACCATGTTTGCTGATATTGCTTATCTGAATCCAACTATTATGTGTCAAATTGATCTTTAAAATGTATAATATTCTATCACATAGTTCCAAAAATGTAATCATGTTTTCTTCCAATCCAACTGATTCTTTTACCGATTGTCCCACCCACGATCCAGGCTCAAAACTCTATAACTACCAACGTAAGCTTTTGTTTAGAGCCACATACGTTATCTTTCACGGTTTAAAAGACTGGAACAAGAGTTATCATTATCTGAACATCGTTATCCACTGTCGGTCAAAATAGAATCGTTGTGATATTATTACTATGTCCTAACTTTTCTCCTTTCTTTACGAGAATGGACACCACTAAATATTTGAGCAGTTCCAAACATCATATATATATAAGATAATCATACTAATTTAACAGAAAAAATAAAGATAATTACTGATATAATTAATATCTCTTATCTTTTTTAACATTAATATGATTGATTATCTATCTAACTTTGGTCAAAACTGTCATGGTGTGATATTTATGGCTATCTCCTAACTTATCTCCGTCTTCTAGACAATCAATCATCTCGCACGTAAAGACTACTCAACTGTTTCTGTTTCTGTTGGCAAAATATCTTCCTATTGACATAGTTCTCTCTTTTCAGTTTGCAAGAAGTTGGAGCGCACGACAAGCTGGGTCTGGCCAGGCGTCGCCCTAGCCTTCTTCACTTCTCTAGAGTGTTGCTCCTGCATCAACCTCAGCACCGTCACCGAGGACGATGTAGAGGACGCCATGGACCAACACCTTGTCCTTACCAAGCATGTTGTCCACGACGGCCTCACGACGGTGGCTTCCAGGTGAAGCTCGAGCGTTTTGATGACTTACCTTTTTTATTCTTTTAAACATCACATTGCGGGATTATTCATTATCAGTTTTGTATGAAATCTTTTGAATTCTAAATTCAACTAATTGTCTGGCAGATAGAATGGAATTATAGTTCTCTCTTGGCAACAACCGCAACTCCCCCGCCTCCTCCACTAATCGAAACGGACGTTCCTTACACTTTACCTGCATCCTTCTCCCTGACATGCCTACACCATTGGCCTTTGTCAACACAGTAGCATACAATGTGGGGTGTAGATTTAAGTCATTGTTGCAGTGTGGGGTGCAGATTCAAATCGTCGTTGCTCTGGAAGGTTTGACGCAAAGATAATGTTCTGGCCTGGAGGGCGTCCAGGTGAGAACTTGCTAACTGGTTGGCTGGCTATTGCTCCTTTCATCAACTGACTTCGAGTTCTCTCTCCAATCTAATTTTTCCGTCGACATTGGACGATGAGATATTGTTTGATGTGATGTTTACCGTGACCAGGATGTGTTTCCTTCCTGTTCTAACAACACACATCCTCTTATAACTTCCTCTTTTGACATAAATTCATCTTCCAATTTATTTTTATATCTCTCACGCTCGGTATGTAATCTGTTTTCTGTATTATATATTCTATACTTGATTACTTAATGTGATTGTATAAATAAGAATATATACATCTTAGTTAACTTGATCTCATGTGACCAATACTTTTCATCACTTGTGCATTCGTTTCTGATCATGCAGGATATCAGACTAGAGAAATATGCTTAAGAAATAAATCATTACATGAATGGTATATATTCACAACCCAATGTTTTTCATCCCAATCCCTCATTTGTGACTCATATTTATGGGGTAGCCGGTAGTATATGATGTATATATCTCCTTCTCACTCTTATTCAAAACCAGACTCCCTAAAAAATTAAAGAGAAAAAAATGCCACATATACAATATAACATAATTCTATTGAATCCTACTATATTTTTATAGGATGCGTCATATAAAATAGACATCGTATTTATGGTGATTGGTTGATAGAATAGAAACATAAAAACTCATGTCAAATACAACTTTTCCGGCTTCAGTAAAGCAATCTCAAACACTTTCTCTACGTTATTTCCAATTCCCTATTTATTCTTCATTCAAGAAGCGAAAGTAATTAGTCATCATGAGGTAATATTAAAAGTTACACTTTATGATACCATAATTCTCATTTTCCCCACCATCTTCTCTCTCCTACATCCATTTTAAATATTATTTTTCCTCCAGGACTTCCTCCTACGTATCACTTCCTAATGTAAAAATGTAATGTTGCAATATGAAAACACACTGCTTCCATGACAATTAGCGATAAATATCCACAATAAGTAATATATGCGTGAATTAGATATTTTGGCAAAAGTATCAAGATACAGTAATATATTAAGATTCGTAGTTCATACAACACATGAAAATATTCCTTTTGGTTTCCTATATATCTGGTTTAATATGATTTTTCCTATTATTTATATATTTTTTCTATTTTACCATGTAGGTTGAAAATTGCTCCGTAAAGTGCTTACGTCATTATTGATACATGTTCATATGATTAATGTAATTCCACTTTTTGTTAGGATACATTTATGGAAGCATTGGCGTTATAAACTGTGCACTTCAAACAAAATTAAAAATGAGACATCATGGAGAAAGTTTTGTTGTCTACCTCGATATGATACTATATTTTGCATTACAAAATATAGTCGCATTTTACTTAAAATGATTGAGGTTGCACTAATGATTCAAGTGTCATATTGTTCATTTGTATATGAAAATTGATACAATTATGAATGTAATATCACTTTTATTAAAGTAGTCAAGTTACTATGCCGGTGTAGGAAAAAACCATAAATGGTTATCGAAGAATTGCCCCGCATTTTCTCAATCTGTCAGCATTTATGTATATTGCATCATTGTTTTGCATCTTCTTTTGACATATAGTGGGAAAATATTGGGTTTAATATTTTGATGCATATGGTTTTCATTCAAAGATACAAAACAAGTCATACTTTTACTAAATATTTAACTATTTTCACATTATCATAAAAAATAAAAAAAATTGACAATACAATAACTTTTCTATTTCCTATGCTTTTTCTTTAAATTTAAAAATAATATTATTTAATTAGAAACAATAGATAGTAAGTTTAATTTTATGATTTCCCAAGATATGTAAGTTTTGAAACAATAATGTCAATATTCATTTTTGTCTCACTTGCTCACTCTTATTTACACTTTCTCAAAACCACCCAATGATTCATGTTGTCATGCTCTTTGCTTTTTTAATCATTATTGCATAACATTTCTCTCTCTACCACTCTCATTGTCTAAAATTATTTGTTGTTCTTATAATTAATGAAACAACATTATAATAGGAAAGTTTCTTTTTGACACAAAATATCTCCTAATATATTAGCTTTGAATTTTATTTTAAAGATCTTTTTTGAAGCCTTGCAACATATAGGTGAAAGATAAAAATAAATACTTTTACCAATTAATGTTGAATATAAAGCAATAAGGAATATGTTAGTATGTACAAGTCCAAACAATATTGTCAAGATTTCTTTTTACGACACTCTCTTACAGTTTTTTATAAATGTCTTTATGTACATGTCAAAACTAAAACCAGTAATTCTAGACACCTTACTATAGTTGTTGAATTTTGAAACTTTTTGTTTCAACCACAACCTCATAAATAAAAATAACCTCTACCCATATAAATCTCTACCCATATAAATGTTTGTATAACGACATATAGATATTATTCTTATATAACACATCCTAAGTAGAGCATATATGCATAGAAAAATATTTCTATTCATCCTTCCATATTATAGACTAGGTTATAACATGGATCAGTAACTTACTTCATGGAAATCATTACAATGTTGTAAATAATATCAATGTGTTATGAGCCATACTCTAATTCATTTTCATAGTAAATTCACTTATAGAAAAATATATTTATTCATTAGATTTTACAATATACACTTCTATTAAAAAGTATATTTGATTAACAAGATGATATACATTTACTTCAAATATGATTGTGGAATTTCATTGCAAGTAAATATTAATCATCCTTGGAAGTTTTTATGTGTCTATAATTAGTTGAACTAATTCAATAATGCACGTGCATGTGCACTGTGTGCGTTCACTAGTATATATATATATATATATATATATATATATATATATATATATATATATATATATACTATAAAAAGAGCGAGTTTGTTGTTTAAATTACATCCGATGCCATTTTCTTTTCCGAAAAATTATTCCAACCAATCAGAAGCAAGGATTCAAAATCCCTGCATTCTCCTTGACCCTCTCTCTTCTGACATTTTTTCTCTATTTTGTTCCGTTTTTATCATAATTTCTCTCTCCTTCCAAAACCACGTCCTCCAAACCCCTCCACCCAATAACTTCACATTCTCCAAGCCCATCTCTCTTCCTTCCTCAACTACCCCACCCCCCCTCTATACACACGCTCTCCCCACTCCTCACCTTCAAACCACATACTCTCATCCCACACCAAAATTTACTCTATTTCTTAACAAACGCCTTCCCTCTCTCCGAGTCAAACAAATCCACCCTAACTCCACGTTTCCCTTCTTCTCTCACCACGTATTCCTCCCAAATCTCAACTGACTACATTCATAACAAACCATTCTGTGTTTTATATTTGTTTAATTTTATATTTTTTTCTTTTATGATAAAAGGACCATTATCCTTTTTAGCAGTTATGAGATTATCATTATCTTTTTAGAAAGTTTTATTTTTTTTAATGTAAAATAAACATGTTCAATGGGGCACGTGCATATGCACGTGTGTGTTGCTAGTATATATATATATATATATATAGAGTCAGGCTAGAATACACTCGAGTGTACGGATCGCACGAATACACTCAAGTGTGTTTGCATATCAAGACTATTTTTTGCAAAATGTAAACCGTTGATCTTCACTGTTATACTATAACTAGGCTACATACAAATTTTGAACCCATTTGGATGAGTGTAAGTCACTCATCCAAGGGCAACAAAATCAACGCGCAAAACTAATTTGAAATGCATAATTTTTGCGGTCTTCATAACATGAGCTATACATATCCAAATGTGCTCAAATTTTGCGTATGAGTTGTTCACGAGATGTTTAAGAAGATCAACGGATTAGATTTTCAAAAAAAATATTGCATCATGGAAAACTACTTGAGTGTATTCCGCTCCGGATATATATATATATATATATATATATATATATATATATATATATATATATATATATATATATATATATATATATATATATATATATATATATATATATATATATATATATATATATATATATATGAGTTCTTTTTAATACCCGCGCTTGGTACTGTAGCAATGCTACCCGTCCTTGAAAATTCATGGATCTTACTTTACCGACTAATCGAAGCACCTGGATCTTCAAATGCTCCGTCTCTGTAGTGTCTTGAAAGTTGAAAGCAGCGGCAGAAGCCTCATCTCCAACGATGTGCCTGCAACCTCTGCGAGACACACACGCTTAAAGAATGATGACAAGACGACGGAGTACAAAGGTCCAGCAAGACTACGGCTTTGTCCTCACACCACCGTCCAATTCGGTTTGGAGTGGTACGCTAGGCACCACTATAGGGACCTCGCCATGACATTTGCTCGGGCATGGTCGCAGATGAAGGCCATGGACGCTGACCTGGAGGCCGCGTTGAGGCAGGATGCGGAGCTGAAGTCGCGCGTCAAGCAGTTGGCGGCCGAGTCGTAGGCGTTGCTTGCCGTTACAAGGGCATGGATGCCACATCGTCGCCCAGCGATCCGGGCTCAAGCACGCCGTGGTCGTCATCGATCAGTTCTCTCCAACTAGGACATGGGGGTGATGTCTTGCAGCAAAAGATGCTCAGTCATGTTGTTTCTGTAGTCAGGATAACAACGTAAGCAACAACATATAGGGCCAGGGATGTCCACGGCAAGGCGGTGGATTTGGTGGTGTTCATCGTCGTCCTCCCTTTCTACCAATTGTGCTTCTGCGCGGAATGCAGTCGAGCAGGGGTGGGTACCGAAGTGTGCCCGGTCTGCAGATCCGTGAAGGCCGCAAGCATCTACATCATCTTCCCTTGAACGAACGATGACGACCGCTTTCGGTTAGATAAATGACTTTTGCTGTTACTCTAGCAACACGTAGTTACTGTAGCAAATCATTTATTTAGCATGGGTTAAGCACAATGTAGTGCAGCAAGTACATGTGAGAATGTTGTGTTGTTTCTAGTGCAAATGACAAACAAGTTTTATCCCATATTGCTCACACCTAGAACTTTTGTGGTCTTCATATGTAGAATCACATGGGGCACTAGTGTCCAAAGGAGTCCTAGGAAGGAGGTATGCTCACCTCCTTAGTGGGTGGGATTGCCACATCGCAACGCACGCATGCACGCGCACGTCACAACGCGCAACGCCACGCCTGGCCGGGCCGGGCTCGAGCTTGTGGATTGTGGAGAATGTCTTCGTCTTCCGTCTTTTTTTTACACTAGGATACAACTAATTAATTAATTACTCGTGTAATTAATTGTTGTTTTCTTATTCGGATTTCTTAAATCCTAATTAGAAAGTGTTTCTCTTTTACGGTTTATTCCGTATTGTGTACAAGAGCAACCGAGTGTTGCGTCTCACTGAGAATAGGATTAGGGACGTGCGTGGCTATATATACGTGTCCGGTCATTAGGGTTAAACACACCGAAAACAGTCTTCTGCCGTCGTGTGTTTTGAGAGCCTAATCCCGAGTGCGAGAGTTGTCGTCCCTGGAGTCGCTTCGCGGAGTTGTCCTCCGGTGCGAAGCGCGACGCATCCTTCCTGTCTCCGAGACGTAGCTGTCAGGCGGTGGTACCTGCAGTTGCTGTACTGCACTGGTAGCAGTGCAACGTGCGCGAACAAGACGTGCAACAATCCAGGTTCGTGCCAGATCAAGACTGGGAGAACGGTGCCTATCCGCGAGGATTGCCGGACACTGATTTCTTTAAGTAACACGTTCGTTTCTCAACGAACGATCTGGTTTGCGAATCTAACTCATGTTTTTTGTTCTCCTGCTTCGTTTGTTCTTTGATTCTTATTTTTGGATCTGCCGGAATTGTTAATTAAATTGCACCTGTCGTTGTTGCATGAACGACAATAACCAATATTAACAACACTTTCTTCTTCTGCAACATGTCTGACCAATTGCTGCCAGGCTGCTCCATTGGACGAAGCCAGTTTTCGTATCTGCTGTTTTTAGATTCAGATTCTTTTTATTTCAGCCACAGGATTTAGAAAATCATCTTAAGTTGTTAGCCATGAAGAGTTCTTTTTGTAGTTGTTTGTCAGTTATCGTTCTCTTCCTCCTCCATTGCATACGGTAAAGAACTGAAAATCAAAATGGTTAAAAAAGGTAAACCAGTCTAGTAGATTTGTATGTATATAACGTACTACAGTTCATGGATGTGTCTACCCACAAATTTTATCGAATTTGACTTTCGCAACAAGAAAACATTCAGGAGATTCTGAATGTATCGAATTTGACTTTCGCAACAAGAAAACATTCAGGAGATTCTGAATGTTTATATAGAAAGCATTTTGTACAAAATGTAACTACATATTATTATATGTATTTCCGATGTTCATGACATGGCTTGAGCTTCAGTGCGTCGTAAGTACTCATTCGAACATCAAAAGTAACACCAAGACACAAAAGTAACTATATTGTACAAAAAGTAAGCATCCGACACTGAAATTAACATAAGGACACAAAAAAGTAACTATATATTAGAAAAAATAACTATCTGACACAAAAGGTAACATCATGACATAAAAAGTAAATATCTGTCACCGAAAGTAACACTAGAACACAAAAAGTAACTATATGGTATGGAAAATAACTATTCGACATTAAAAGTAACATCATGACATAAAAAATAACTATCTGACGCTGAAAGTAAAACCAGAAAACGAAAAGTAACTATTTGGTAAGAAAAGTAACTATATGACACTAAAAGTAACGAGACACAAAAAGTATTTATCTGACACTAAAAGTAACATCAGTACACAAAAAGTAATTATATGGTACAAAGAGTAACTATCCAACACCTAAAGTAACACCAAAATAAAAAAAAATTACAAAAAAAAAACACGTGATTTGGTGTCGCATGAAATCATAATGGAACTGAAATATGTTAAGAGTTTAACTACAATATCCAAAACGGGAAAGTTATGTACATATAAATGATGTGAGATTTTGAAAGAAATTAAACAATACAATAGTATACATTACAAACAAAAATGGTCATCCTGTTCTCAAAAGTCGAGCCTTATCTTTATATCATAATCAGTGTTTTCCCTCAAACTCTTGCTCTCGTTGAGGACCATTGACCAAGGGAGCATAATAGAATTACTCCTCCATGATATTGTACCCGGTTTGTTAATTGACCAGTTAGTAGTCGTTGGCAATGGTAGGCACCTGGATCAGTAGTGAAGCGCCATACAATAGCCATGACACATTATATTTATTTGCCAACCAGATAGTGACAAAGTAATTGACAACTCCATCAGTAATTAATCACATTCAACGTGATTTCAACCAAAAGTGTGATCTGCTCGCGAAATTATGCAGCTTTCATCAAGTTGGTCGTACTTAACCCACAACTCCTCATTTCCTCAAACAGTTGGAGCGCGCAGTCCTCAAGCCTAGTCCAAGCATAGACCAAGATCATGAGACACTGTTCCCCCACGCAAGATTAGCAAAAGCACTCTTACAAGCTGTCAAATTCTCTTACTTTTGACGACGTTTATGTGATTTCTCCATCAAATATCACTATAGAGACCTTCCTAGTAGACCAAAGTCCGTGATTATGCCCGTCTTTTCTAGAGTCAGTGCCAACACCTCCAGAAAGCAATCGACTAATGGTATGACTTTGACAACACTCACGCCGCCTACCTCCAGTCCTTCTGTTTCTTCATGCAAGCACTCGTTTATACCTTTACGTCGTCGGGCATAGTGATAGGAGAGTCCGAGTTCTAACATTTTCTGTCTATGAACAAGCCCCTCCGTCCGTCCATAGCGGTGGTCTCACAAACCCCTCCCCAAGGGGTTGTGCCACCTCTGTTACGATCGGGAGAAACCCCTTTTACTCACATCGACGACGACAGGCTGCCTAATCGCACTGACACCCGTTGACTCGTCGATCTAATTCCCCTCAAGTCCCTTCACCATCGCGATCATCGTTAGGGCGGGATGGACAGTGGCGGTACATGTTTCATACTCGACAGCCCAAAAAATGAGGAATCCAACCAGATAAGCTCTTCGTGCTGGTACATAAGAGGCGAGGGTGGAGCGATGTGAGAGGAAACGACGAGCAGTTGCGGAGGAATGGAAGAGGGAGGTGAGGATCCTCTGTTTCCACCCGACGAAACCTACAAAGAGCGTTGGCATGGGGCTTGCTATGTCAGACTTCACGAATCCCTTCCAGACGGCTATCTGGGATTGCCGTGGCAGGGAGCAGATGCTAGGTCATGTTGTCGGCTCTCAGAGGGAAGACGGAGGACGAAACTGAAAAGAAGGACGAAGGGGTTCATGTAGTTGCAGATCCGCGGCGGAATAGAGGAGGTCCGGTAATAGAGCAAATAAGAGGAGGATCGGAAAGAAGACTGACAGAGACGCGCTGACGGTGAGCCAAACTAAAATACCCGCGCGGGCAATGAATGGATGATATATATATATATATATATATATAT